>CM019824.1:67735295-68074725 GCA_009763385.1 Coix lacryma-jobi var. lacryma-jobi | reverse complement strand
GCTAAGGGGGAGATTTTCAGATCTTTATGCTCTTCTCTTGTTGGACCTAAGGGGGAGTTCCTGGTTGCTTGCACTTGTCGAGGGAAGTGTGCTAGTTGTGTTGAGCCGTTGCCTCTGTCTTGAGGGACTAGCAAACATTTTCCTCATTTGGCATCGAGTTTGATTTCGATTTGTTCGAAGACCTTTCGATTGTTTTTCAATTGGTTCGGAGTGGTTTTCGTGCTAGTTGTGTTGAGCCTCTGTGCCTCTATCTTGAGGGACTAGCACTTTGCCATTTTTTAGCTCCGATTTTCAATTGGTTTTCTGCTAGCGGTGTTGAGCCTGTTCTACCTCTTCTTGAGGGCTAGCTTTGCTTTGCTTGGTCGCGTCGAGCCGTTGCCCATGTCTTTGGGGACCAAGTTCTCGCTTCTTCCACTTGACCTTCTTCGGCTTTGCTATGCTTTTGGGTCATTTGGTTGAGTTCTCTCTTCTACTTTCCTCCTACCTTCTTCTTTTATTATGATTTGTGTGTGTAGTTGACAATGCACTCATCAAGGGGGAGATTGCGGATACATGGGTGTATGCCGAGTCTCTGAGTGATGAGTGATTGTCAACGGGTTTGATCGCATGTTCTTTGGCTTGTGTTGTGCAGGTGTCGAGCACGGAGACAGTGATCAAGGGCAAGGTGAAGGTCAAGTTGAGACGTGTCGTGCCGATGGACTGGGTGCGATGAAGGATGGGCGTGCCGTGGCGGACGTGCCATGCCGATGGATCGAGCAGTGAAGGGCGGACGTGAGGCTTGGACTGAGGGACCGGAGTGCCTGAGGATCAGCTGTGGTGGCTGGCAGCCTGGGACAGCGACGAGCAGAGACTTGCGGGGCACGGTGTTGCTCAGGTCGAGGACCTGGGGACACGTGTCGGTGGACGGGGTGCACGGGAGGTGCATCCCCTCTACAGCTCCGGTTTGTTGGTTGAGCCAGAGAAAAACCAACGGGTGGACGGTTTCCAGGTTTGGGCCTCAAATCCTGGGTCCTCGGTTTCCAGGTTGAGGCACAAAACCTGGGCGCGGATGGTTTCTGAGTTTGGCCACAAAACTCGGGCGATGGGCCGGTTTCCGAGTTTGGGCCTCAAAACTCGGGCGCTGCGGGTTTCTGAGTTTGGGCCACAAAACTCAGGCTGGTGGGCTGGTTTCCCGGTTTGGGCCTCAAAACTGGGGGTTGCTGGAAAAGGATGGTTTCCCGGTTTGGGCCACAAAACCGGGGTGCAGAGCAAGGACGGCACGTGGCGGCAATCGGAAGGTTGCGTGGAGGCAACGCGGACGAGTTGTGCGTGCGGGCGTGCCGTTGGATCTACCTACCACCGAGTTGGTCCAGAATAACCCTAGGGTTTAGCTGGTTCGCTCTGTAATTAGAATAGAGAGGGGTAGAGTAGGAAATAGACTTAGACTAGAATAGGATAAGTAGTCAGGGGAGACACCCTCCTCCCTTATCTCAGTTATCTCAGTCATTTGCTCTCTCGCACTTAGGGTTTCCTGCTCTCCCATCCCCTGCTGTAGCTGAGATCCGCAGAGAGACTTGCAACTCTGTGTACTGTTGATTTTGAGGAAAGGAGGCCGTAACCTCCTTGTTGTAGCGGGTTTTGCGCTTCGGCTTGCAATTTGTGGGTGTGATTCGCGTTTTGTTCGTGTTCTTCGCGGAACCCTTTTTCCCCACGATTTTCCCGTCGCTCGATCTCTTTGCTCGGTTCATTTCTTGCAATTCCGTTTGAACTGGTTTTTACTAGATCGTGAGGCACTTCTTTCCACCGAAGGAATCATCCTCTAACCTCACGTTTAGGAGATCGATCGATTTTTCGTTTCGAGTCAAGTTTTCTCCCTTCCCCTGAAATTCTTCGATTCATCGATTTGGAGATAGGTTCGAGCCATGATCTCTTAGAGATAGCTCACTATACTCTTTGTGACTCTTCTCACCAAGTTTGATCCCTAGAGGATTTGTTTTGGATGAGATCGAGTCGAATCGGTGAACGAACAGCCTGAATCGGGGTGACCGGACGCTGCCTGTTCAACGACCGGACGCTGTCAGTGAGTCCGGTCGATGAACACCTTCGCTGTGTTCGGTTCGTGACTTTGACCGGACGCTCTGTTCACGTTTTGACCGGACGCACCGCTTTCACTGTTCATCGTGCTTGTTCGCTTCTGACCGGACGCACTGCTCTCGACCGGACGCTCCGTACTCGTGAGTCCGGTCGCGAACAGTAAGGTTCCAGAGCCGATTTTTGTTGACCGGACGCGTCCGGTCCCTGCTGACCGGACGCTGGCCACAGTCCGGTCGATCCAGTTTCGCGCGTTTTCGTTCGCGGTTCGTTCGTTCTTGATCGGATTCGAGTTCCGTCTTTTGCGTTGGCTTTCTAGGGCTGTCTAGTGTCCCGCTGTGCTTCTAGGAAGCATCCACCCTACATCTAGGGTCGTGGACATTAGCAAGCTCTAGGGTTCGCTCTTGGGGTTGATTTTGGGACAGTGGCATCTAGTTTCCAAAAGGAAATTTTGAAGCTCCCATTCACCCCCCCTCTGGTCGCTTTCTGTTAGCTTCTCGGTCCTTCAGATGTCGCCCTCGGCGCCTTGCGGCGGTCGGGCCCGGAGTCCTTCTCGACGTGTTGGCCGCTCCTCGACGACCGGCCCGGTCCCTTCTCGAGACCCCCCGCCTGGGTCGACGCGGTCGTGGCCTCCTTCTGCGCCGCGGCGATGGCGCTCCTGGTTCGAGGTTTCCTCGCGTCAGGCGGGGGCACGTCCGGCACGGAGCTCGATGGCCCTGAGCCTCCGACGAGCTGGGCTCGGCGCAGCCTTTCGCTGCTGCGTCCCGCGCGACCCCTTCGTTGGGGACCTCCAAGACATCCTCCTGCACAGAGGAGCGGTCAGCCCTGATGTCGACGACCCCCGCGCCTCAAGCGCGCATCCATCCCTTCGTCATCGCCTCCTCATCTGTCATCCTCCTCTCCGAGCTCGAGGAACTGAGCTCGGGGACTCCTCCCCAGGCTGCCGGTTACGACGAGCCTTCGCAAGCCTCTGCTCTCGAGCCGCTCGACGCAAATTCTTCTCTTTCTCTTTCTTCTCCTGAAATCCTTACTCTCCTTGTCTTTCTGAGCAGAGAAGCGCCTCGCCTGTGTTTCCGCGGCATCCTCCCTCACCGGGGGCCTCGACGCGCGACATGTGAACGCCCCCTGCAAAAAAGAAACTCGATAAGAAAAAACCATAAGGAGAGTAAAACAAGATTCAGAAAAAGAGAAATGAGGGGAGGCTCGAGACAGCCTGACTCGAGGATCGCTTACCAGGTCGAGACACCCCTCGTCAGGTGCCATGACGATTAGGTTGGCCTCCTTAGGGTGGAACGACCCTTGGACCGTGACCGTCACCCGGGAGGTAGCCTCGTTCCGAGACAGCCTCTCCTCGGCCATCCACGACTGGTTCAGCGCCTCAGGCCGGGCGTTTGGCCCCATCTCGAACATGAGAAGGGGGCGGTCCCGCCAGAGGAAGGACCCTCCGCTGATGGAATGCCCAAATAACCGCCTGGACGGTAGCTTCTTCTCCTCCACCAGCGCCCTCATCGTGCTCATCAGCGGCATCAGGTGGCGCTGCCTGTCCGCCCGACGCCCCCAGTTCCACTTCTCCGGCACTGGGTGATGACCCTGCCGGTTGTACTGCGGAAGGAGCCCGCCTTCGTTCCGCAGGTAGAACCAGTGGTCATCCCACCCCGCCTGGTTGGTGAAAGCTTGTAGCGGAGGTAGTCGCGGGGAACTTGGCCGACGAGGGCCCGGTCCTCGCGGTGATGGTGAGGGAGCCCACCGCGCGCGAGCCTCCTCCCGCTCGGCTTCCGGCCTTGTTGAAGAGCTCGCCCCGGAAGAGGTGGACAAACATCTCCCAGTGCGGCTCGATCTTCAGATACCCCTCGCACATCGCGGCGTAGATGGCGGCGTGCGAGATGGAGTTGGGGGAGAAGTGCTGCAGCTCCGCCTCGAAGTGGTGGGTCAGCCCCCGCATGAAGCGGCTCGGTGGGACGCCGAGCCCCATGCGGTGGTAACGCGTGAAGCTCACCACGTACCCCTCCGGCGGGTGCGGCTCCCGGTGGTCCGCCGACGGGAGAATCCACCACGCAGGACCGTCCTGCAGGTTGGGGCGGAGAAGCCCCCGCTCCACCAGCGTCTCCAGCTCTTGCTGCGTCGCCTTCGTCGGGCTCCAGTCTTCAGCCGGCAGCACTTGGGCGGCCATGGCGGCAACGGCGCGGATCTGAGCGGCGGACGGACGGCCGGGAAGGTTGGCTATCGCTACTGTGGGGAGAGAGCGTATGGGAGCTGCGGCGACTGAAGGAAAAGGCAAAGTAAAAGAAACCCTCACCTCTCTTTCGATATTTATAAGAAAAAACCCCAACGGGCGAGGTCTCCCGCTGCGGCGAAAAGGCAACCGCACGCATTTAATGTGCCCACCTAACCGCATCTCGAGCCGATCGACAGGTACACGCGACAACTTCGCACTCGCTCCGCTCCTCCGGGCCCACCATGGTCACCGCTCCGACTTCTTGTCAGTCGCCCTAGCGCCACGGTCTCCACTACCTCGCCTAAAAAGGCGCGCCCAACGGGCAGAAGGATTCCAAGCGACGGAGGCTTCTTCAAGAAGGTAAAACGGGCCCCGGCCCTAAGCCTCGAAGCAGCGAAGGCTGGCCCTCGAAGAGGGTTCGACAGCCGGCTTCGAGCATCCGAGTCATGACACTAAGGGGCGCCACTCGCAGCATCGCTCGAGGGCCAAGCCCTCGAGGCCCCTCACGTGTATCCAGGCAGGGCGCACACGTGCAGTGAGATCCCCACGGAGGGAGGCATCGACCACCGGGTCCTATCGAATGGACCCGGCACTCCTGCAGACCGAGCGCCCATGCTTTATGAGATCGCCTCCGGCTACAGTCGACCCTATCGAACGGGCACGAGGTCTCACTTGGATTCCCCGTTACCAGCTCACCGGGAACCTCGATACTCGCCCGCTCGTGGTAGTACGAGGCATCCCCCCTTGCATCCGATCGAAAGGACTCGCGGGATGACAAGCCAGGGCACCGCGTGCCGGACAGCTCGAAGAGCCGACCGGTCAGTTCAGCCTGGCACCCCTCGATGAAAGAGGGTCTAAAAACTCGGGGGCTCGACACTCCCGAACCTAAAAAACGCAACTAACACTCACGCTCGTAAAAAGCCCACGAGGGAGTCCTAACCACCCCCGTGGCCCCCTCGGGGCTACACCCGCGGGTGTCGCACGCGCGACACCCACGAATCGAGACAACCAAACCCTCGAGAACCAGTTAGTTAACCCTCTAGATCCCGGTAGAGAGCTCCTGCTCGAGTGCCAGCTCTCAAACAAGGGCTCGGGGCTACTATCGGGGGACGGCAAAAGGGTACCCCCAATCAACGCAAAACAAATAGGTTAAACCTAGAACACCAATTAATAAACCCAGCTAGACTAACCTCCCAAAAGACCAACCCCTCGAGGCCGCAACGCTGGCCCCGACCGTCAGGGGCTTAGGCTCGCCAAAGCCTTACCAACCGCCTCTTGGTAGCCAACCCCTCGAGCCCGGCGCGTAGGCCTCGAACCGCTACAGCCGTACACCCTCCTCGGGACCCCGCGCGGGGACCTCGAGCCTCTCCAGCACGATAGCCTATCCCTCGAAGCTCATTACACCCCATCTCGAGCTGGAGCCCGACCTCCACTCACCCGAGCCCTCTGCGCCAGGGTCGGGCGAGCGCTCCACTACCCTTCGAAGCCCCCCGCGAAAGGAAGCTTCCCGCTCCCCAGCTCTCTGACGACCGTACCAACCCCACACAGCACATTTAATGCTTTCACCTACTCCGATCACATCCTCTGGCACACGATGCGTGCACATCGAGCCAGAGTCAGGGGTCAAACCTCGTTTTCACCACAGGCATAGTCAAAAGGGGACGTACAACACTGTTAAGCATACCCTACATGTTGCCACGTCCAAAGCCACGTCTCGCGGCCGAGATACCTGCTGCTCAATCGGGTTTCCTGGGACTTGCCCATACCTGCGGGGACCGAGCCCCCATAGGCGCCACCTCGAGGACGGCTCTGAGCCCCTCGAGCCCCGGCTACTTCCATGATATTGGACGACAGGTACCCCAAGACTCGGAGGGACCCAGCCACGTCATGAACGTGCCGGAATGGATACTGCATGGCCTCAGGTCGCCACGCCTCCCAGTCCGTGCCCGGGAGGGAGGCCATGCTTCAAGACGCTTCATCAGCAACCCCCACGTCGGCTCTCTGGTGCATCGACAAACGGGATTCCTACTCTCCGCCGTATTTGGGCATTTGTACATCCCGACTCCTGTATCACACCTATGTAACCCTGGCCTCCTCTTGTCTATAAAAGGGGGGACACCAGGAACCTTAACTCGCCCGTGTTACACAGATACGGCTAGGCTAGGACACACAAGTCCGCCAGTCCAACCCACACCACATACGAGTCCGGACTCCGGTCCACGCTCATTGAGCTTGTATTGCCCCTGTACAAGCACTTAGGTGCGAGTAATACATGAATCTCCTCCCCCCGCTGGACGTTGGGCCTTCTTTGCCCGAACCAGGATAAATCTTGTGTCCCCTTGCATCACCATCCAGAAAGAGAGCACGCGATCATATTACTAGTTGGTGTCCTACCCCCGGGGTCGCGAAAAATGACAGGATCCAAGAATGATCAACAAAGGTTAGTTCCTTCATCTAGAAGTTAAGTCTTCTCGACGAAGCTTGTCCAACAAGAATCTCCTTCCGAGGGTTGTTCAACAAGGGTGATCACCAAAGCTTGATCAACACGACTCCAACACTCTCGGATAGGTAGCACTATGACGTGGTACACCTCGCGTAGATGAGCGCCAGCTCCTGCTTGACCTTGACGACGTGGGCGGACGCGCGGCGCGCGCCTACGGCCAGCCGATCGGCCACGGCACAAAGGCGGTGGCAGATGCAGAGCATCTGCTCTGTTTTCCCCCTCCGGTTACTATAGCCAGGCAAACTTCCCCCTTTTCTTTTCTCTAGATTTTTGTACTATGCTGCAAAAACTCCCAAAACAAAAGTTGCTCCAAATTTTGTGCTTTACAAACTTGTTTAAAGAACTAAAGTCAAATTCGGTTTAGATTATGAACTGGAGTTCAAATTCAATTTGACCCAACTTAATTTCAAAATTACTTTTGAATTTTCTGAACAACTTCAAATTTCACAAATATAAAAGTTGTTCCTTATTAAATTATCTACAACTTTGTTTTTGGTCATATATCCAATTGTGCTTAATTTTGAAACTACACACAAAAGGGGATAAAACTGATTTTGGGAATTGATTTTCATTTGAAACCAAATCAAAATTGTTTTCCAAATTACTCATATTTTCTTAGTAACTTGAAATCTATCTTAATAAAAGTTGTTTCTTTTTAATCCTCTCTACAACTTTGATTAAAGGACCAAAAGTATAATTCTTTTTAGTTTGAAATCTAGTTTAGAGGTCAAATTTAGGTTTGAAGATTCCAAACTTATTCAAGATTTTGTATAGAAATTTTGAAAAATTTAAATACCAAAGTTGTGCCTCTAAACAGAGATACAACTTTGCCTTTGGAAATCACTTTGAAATTTGACATACTTTTTGACGTATAGAAAAGGGAAATAAAAAGGAGCATAGAAAATTAAGGTTTTCTACTTATCATTTTATGTGACACTGGACTACACTCTTGTGCAACATACAACACTTATGTAAATCACACAAGATCATGCAACACTTATATTAAAGCATGTGAAGCATCACAATTATACTTAAAACATGAAATGCTTTTTTGCCATGATACATGTTGATTATGCATATTAATCAAATTACTTAGCATTTTAATTATCGCTTAACACCAGGGGTGTTACAGGTTCTCGTGGTTCCACAACAACCGCATGAACCGTCGCCGCGGAGGAGGACACTCAGGATGCTTTGAGTGCGGCGACCCCGACCACTTCATCGCCAACTGTCCCAAGAAGAAGAACACATCTGGGAAGGGCGATCATGGGCACATACGACTCTGGCAAGCGCAAGGAGAAGTACGTCCCCGCTAGGCACACAAGCGGAAGGGTGGCTTCGACAAGGAGTACATCAAGAAAAAGTACTTGGAGAAGGCCCAGGCTGAGCAGCGTGCATTCTTCGCCACGCTCAGCGACGTCGACGGCTCGGATGACGACTCCGCTTGCTCAAGCGATGACGAGTCCGAGAAGAAGAAGAGGATCGAGGACAAGCTGAACGGTCTCTGCTTCTTCGCCGACGACGATGGCCTCTGCACCATGGCCCTTGGTGATGAGGTCGATGGCAGGCTGGAGGACACCCCTCAGAACGACGACGACGACGACACCTCCCAGGTATCTCTCACCCACGATGAGCTTTCTGCTGAGGTTGAGAAGCTTACTGTCGCCTTGCTTAGTCAGGATAAGTTGCTTAGGCATACTGCTAGAGAGCGCAAGGAGTTTAGGCAGAAGTGGGAGGACACGGTGAGGGAGCTTGAGTTTGCTAAGTCCACCGTGGTCGTTTCTGAGGAGGTGGAGTGTGAGATGTGCACCACCCACATGACTACCTTCTCACTTTGAGAGGTAGTATGTGGCATTGGTAGGAGAGGTGGATGAGCTGAAGGCTAGACCCTCGCTGTTGGGTGTCGTGCAAGACTTGTCCTGTCTTGCAATCTGAGTTGGCAGAAGAATGCCAAGATTGTGTCTCTTGAAGAGGCCACTCAGGTAGCCCATGTGTGGCTAGGTGTGGTCTTTGTGAGGGTTTGGAGATGAGATCACAAACGTGAAGCATGACAAGATGCAAACCGAGGAAGAAAACATATACCTTCGGACCATCTTGTCATGGGTGTCCAGTGCTGAGCCACAGCTCGGGATGATGATCTCACAATTTAAGCGAGTTGCTAGAGGTCCAGGTGTAGGTTTCGCTCCGGGTGTTGATGTTTCGTCTTTGGGCAAGATTTGAGAGTCGAGTGGTCTTAACCCATGTGAGAAGCCCAACTCCACCACTACTCCCAAGATTCCCCCCAAAGAGCATCTCAAGCCTAACACCAAGGATGGGGTCTTTGTTGAACCTCCGAGAGCTCCACCCAATAAACAATCATGGGCTCCCAAACCAACCACATCAAGACAAGCTTGACACCATGCCACCCATCCAGGAGGAGCTTATGCCACGAAGGCAAAGTGATCCACACCCACTACCGTGAGTACCAACAACCCCCTTTGAGAGCAGTGAGGTACCATTGTGAGCATTGTGGGAGAGATGGACACTTGAGTGAGTTTTGCTTTCGGCGCAAGAGAGAGGCGCGCCGTGCAGGGAGATGAACAACCCGGACATGTACATCCTTTCCATGATGTACATGCGCCGAATGTTCAGAGGAGAGCTCCAAGGAGGAGCGGCTAGGCCTGCCAGGTCCAGAACCTCAAGTTCCCAGGCCTAGGCAGCAGAGGGACGTGCCCGGCGGGAGCCTACTTTGTAGGCTATGCACCCCGTGGCGGTGGCTTTGTTGTAGAGCGTTTTCCCCCACCGTGTTTTGAGTATCGCGATGGACGCTCTTCCCTTAGCGACCATGTTTCTCACGTGGTGATCGCTTCCCCCGTAGGCGTGCTAGGAATGGGTTTTTCTACTAACCGTTCTTTGAGCAACGGCCCAACACTGGTATTCTTCCTACTTCACTAACCCCGTGTTGGACCGTATGCTCACCCTATGTCTTTTTTATTGATGTAGGTAAAACGATTGGAGAACGTTTGGTTGGTGGATTCCGGTTGCTCGAGGCACATGACCAGAAACGCCAAGTGGTTCTCCAGTCTTAGTACGGTCTAAGGAAAGGAGTTTATCACCTTCGACGACAATAGCAAAGGTAAGGTTTTTGTCTCTGGGTCGGTGAGAGTTAATGAGCACTTTGTGTTGCGCATGTTGCTCTTGTTTTCTAACTTGCATTTTAACCTCCTTTCTGTTTCGCAACTTTTGATGACGACTATGAGATTCGTTTTAAACCAAATCTCAGTCGTATTTTGGATCCATCAGGGCAATCTTTGTTTGTGTGTTCACCCTTTGGGAAAGACTTTCGTGCGGATTTCTCGGAGTCTTTTGGTATTTCTCGTTGTCTTGTGGCTGGACCTTCCTCCTCTGATCTTTGGAAGTGGCATAGGAGACTTGGGACATTTGAGCTTCGACTTGCTTGCAAGGCTTAGTTCACTTGTCCTAATCGAGGATTGCCCAAGTTGCATATGCGAGGATCTTGTTTTGCCACTCTTGTGACATGGGAAGATGGTTGCCGCTCCCCACCATCCAGTGACTCAGGTCATGACCAAGCGCACTGGAGAGCTTTTGCACATGGATCTGTGTTGTTCCGGCTCGGGTGAGCTCGGTTGGAGGGAAGTGGTATGTGCTTGTTGTTGTTGATGACTTTTCTAGATAT
The DNA here is from genome assembly GCA_009763385.1 of Coix lacryma-jobi var. lacryma-jobi. Taxonomy (NCBI): domain Eukaryota; kingdom Viridiplantae; phylum Streptophyta; class Magnoliopsida; order Poales; family Poaceae; genus Coix; species Coix lacryma-jobi. The sequence goes on along the minus strand of CM019824.1, from coordinate 68,064,261 downwards.
TCGTGGGTCTTCTTTTTAGCTGAGAAGACCGAGACTTTCTCTCCCCTTCTGCTCGCAATCTGATTTTGCGTCTTCAGAATGAGTTTCCCTTTGAACTCGATGCGAGCTATTAGGAGTGATAGTGTTTCCGAATTCAAGAATTTGGATTTTTAGAAGTTTTGTAACTCCTTGGTTTAGAGCATCAGTTTTCTTCCCCCTACACACCCCCTCAGAATGTGTGTTGTAGAGAGGTAGAATCAGACCCTTGTAGAGATTGCCAGGACGATGCCGATGAGCATAGGACTCCTAGGCGATATGGGCCGAAGCTATGAACACTGCATGCTATATTTCCAGTCGCATTTTTCTCCGAGCTTTCTTGAAAAAGACTTCTTATGAGTTGCGTTTTGGGAAACTGCCCAAGGTAAGTTATTTTCGAGTTTTTGGTTGCCATTGTTTTATACTCAAAAAGGGCACATGGACAAGTTTGAGTCTCGTTCTTCTGACGGTGTGTTTTTGGGTTATGGCACTCACACTTGCGGATACATGGGTGTATGTCGGGTCTCTGAGTGATGAGTGATTGTCACGGGATGATGCGCATGTTCTTGGCTTGTGTTGTGCAGGTGTCAGCACAGATGCAGTGATCAGGCGATTGGGAGGTCAAGTAGAGACGTGCCGTGCCAATGGACCGGGAGTGGCGAAGGGGACATGAGGCTTGGACTGAGGGACCAAGGCTCGAGGATCAGCTGTGGTGGCTGGCAGCCTGTGGCAGCTACAAGTGAAGACTTGCGGTCATGTGTTGCCTAAGTCGTGAACTTGGGACACGTGTCGGTGGACGGGGTGCACGGGAGGTGCATCCCATCTACGACGTCGTTTTGATGGTGGAGCCAGAGAAAACCATCGGGTGGACGGTTTCCGGTTTGGGCCTCAAACCTGGGTGCGGATGGTTTTCGAGTTTGGCCACAAAACTCGGGCTGAGGACGGTTTCCAGGTTTGGGCCTCAAAACCTGGGCGCTGAGTTTGCTGATTTTGGTCTCAAAACTCAGATGCTTGGTAGGCTGGTTTCGCCTGGTTTGGGCCTCAAACCGGGGGTTGGCTGGAAAAGGCGGTTTCCCAGTTTGGGCCACAAACCGAGGGTGTAGAGCGAGGGCGGCACGTGGCGGCAATTAGGAGGTTGCGTCGAGGCAACGCTACGAGTTGTGCGGGGTGGCCGTCTGCCATACCTACCACCTACCACCGATGTTGTTAGAATAACCTTAGGGTTTAGCTGGTTCGCTCTGTAATTAGAGAGGGGTAGAGTAGGAATTAGAAATTAGGATAAGTAGAGGAGACACCCTCCTCCCTTCCTATCTCAGTCATTTGCTCTTTGCTTCTAGGGTTTCCTGCTCTCCCAATCCCCTGCTGTAGCTAGCTGAGATGCGCAGAGAACCATACCTCTGTGTACTGGAGATTTTGAGGAAGTGAGGCCGTAACCTCACTGTTGTAGCGTGTGGTAGCCACACGGTTACAGATCGATGTGTTTGATTCGCGTTTTGTTCGTTCTTCGCTTTCTTTCTTCGTTCTCTCCGTGATTTTCCCGTCACTCGATCTCCCTCTCTAGTGTGTCTTTGCGAAATCCATTTGAATCAACTTGTTCGTATTTGAAAGGATATCATTCCACCGATGGAATTTATCTATCTCTTACGAACAAGTAGATCGGGTTGATTTCATTTTCGTGTGCGCTTTTTGGTTCATCCTCCTCCCCTTTTGATTTCCCCCGGTGATTGACTCGATTTGAGCAGATGATTTCTTGGGGATAGTCTCCTAACTACTCCGTGATCATCCTCTCCAAGTTTGGGAATGGGGCGGATCAGCCTCTGTCAAGTTGGGAATGTGCGGATTGTGAGTTGATTCGATGGGATTGATTTGGGTGAAGGGCGAACAAAATCGCCCTCCTGAGTGACGCGGACAGTCCGCCACTCGGGCGCGGACAGCCCGCACATCGGGATTCAGCCGAGCAGTGGCTGCGTGGTGTTCGTGTGAACAGTGCTGAAACTTGACCGGTGGACAGTCCACCGTTGTGTTTGGCGGACAGTCTGGGAACGTCCAGGACGTTTGCAGCAACCTTGTTGTTGGCGAGTTTTTGCCGGGGGACAGTCCGCCACTCGCCTGCGGACAGTCCGGCACTACCAACGGACAGTCCGGGACCATACCGCGCGGACAGTCCGGGATTTGGCTGTGTCTTCCGGTTTAGTGCGTGTGCTCTCTGGGCTTGTTCGCTTGGTTCCGGACTTCTCGTTTGGCCCTAGAGTTGACCAAGGAACCTCTCTAGGTCTCTTTGCTATTGTAGCATAGGTATTTAGGAGTTTCTCGACGTAGCCATCTATCTACGTTCGGACTTGGCTTGGTTTTTGGGGTTGTGTTCGAGCCGGTGCTTTTGGCGTTTGCTTTGCTATTCTTATTGTGGTGTCTCGCTGTGATCCTAGGGATCATCCACCCTCTTCCAAGGGTCGTGGGCATCACGGTTTCGGTCGCATTTTCTCGGGGGTTGATTGTCGGACATTTGGCCAAAAGTTTCGGAGAAATTTTGAGCTCCCATTCACCCCCCTCTGGTCGCCTTGCTAGTGCTTTCTCGGTTCTTCAACACTCGAGCTTATCGTGTACTTAACCTTGACACTAACCGAGTCATGGAGACATCAGATGTCACCTGCGAAGAGACCATGGTTGTCCTTCCTCTCGTTTTGAGCGTGCAGGTGATCAAGAGGTTGGTGAGCCTCTTTTTGTTGACGACGATGAGGGTGCTGAAGGTATGGATGATCCAGCACCCCCTCCACCTGTTGTGCCGCAAAGAGCGGCTTTCTACTACAACTCACTGCCCGACACTTCTTCCTCTTGGGGGCCGTGGGATCCGCCACTCGAGCGGTACATTTGTTTCCCGAGGAGGCACCAGTGCTGTTGTGAGGGGGAGATCACGTCTGCTCGGGAGGCGGCCACGACACATTCAGCGCCAACAACCCACTCAGCAGATGATCGGCAAACATTGACGAACGTTGTCACACGGTCCAGGTCTCAAATCTCTCACTTTGCTCATTCTGCTTTTGTTGCTGATTTGAGCCCCGAGATGTTGGACACGCTTTGACGGATCTGGATTGGGTCAATGCCATGCATGAGGAGTTAGAGAATTTTGAGCGAAATCAGGTTTGGGTTTTGGTTCCACCTCCTCCAGACTGTAATCCTATTGGGACAAAATGGGTTTTCAAAAACAGCAAGGAGATGATGGCCACGTGTTTAGAAACAAGGCCAGCTTGTAGCGAAAAGGCTATATTCAGAAGGAGGGGATAGACTATGAGGAGACTTTTGCCCTGTAGCTCGTTTGGAGGCTATTAGGACACTCTTGGCGTTTTGCAACATCCAAGGTTTCAAACTTTTTCAAATGGATGTCAAGAGTGCCTTCTTAAACGGCTACATAGAAGAAGAGGTTATGTTGAACAACCCCCCGGTTTGAAAATCCCAAGTTTCCAAACCATGTTTTCAAACTCCACAAAGCTTTATATGGTTTGAAACAAGCCCCTAGAGCCTAGTATGATAGGTTGAAAACCTTTTTGCTTGCTAGGGTTTTAAAATGGGATGTGTGGATGAAACGCTCTTTCTCCTCAAGCAAGGCAAGACACTCTCTTGGTCCAGATTTATGTGGATGATATCATTTTCGGTGGTTCTTCTCACGCTTTGGTTTGCTAAGTTTGCAGAACTATGTGCAGGGAGTTCGAGATGAGTATGATGGGCGAGCTGACTTTCTTTCTCGGATTGCAAATTAAGCAATCCCCGAGAAGGGACGTTTGTGCACTAGGGCAAGTATACCCAAGGACCTGCTGAAGAGGTTCGATATGGTGAGGCCAGCCTCTTCCCACACCCATGTCGACCACGACGGCCCTGGATGCGGACAAGGATGGAGAAGCTGTGGACCAGAAGGAGTACCGAAGCATGATCGGGTCGCTGCTCTACCTGACCGCGACACGCCCGGACATCCAGTTCGCGGTGTGTCTGTGCGCGCGCTTTCAGGCGTCGCCGCGCACTTCTCATCGTCAGGTGGTCAAGCGTATTTTTAGGTACCTTCGTTTCTCACCTGAGTTCGGGATTTGGTATTCAGCTTCTTCCACCCTCTCCCTTTGCGGTTATTCCGATGCCGATTTTGTTAGTTGTCGCATTGAGCGCAAGTCCACTTCTGGGACTTGCCAGTTTATTGGTTCTTCTCATGTATCGTGGTCTTCTCGCAAGCAGTCTAGTGTCGCCCAGTCTACCACGGAGGTTGAGTATGTTGCTGCGGCTAGCTGCTGTTCCCAATTACTCTGGATGATGGCCACTTTGCATGATTTTGGTCTGAGCTTTTCTCGTGTTCCTTTGCTTTGTGATAGCACGAGTGCGATTAGCGTTGCTAAGAACCCCGTGCTTCACTCGAAGACAAAACACATTGATGTGCGCTTCCACTTTTTGCGAGACCACTATGAGAAGGGTGATATCGATCTTCGCCATGTCGATACTCATCATCAGTTGGCTGATATTTTCACCAAGCCTTTGGATGAATTAACCTTTAATCGGTTGAGGGGTGAGCTTGGTGTGTGTTTCCCCTTTTAGATGGGGGAAACATTTTGGAACTTGTATCATAGAATGACTATTTTCTCGTTTGCTTTGTTTTTCTTTTGCATTTCAGCATACGCTTTTACATTCTGAGCTTCATGCATATAATCTTTAAAATGTAATTATGCTCTGTTCAGTATGCTCCGATGCTATTTGCTGATCCTAGTAGCTTATGCTCTTTCTGATCACTATTACATATTATGAGCTGAGCTACTTTTGAATGGTGAATCTGCTTAACAAACATAAAAATTGAAAATGTTCACCATTGAGATACGCAACTAGCATGTGTAGGATGTGTTGAATTCACTCGTGTTTTTCATATATGCTAGGTTGCTATGTCTCTAGTTCTGAGTCATTCACTTGCTTTGTATGTTCATATTCCGAGTTAAAACTTGAACCAAGATAAGTGAATTGAAAAGATTGAGATGGGATTGCTTGTCAACACATCACAGTTTCGAGACTGTTTCTCATGGCACTTTGAGTTAAACTTGAGCTGTGTAGTGTATGACCGAAACTATTGCTTTAAGCTTCTGATTGCTTCTGCATAGGCTTCGCACAGTTGAAAAGTTAGGCAATGACAAGCTTTCAACCTCTCGCAATCACATGCTGTAATTTGAACTTGTGTAACCTAAACCGCTGCAACTCCAACAAAATTTGGATACACAAGTCTAAGTTTCATGTCTTAGCATGATGATTGAACTTTGCTAGGGGTAGTTCACCTTGTATACATGATTAGCACTTGTCTGATTTCCTGTCTATACATGTAGAGTGCTATTTTGATGGTGAATACCTTTTTGGCTAAAAAAATGCTCACTTTGCTCTCATGTTCATATTTGGTGATCAGTTTGAGCCTTCGCTAGCTTGTATGCTTTCTAGTGAGTCGTTGGAGCTATACTGTTTAGAGCATCTTTACATTTTCTTGACTATATTCCTGAAGCTGCTAACTTGCATTTTAACTCATATGCATGTTGGAAGGGGGAGAACTTCTCTTGTTGGCACTTTTGTTGGTGCATTTTCTGAGGGGGAGAAAATTGCTTTTGGTTCCTTTTGCTTGTTGGTGCATTTTCAACTAAGGGGGAGAATTTGGACAAATCATGCCTCCCATGTTCAACTAAGGGGAGAGGAATCTGTTGTGTGCACCATGCAAGGCATGCCTCCCATGTTCAACTAAGGGGAGAGGAATTGGTTGTGTGAACCATGCAAGGGGGAGTTTCCTCGTGCTGAATTTTTGAAATTTCCAATTGGTTCGGAGCACTTTGCTAGTTGTGTTGAGCTTTTGCCACTATCTTGAGGGGCTAGCAGCCGCATCTTTGCTTCAGTTGGGTTCAGTTGGTATCGAGCTTTTCAGTTGATGTCGAGCTCTCTGCTAGTTGTGTTGAGCCTCTGTGCCTCTGTCTTGAGGGACTAGCATTTTGCTTTGATTTTTTTTTCAATTGGTATTTGCTAGCGGTGTTGAGCCTGTTCTACCTCTTCTTGAGGGCTAGCTTTGCTTTGCTTGGTTGCGTCGAGCCGTTCCCATGTCTTTGGGAACCAAGTTGTTTTGCTCTTTCCACTTGACCTTCTTCGGCTTTGCTATGCTTTTGGGTCATTTGGTCGAGTTCTCTCTCCTTCTTCCTTCTTTCCTCCCTTCAATTATGATTTGTGTTGGTAGTTGACAATGCACTCATCAAGGGGGAGATTGCGGATACACAATGGGTGTATGCCGAGTCTCTGAGTGATGAGTGATTATCAACTGGGTAATGCGCATGTTCTTTGGCTTGTGTTGTGCAGGTGTCGAGCACGGATACAGTGATCAAAGGCAAGGTGAAGGTCAAGTAGAGACGTGCCGTGCCGAGGGACCGAGAGTGGCGAAGGGCGGACGTGAGGCTTGGACTGAGGGACCGGTGGCCCGAGGATCAGCTGTGGAGGCTGGCAGCCTGGGACAGCGACGATCGAAGACTTGCAGGGCATGGCGTTGCTCGGTTCGAGGACCTGGGGACGCGTGTCGGTGGACGGGGTGCACGGGCGGTGCATCCCCTCTACAGCTTCGGTTTGGTGGTAGAGCCAGAGAAAAACCATCAGGTGGACGGTTTCCAGGTTTGGGCCTCAAACCTGGGTGCTGCGGGTTTGCCGAGTTTGGGCCACAAAACTCGGGCTGAGAACGGTTTCCAGGTTTGGGCCTCAAAACCTGGGCGCTGGCGGGTTTCCTGGTTTCAGCCTCAAAACCAGGGGATGGACTTGGTGGCTGGTTTCCCGGTTTGGGCCTCAAAACCGGGGGTGGACGTGAAGGCCTGGTTTCCCGGTTTCAGCCACAAAACCGGGGGCGGAGTCCGTGAAGAGGACGCATAGCGGTGGCGGCACATGGCGGTAATCGGTGAGGTTGCATCGAGGCAACGCTACCAGTTGTGCGGGCGTGGCCGTCAGATCCACCTACCTTCAAGTTGGTCCAGAATAACCTTAGGGTTTAGCTAGTTCGCTTTGTAAGTAGTTAGGGGTAGAGTGGGAATTAGGAATAGTTAGAATTAGGATAAGTAGGGGGAGACACCCACCTTCCCATTGATCTCAGTCATTTGCTATTCTATCTCAGTCATCCCTGCTGTAGCGAACCTGAGATCCGAGAGGACCATACCTCTGTGTACTGGTGATTTTGAGGAAGTGAGTCCGTAACCTCACTGTTGTGGCATGTGGTAGCCACACGGTTGCAAATTTGTGGTTGTGATTCGCGTTTTGTTCGTGTTCTTCGCGGGTTGCTTTTCTCCACGATTTTCCCGTTGATCGATCTCTCTACTTGATGCGTCTTTTGCAAATCCGTTTGAACCAAGATGTTCTAGATCGTGAGGCACTTCTTTCCACCGAAGGATTTCATCTCTAACCTCACGAGCTAGTAGATTGGTCCATTTTTGTTTCGGGTCATGTTTTTCTCCCTCCCCCGAATTTCTTCGATTCATCGATTTGGAGATAGGTTCGAGCCATGATCTGTTAGAGATAGCTCACTATCCTCCTTGTGACTCCTCTCACCAAGTTTGATTCCTAGAGGATCCGTTTTGGGTGAGATTGAGTTGAATCGGTGGACGAACAGAGAAGTATCGGGGTGACCGGACGCGCGGCCACGGGTTGACCGGACGCTCGGCAGTGAGTCTGGTCGTTGAATGTGTTAGCTGTTCACTTCTTCGTTTCGACCGGACGCTGGTTTTCTAAATGACCGGACGCATCGCTTGTACTGTTCACTGGGTTTTTACATTGTTGACCAGACGCTCTGTACAAGTGACCGGACGCTCCTCTCAGTGAGTCCGGTCAGGAACAGAGAGGCTCTAGATCGGTTTTTACCCGACCGGACGCGTCCGGTGCTCACTGACCGGACGCTGGTCAGAGTCCGGCCAGGAGTGTTTTCGCGCTGTTTCGTTCGCGGTTCGTTCGATCGTTGTCGGTTTTGATTTCTGGCTTTTGCGTTGGCTTTCTAGAGTCATGAAGTGTCTCGTTGTGCTTCTTGGAAGCATCCACCCTATCTCTAGGGTCGTGGACACTTACGAACTCTAGGGTTCGCTCTTGGGGTTGTTTTACGGGATAGTGGATACTAGTTTCCGAAAGGAAATTTTGAAGCTCCCATTCACCTCCCTCTTGTCGCTTTCTGATTGCACTCTCGGTCCCTCAGCAATCGATTGGACGCACCAGGAGGGTGAGTCCGGTCGCATCCAGAGAGGTTCCAGAAAGGAAATTTGATGACCGGACGCGCCCGGTCAGTGGTGATCGGACGCATGGATGCGTCCAGACAGCACTTCGTACAGGTGTCAGGCTAGACGTCACGTAGCCATTGGGCACTGATCGGACGCGTCCGGTCACCCCGACAGTGCGTCCGGTCAGTGTATAGATGTTAAAGGAAGTTATAGCATGTTTTACCTTATCAAAATACCGTCAACAGGCCTCGGTTTCAAGGAAGAATAGCATATCATGAGCATATTTATCACTAATAAGTTCCACTTGTACTCTTAGCTTGTGAACTTGTAGGAGATGGAAAAATGAACAAAATGATGCCAGGTGGGCCCACCAAGGGGGTCGGGCGACCCCACCTTTGGGCCACCTCGGCCATGGTGACATGGCACGATCCAAGAGAAGCATGTTCAAGCCAATAGCAACCATTGGATCAAGCATGTGCTTTTGCTCAATGGTGCAAGATGAGAAGCACATGGATTCATGGGTCCACACCGAAAACCAAATGCAACCAACTTCACAAGACTTGCTCCATGACATGTGGGGTCACCAAGGGAGAGAAGAAGGTGGGCCAGCCCTGTCATAAGGGGGTCGGCCGATCCCCCCTTGGTGGGACCCAGTGGCACTATTCATCAGGGTGATATCAGCACCTTCTAGAAGATGTACCCCGGGCCCACATGTCAGAGACAGGGGTCGGCCGACCCCTTGGTGACCCTCATCCAAGTCGGTGGCAAAATGAATGTTTGACACGTGAAGAATATCCAAGCCATTCATCAAGGTCGGTTGCTATGACGGTGGATCCAAGGGTGAAGAGAGGATGAGCACACGGATCGCTGACGTGGCGCCGGAGTAGCCCCTACTCCACCTCCACTATAAATAGAGGCCTTCACCCTCTCATTCTACACACCCCAAGAGATCTCACACATCTCCACTCACAAGGGAGATCAAGCAAGAGTAGTAGTAGTTAGTCTAGAGTGGGAGTTAGAGTCGAGTCGGGCGAAGCTCGGGTCTCTGGAGTCGTCTTCTGGGAGTCTGGTATGGCCCTTGTATCTTTCTTCTTTTGTAGAACTTTATTTATTTAATATATTATTCTTTCTTTACTTTACTTTGCATTTAGTTAAGTATTTACTTTCCAAGTATTTATTTAAGTATTTACTTAGTACAAGTCTATATATATAGTCTTGTTGTGTGCTTATCTTAGTTCTATAGTTGTCTTAGTTAGATTGATTTCCTTTAAATAGCTTCTTGTGTGTGCATCATCGTCCTATCCTACGATAGGGGCTTTAGCTATTTTGATCGATAGCTAAAGGTGTAGATAAGTGTGAGCGTGGTGCTCATACTTTATCTTATCTTTGACTACCGCTGGCTTGCACGGACAGTAGGGGCGCATGGGCAAAAGGTGACAGATTTTGCCTGGCTACCTAGATCCCCTCACGTGAACTCAGGCTAGTTTTAAAAGGTAAGGCGTCCATAAGCCAAATATCCGCTTGAGTACTGGGTTAGGTGAACAACCTTCTATCACTTTACTCTCTCGTTTATCCCTCTCACACAAGTAGCAAGGCGTCAATCTAGGTAAGTCATCTATTTAATTAGGATTAGTTCACAGGAGTAAAGGTAGAAACATAGGAGTACTTTATACTCACTCGTTGTCCTCCCACCTAGCTAACTCTACTAAAGTTACCTTTCATATCATATACTCTTTGCTCAACTTATTTATCTTATCTATCTATCCTCCCTTATATCCACTTACCCCTTTTGCTTCTCTAATTGATAATAGAGTATAGTAAGACTAAAGGATCTATCTTTCCTCTCTCTACATCTTTCCTAGCTTGCTTTCCTTTGGGATAAAATAAATAACGATACCTTGGAATACTCCCGGGTGAAGTGCTACATCGGTATATTTTGTGCGCTTGCGGAACTATCCAATAGTCAATAGTTTTACCACCAAGACACTTCTAGCGCCGTTGCTGGGGTTAGGCTCCATAGTCTAGTTCTAGTGGTTATGTTAAGAAGTGTTAACAAGCGTTTCTGGCGCCGTTGTCGGGGATAGATTAAAACTCTATTCTTAGTAGCGACGCTAAGAAATACCAACAAGCATTTCTGGTGTCGTGCCGGGGAAAGCAACCGCCTAGGAGTTTAGAGAGAGTGAATCCGGAGTCTGCTATTTATCAGTTATCAATTAGTATAGGGGCTAACCCCTCACCTGTCTAGTTTCTTTCATTATCGTGAAACTAGTAGGTGTATGAGCAGTTTCCAACTGCCGTCAAACTTCGTTGAAAATCCCGAGCAGTTGTTGAGGAGGACTAGACTTCGTCAAGTTCCACCTCAAGGTTCATCTCGAACCAGAATCCGTTCGAGGAGGAAGTTTCTGCACCAGCTAGAAGAGAAGCCATGGCCCAAAAGACCATCTCCGAGTACTCTGCGCCGTCGGCCGACAATGTCGCCATGGGTCCGCAGCTTAACTGGGGGATGTGACTTTCGAGCTCAAGCCGACTCTCATCAACATGGTGCAAGCCAATCCATTCTGTGGGAAGCCGCATGAGGACGCCAACGCCCATCTCCAACACTTCTTGGAGGTATGTGGTACCTTCACTATGAAGAATGTGTCTGCAGACGCCATCCGTCTTCGTCTTTTCCCGTTCTCATTATTGGGAAAGGCGAAGCAATGGTTCTACGCCAACAAGAGTGAAGCCAACACTTGGGAGGAGTGCGCCAATGCGTTTCTCAAGAAGTTCTTCCCGATGGGCAAGACTAGCGCCCTTCGTGGAAAGATTTCCAGCTTCCAGCAACAAGCTGATGAGACGATTCCTAAAGCATGGGAACATCTACAAGAGTACATTCGCGCCTGTCCTCATCATGGGATAGAGGAGTGGCTCATCATCCAAGGTTTCTACCATGGCCTGACCAGTATGGCCCGTAGTCACCTAGATGCAGCCGCTAGAGGGGCATTCTTACAACACAATGTGAGAGATGCCAAGAACCTCATAGAGAAGATGGTTACCAACCAAGGTTGGAATGAGGAACGTCTTCAGCCAAAGAAGAGAGGTGTTCATGCTCTCAATGAGGTGGACATGCTCTGCGCGAAGATGGACCTCCTGATGAAGAAAGTAGAAGAAAGTTCCAAGAGGGAAGAAGAGTTCGTTCAACCTTATGCAACTGCACGAGCCGTCGAAGCTGACCATTGGGCGAGGTATGCGGAGGCAATGACCATTCGGGAAATAATTGTCCCGAAACGAAGGAGGAAGTGAGCTTCATCAACAACGCCAACAACAACGGGTACCGGCCCCAACAACAACAACAAGGATGGAATTCGCGCCCCTTCTACCAAAATCAAGGTAACGGTTATAGCAATAATTTCAATAATTCTTATAATAACCAACCTTCTTTAAGAGATCTTGTCTTAGGCCAATCTAAAATAAATGATAGTATTAATAAAAAGATGATGGCTAATGATAAGATTCTTGAAAATATAAATCAGAAAATGGATAGCTTTAATTCTGCTATGAAAAATCAATTGAGCTTTAATAAAATGTTAGAAACACAATTAGCTCAACTAACAGCAGTTGTCCCATCCTACGAGCAAGGTAAGATCTTGGGGAAACCCGAAGATCCAATAGAGGGTGTAAAATTGGTTACTACAAGGTACGGTAAGCCTCCGCTCCGGTCAAATTGGGGCTATCTACTCGATGCACCCTTCATCACCAAGAAGGAAGATCCAGGCCTGCCGACCATCACCTGCCAGATTGGACCACAAGTCTTCCACGACACCTTCTGCGACCTTGGATCAGGTGTCAACATCATGTCCAAGGTAACGTATGATAACTTACTAGGGGGACCTTTGCTCCCTACATTTGTTCGTTTACAGCTGGCCGATCAGACGCTACGGTTCCCCGAGGGACTAGCAACGGACATTCTCATCAAAGTCCAAAACAGCTATGTCCCCGTCGATTTCCTTATATTGGACATGGGATCCAATCTAGACGTCGCGATCATCCTGGGAAGGCCGTTCCTTAATACGGTTAACGTCGTCATCTACGTGGGATCCGGCCAACTTCACCTCAAATTCCCGAAATATAAGGTAAGGTGTCCATTCAACGGTTATAAAGCTAACATGCTGGTGAAGGGCAAAGAACCTCAAGACAACAACCATCGTCGTCGTCGCCCACGCCGTAGGAACAAGAAAAAGAGCGAGTCGGCCAACAAAGCCGAAGTAAAAGAAGAACTCGCCGACGAGGTGCAACCACGGTCTCCATCTCCGGGACCGACCGAAGCACCCAATGAATGACAAGACGGAGAGGTCCTGCTCTACGGACCTGAAACATGGAGCCCTTGCTGATAAGGTAAATCAGTAGTTATCTCATATGTAACTTTTCATGCATTTCAATTCTTGCATTTTCCTTAAATTGCATACTTAGCTTTATTCTGCATATTTCATTTCAACAAAATAAATTTCCATGCTAGTAACACCTTGATAATGACTTGCAATAAAATTGAGCCGTGGGAGCAACCCAAGGTGGGGTCGGCCGACCCCACTAGTGGGCCCACTGGCACATGATCTATCTTGGCTTAGTACCCTGAGTATGACACAACACTTTAGTGCTCAAGGAGCATCCAAGGTGGGATCGGCCGATCCCACCATGGACCCTCCTGCACCTTGCTGCTTCCACTCAGTATGCTCATAAACATCATGCATATCAACAAAGCCAACATCTGAAAAGAAATGGTCCTTTGCTTTACTCTTTAAGCATGAGATGTTCCCCTTTATGTTGAATGCTCATGGGACCACAACAACCAGCCAAAGGCATGTCTTAGTGCTCTCATGGTCCATGGGAATCACTTTAGACATGCCTCCACTTTGGCCATTCATCTTTTCTCTTTCACCAAACACTAGGCAAGTGAATCTCTAAAATTTGTGTCAACTTTGGACCAAACATAGTTGCAGCTTTACTAGACACATAATGACACAAAGTTTAAAGATTGAGTAGACATTTAGGGGGGGTCGGCCGACCCATGTGTTGGCCAATCCTGAAAAGATGTTTTCTCACTTTAGACATGTCCCCTGGCTAAAGCAAAAGCAAACTTGAAAGTGCCAAGAAGGGGGGTCGGCCGATCCATGTTGTGGGAGACATCAAGATGCCCTTCTCCCCCTATATATACCCTTGCATTGTGAGCTCAACTCCACACCAAAACCACCAGAACCATCTCGAGCTCACAAGTTCTTCTTTCCTTCCTTAGTTGCAAGTTCATTCTCAAGCTTAGCTTAGTAGTAGCCTTCCAAAAACCAAAACCCCAAAAATAGTTCCTATTTCATAGTAGTGGTAGAAGCTTGGTAGCTTATCTTGTAGTAAGATGAAGAAGTTGCTTGCCTCCCATTTCAAAAAGTCCAACAAGGGTGAGGGTTCTTCCCAAGAACCTCACCATGCTAGTACTCATGAGAGGAGAGAGGTGGAAAGAAGTGAGCTAGTACCCTTCATTCCCCTGGCTGGAGTAATGGAGACCGAGAGTGGCCTCAGGCTAAATGCCGAAGAGATGGAGAAATTCCTCACTCTTAGTGAGTGTAGTTTCACACACACAAGTGTCATTGATCCGGCCCTCTTGCAAGAAACAGGTATGGATTTAGAATTTTATGCTATTTTCAATACCATTGGTTGGGGAGGATTCTTTGAAATTCTTGAATTTGGCAAAAAGAACTTAACCATTGAGTTTTTATGCACGTTAAAAGTGAATAATGATGGGATAGCATTTCGAATGGGATGGAATATGACCTGACTTGGAGACGTAAACACTGCTTTAGGATTTGATCACTCTTGCCATCTTGATGTAGACCATGCTTTTCATTATGACAAGAATGCTTTCTGGTATGCCATTACTGGCTCTAGTGATTGTTCCAACCCTCACCACACAAAATTCATAACCCAACCTTACGTTTCATGCACTACTGGCTGTTCACCACTCTTTCCCTGGCATGAGAGGAGCTTTGGTAAGTGATGATGAGCTAAAACTACTCTATGCCATGGTTAGCAAAGTTAGAGTTTCACCTGTTAAAATGCTAGTGAACTATTGGCTTAGCTACATAAAGCCTAGGAAACCCATATACTTCACATCATTCATCACACGCATAGCCGAAGCTTTGGGTGCACTAGAATCCCAAACTTTTGAGTACATTGAAACCGTGCAAGATGTTGTGGAAGAAAGTGTATTTATTGGTTGCAATGTACTTAAAGGGGGTCCCAAGGGTGAACTAATAATGATTTATCTAGGGCATACAGTCGAAATCACTCTCCCTTGTGAGGGACTTCGATTGTATGCGCTTCGTACGCTAACCTTTGATTTGGACCCCGAGGAAAGAGCCCCAAAAGTTGTAGGTACTAGCAGGATGACAAGGCGAGCATCCTGTGCTACTCGAATGGAACAAGGCGGACCTTCACATCAGGCTGAAGGAGTTGAAGAGGGAGATGAGGCAGCCTCTATGGACATTTCAGGGTCCTTGGGAAGGCCTCCTCGCTCACAGGACACTCCTCGCTCTCAAGACACTCCTCGCCCATGGGGTAGAGGAAGGCAACATCAAAGGATGCTGATGGACGAGCTCATAGACAACATGGGTGCGATGAACATCGAACAAGAGGCAACATTGCTTCTTGCACAACAAAACGCCCAACTCCTGCGGGCCATTCAAGAAGAAGGAGCACGACGTTGGGCTGGGTGGTACCAGCATTATCCACCACCACAGTAGGCAAGAACCAAGCTTGGGGGAGATCCTCTCCCCCACCAAGGTAAGTCCTATATCTTAAGTTATTTACGTTTTAATTAGTTTTCTCATTGCAAAAAAAAATACCAAAAATATTTGCTTAGTATTCCCCTTAGCACATATGTCATATATGTCTATCTTCCCCATGGAAATGATGACTAGTTGCCTTGTTAATGTTTTCTCTAGTGCCTAGTTTACAACTTAGTATTTCTCTAAGTATGGATTACTTAGCTCATTTAAACCATCATGAACCTGAAAACTTTGTGGGTTGCAAGTGCTAGAACTAAGTCTAAGTTGTTGTGAGACATGATATAGTGAGACAAGAGCTGCTATAATATTGTTCTAAGCATGATAGATTACCGGAGAATTTATTCTTAAAATGATCAAAATCTTAATTGTTCCTCAATGGTGATAAATTCCTACCACAGCCATATATGCTTTACATGTTTACAAATCTTCTACATAGGCTATTTGCTTTGTATTGAGTGTTGTCAAGTCTTGTTGACCCTGTTAAGAGACTTTTCATGCTCCTAAGATCAGGATCACGTACACACCTCATATACATGCTGCTTCTACACTGGAAGTACGCAGAAACATGCCTCTCATTTCCACCAAATAGTTTGCTTCATACTCCAAGTGTTAGAAATCTCTCTCAATTATTTAGATGAGACTCAAAGGCTAGGCAAAATAAAGATTAAAAAAAAGATGGACAAGTGAAAGTCCATGAAAAAAAATGCTAGCCATGTCTCATTAGAAAAGAGAAAAAAAATAAAAAATATAGAGAGATAGATCTTATCAAATAAAGAAGCAACCTAATCCACCATACACCACACACTTGCACATCTTGATCTGGGAGTATGACACTTCTCTTCAAGGATCCGAGCTTTGACTTCGCAATAAAATGCAAGTAAGTATGCCATCTTCTTTCATCTCTACCTTGAGCTACACATAAGCCTATTTAGAAGTAGGATATGAAATAAAGAAGACAACACTTATCATATGCCTTGGTGAGGAATCATACACCATTTGAGCGACATGACAGAACCATATGAGGAACATTAAGTCTTTCTTTTGAAAAATATTGCAAAACCTCCGGTATGAAACTTGCTAAAAACAAGAAAGTTAGTGCTCAAGTCAAACTGTTCTATCTTTCAACCACCTAAGACAAAGGAAAAGCCATAAGCCCCATAGAGTACTAGGGTAATATGGGTGATTTACATAGCTAATTTTTCCATTGAGAAGAACTTTGTTGTGAACATGGTACTCTTGAAATGTGATGCATAGTAACAATACTGATCCACCGAGGCCAAGTTTGATTGTTTGCTCGGGACGAGCAAAGGTTAAGCTTGGGGGATCTTGTTGACGGAAGTTATAGCATGTTTTACCTTATCAAAATACCGTCAATAGGCCTCGGTTTCAAGGAAGAATAGCATATCATGAGCATATTTATCACTAATAAGTTCCACTTGTACTCTTAGCTTGTGAACTTGTAGGAGATGGCAAAATGAACAAAATGAGGCTAGGTGGGCCCACCAAGGGGGTCGGGCGACCCCACCTTTGGGCCACCTCGGCCATGGTGACATGGCACGATCCAAGAGAAGCATGTTCAAGCCAATATCAACCATTGGATCAAGCATGTGCTTTTGCTCAATGGTGCAAGATGAGAAGCACATGGATTCATGGGTCCACACCGAAAACCAAATGCAACCAACTTCACAAGACTTGCTCCATGACATGTGGGGTCACCAAGGGAGAGAAGAAGGTGGGCCAGCCCTGTCATAAGGGGGTCGGCCGATCCCCCCTTGGCGGGACCCAGCAGCACTATTCATCAGGGTGACAGCAACACCTTCTAGAAGATGTACCCCGGGCCCACATGTCAGAGACAGGGGTCGGCCGACCCCATGGTGACCCTCATCCATGTCGGTGGCAAAATGCATGTTTGACACGTAA
This sequence comes from Coix lacryma-jobi var. lacryma-jobi, assembly GCA_009763385.1. Classification (NCBI taxonomy): domain Eukaryota; kingdom Viridiplantae; phylum Streptophyta; class Magnoliopsida; order Poales; family Poaceae; genus Coix; species Coix lacryma-jobi. The sequence goes on along the minus strand of CM019824.1, from coordinate 68,047,286 downwards.
AGAATATCCAAGCCATTCATCAAGGTCGGTTGCTATGACGGTGGATCCAAGGGTGAAGAGAGGATGAGCACACGGATCGCTGACGTGGCGCCGGAGTAGCCCCTACTCCACCTCCACTATAAATAGAGGCCTTCACCCTCTCATTCTACACACCCCAAGAGATCTCACACATCTCCACTCTCAAGGGAGATCAAGCAAGAGTAGTAGTAGTTAGTCTAGAGTGGGAGTTAGAGTCGAGTCGGGCGAAGCTAGTGTCTCCGGAGTCGTCTTCTGGGAGTCTGGTATAGCCCTTGTATCTTTCTTCTTTTGTAAGACTTTTTTTATTTAATATATTATTCTTTCTTTACTTTACTTTGCATTTACTTAAGTATTTACTTTCCAAGTATTTATTTAAGTATTTACTTAGTACAAGTCTATATTTATACAGTCTTGTTGTGTGCTTATCTTAGTTCTATAGTTGTCTTAGTTAGATTGATTTCCTTTAAATAGCTTCTTGTGTGTGCGTCATCGTCCTATCCTACGATAGGGGCTTTAGCTATTTTGATCGATAGCTAAAGGTGTAGATAAGTGTGAGCGTGGTGCTCATACTTTATCTTATCTTTGACTACCGCTAGCTTGCACGGACAGTAGGGGCGCATGAGCAAAAGGTGACAGATTTTGCCTGGCTACCTAGATCCCCTCACGTGAACTCAGGCTAGTTTTTAAAAGGTAAGGCGTCCATAAGCCAAATATTCGCTTGAGTACTGGGTTAGGTGAACAACCTTCTATTGCTTTACTCTCTCGTTTATCCCTCTCACACAAGTAGCAAGGCGTCAATCTAGGTAAGTCATCTATTTAATTAGGATTAGTTCACAGGAGTAAAGGTAGAAACATAGAAGTACTTTATACTCACTCGTTGTCCTCCCACCTAGCTAACTCTACTAAAGTTACCTTTCATATCATATACTCTTTGCTCAACTTATTTATCTTATCTATCTATCCTCCCTTATATCCACTTACCCCCTTTTGCTTCTCTAATTGATAATAGAGTATAGTAAGACTAAAGGATCTATCTTTCCTCTCTCTACATCTTTCCTAGCTTGCTTTCCTTTGGGATAAAATAAATAACGATACCTTGGAATACTCCGGGTGAAGTGCTACATCGGTATATTCTGTGCGCTTGCGGAACTATCCAATAGTCAATAGTTTTACCACCAAGACACTTCTAGCACCGTTGCTGGGGTTAGGCTCCATAGTCTAGTTCTAGTGGTTACATTAAGAAGTGTTAACAAGCGTTTCTGGCGCCGTTGCCGGGGATAGATTAAAACTCTATTCTTAGTAGCGACGCTAAGAAATACCAACAATAGACTGGCTGGACTTACCCCTTCGTGCAAGATTTGAGTTGGGGGTATAAATATGGCTCCCCCTCATTCATGCTGGCTCTCTTGCTCATTTGAAAGGTTGTCAAACACATAGACATTGCAAGTGAGTACGAGAGGCCTAGTGAGGTTGAGAGATTTGACAATTGAGTGATCAAACACCTCATTAGTGAATTGAGAGTAGCAAGTGTGCGTCCACCCATCTCATTAGCCTTGCGTTGGTCAAGTGAGAGTTCTTGCTTGTTACTCTTGGTGATCGGCATCACCTAGACGGCTTGGTGGCGATTGGAGAGCTTGGTGATCATCCGGAGGCATTGTGGATGACCCAAGCCAAGTTGTGACTGATAGCGAGCGATTCAACGGGCCGGAGTGGCGAAGAATCAGCTCGTAGTGAGCACTTGATCTTGCGCGGATCAAGGGGGAGCGATACCCTTGCGCGGGTGCTCCAACGAGGACTAGGGGGGTGCCGACACCTCAATACCTCGGCAAAAAGATCGTCGTGTCATCTCTACTCTCTTTACTATGCATTTACCTTTCAGCAATTCAATTCTGCATTTACTCGTTGTTCTTTCATAAGTTGAATTGCCATGCTAGAGTAGAAATGGTTTAGCGATAGTCTTTTGTGCGGTTGATTCTTGTCAAACACACTTCTAGGCACTAGGGGGTTAATTGGGCTTGATAGGTCTTAATTCTTGCAAGAAGTTTTAGAAAAGCCCAATTCACCCCCCCTCTTGGGCATCTTGATCCTTTCAAATAGCACTCGTGCTGTCACAAAACAAAGGAACGCGAGAAAAGCTCAGACCAAAATCACGCAAAGTGGCCATCATCCAAAGCAACTGGGAACAGCAGCTAGCCGCAGCAACATACTCAGCCTCCATGGTAGACTGGGCGACACTAGACAGCTTGCGAGAAGACCACGATACAAGGAAGAACCAATAAACTGACAAGTCCCACAAGTGGACTTGTGATCAATCCGGCAACCAGCAAAATCAACATCCGAATAACCGCAAAGGGAGAGGGTGGAGGAAGAAGAATACCAAATCCCAAACTCAGGAGTGAAGCATAAGTACCTCAAAATGCGCTTGACCGCCTGACGGTGCGAGGTGCGTGGCGACGACTGAAATCGCGCGCACAGACACACCACAAACTGGATGTCCGGGCATGTCGCCGTTAGGTACAGCAGCGACCCAATCATACGCCGGTACTCCTTCTGGTCCACAGCTTCTCCATCCACATCCGCATCCAGGGCCGCCGTGGTCGGCATGGGTGTTGGAAGAGGCTTGGCCTCTCCCATGTCGAACTTCTTCAGGATGTCCTTGGTGTACTTGCCCTGGTGCACGAACGTTCCCTCTCGAGATTGCTTGATTTGCAACCCGAGGAAAAACGTCAACTCGCCCATCATGCTCATCTCAAACTCCCTGCTCATAGTGTCTGCAAACTTGGCAACCAAAGCGTGAGAAGAACCACCAAAATGATATCATCCACGTAAATCTGGACCAAGAGAGTGTCATTGCCTTGCTTGAGGAGAAAAAGTGTTTATCCACACATCTCATTTTAAAACCCTTAGCAAGCAAAAAGGTTTTCAACCTATCATACCAGGCTCCAGGGGCTTGTTTCAAACCATATAAAGCATGGTTTGGAAACTTGGGATTTTCGAAACCAGGGGTTGTCTCACATACACTTCCTCTTCTATGTAGCCGTTTAAGAAGGCACTCTTCACATCCATTTGAAAACGTTTAAACCCTTTGGATGCAGCAAAAGCCAAGAGTATCCTAATTGCCTCCAAATGAGCTACAAGAGCAAAAGTCTCCTCATAGTCTATCCCCTCCTTCTGACTATACCCCTGGGCTACTAGTCTAGCCTTGTTTCTCACAACATGGCCATCCTCTCCTTGTTTGTTTTTCAAAACCCATTTTGTCCAAATAGGGTGACACTCAGGAGGAAGAGAAACCAAAACCCAAACCCGATTTTTCAAAGTTTTCTAACTCCTCATGCATGGCATTGACCCAATCTGGATCAGATAAAGCGTGTCCAACATCTCGGGGTTCAAAATCAGCAACAAATGCAGAATGAGCAAAGTGAGAGATTTGTTGGGGCGGGTGTTGGTGCTGGATGTGTCGTGGAGCCTCCCGAACTGATGTAGCCTCCCCCTCAACAGCAGCTGGCGCCTCCTCAGGTACAAAGGGTACCGCTCGAGGTGGCGGATCCCACGGCCCCCAAGTCGAAGAAGAGGGATGGGGGCTGTGAGTCGTAGTAGAAGCCGCTCTTTGCGGCACAACAGGTGGAGTGGTTGGGCTGGGTCCTCCATCCCTTCAGCACCCTCTTCCTCATCATCAAAAAGAGGCTCGCCAACCTCATGATCACCTGCACGCTCAAAACGAGAAGAAGGACAAACCATGGTCTCGTCAAAGGTGACATCTGATGTCTCCATGACTCGGTTAGTATCAAGGTTAAGTACACAATATGCGTGAGTATGAGTGCCATAACCCAAAAACACACCGTCAGAAGAACGAGACTCAAATTTGTCTAGGTTGCCTTTCTTAAGTATGAAACAGTGGCAACCAAAGACTCTAAAATAACTCACCTTGGGCAGTTTTCCAAAACGCAACTCATAAGAAGTCTTTTTCAAGAAAGCTTGGAGAAAAAAGCGTTTGGAAATGTAGCATGCAGTGCTCATAGCTTTGGCCCAATATCGCCTAGGAGTCCTATGCTCATCGAGCATCGTCCTGGCCATCTCTACAAGGGTCCGATTCTTCCTCTCTACAACACCATTCTGTGGCGGTGTGTAGGGGGAAGAAAACTGATGCTCTAAGCCCAAAGAGTTACAAAACTTCTCAAAATCCGAATTCTTGAATTCGGAACCATTATCACTCCTAATAGCTCGCATTGAGTTCAAAGGGAACTCGTTCTGAAGACGCAAAATCAGATATTGCGAGCAAAGGAGAAAGTCTTGGTCTTCTCAGCTAAAAAGAAGACCCACGAATATCTCGAAAAGTCATCAACAACAACAAGCACATACCACTTCCCTCCAACCGGGCTCACCCGAGCCGGACCAGCAAGGTCCATGTGCAAAAGCTCTCCAGGGCACTTAGTCATGACTTGAGTCACTGGATGGTGGGGAGCAGCAACCATCTTCCCATGTCTACATGACTGGCAAACAGGATCCTTCTCCATGGATAACTTGGGCAATCCTCGGATTAGGCCAAGTGAACTAAGCCTTGCATGCAAGTCGAAGCTCAAATGTCCTAGTCTCCTATGCCACTTCCAAAGGTCAGAGGAGGAAGGTCTAGCCACAAGACAACGAGAAATGCCAAAAGACTCCGAGAAATTCGCACGAAAGACTTTTCCAAAGGGCGAAAGCAAACACACAAGATTTCCCTGAGGATCCAAAATACGACTGAGATTCGGTTTAAAACGAATCTCATAGTCATCATCGAAAAGTTGCAAAACAGAAAGAAGGTTAAAATGCAAGTTTGAAACAAGAGCAACATCGCGCAACACAAAGTGCTCATTAACTCGCACAGACCTGCGAGACAACACTTTACCTTTGCTATTGTCGCGAAGGTGATAAACTCCTTTATGGTGACTGGACTAAGACTGGAGAACCACTTGGCGTTTCCGGTCATGTGCCTCAAGCAACCGGAATCCACCAACCAAACGTTCTCCAATTGTTTTACCTACATCAATAAAAAGACGTAGGGTGAGCATACGGTCCAACAATAGGGTTAGTGAAGTAGGGAGAATACCAATGTTGGGTCGGCTGCTCAAAAGAACGGTTAGCTTAAAAACCATTCCTAGCACGCCTACGGGAAGAGCGATCACCACATAGAGGAAAACGTGGTCCGCTAAGGGAGGAGCGTCCATCGCGATACTGTTGGCACTTCTTAGCATCGCTACTAAGAATAGAGTTTTAATCTATCCCCGGCAACGGCGCCAGAAATGCTTGTTGGTAAAACTAATGACTATTGGATAATTCCGCAAGCGCACAGAAATTACCGATGTAGCACTTCACCCGGGAGTATTCCAAGGTATCGTATTTATTTATCCAAAGGAAGCGATGACTAGAAAGACTAACAAGAAAAGGGATCCTATCTTAGATTAGCTACAACTAATGTAGAGGGTGATAAACGAAGGGTAAAGGAAGGTGATGATTCAGGATAATTAATTGAGATAATTAAAGATAACTAGTGTAGTATAGCTAGGTGGGAGGACAACGAGTGATAAAGGTTCCTATGAAATTCTTAATCCACTCCCGTGTTCTAATTAATCAAATAGTAGACACTACTAGGATTGATTACCTTCACCTTGGTTGCTAGGGATAAACGAGAGAGTAAAGCGATAGAAAGTTGTTCACCTAACCCAGTACTCAAGCGGATATTTGGCTTATGGACGCCTTACCTTTTAAAAACTAGCCTGAGTTCACGTGAGGGGATCTAGGTAGCCAGGAAATCTGTCACCTTTTGCCCATGCGCCCCTACTGTCCGTGCAAGCCAGCGGCAACCAAAGATAAGTCTTAGCCTAAGAACCACGCTTATGCTAATCCTTATTACTCTAGCTAATATACGATTAACTAAAGCATCGTTTTACGGGCGAAGATAAACAACCAAGATGTTTGTGTAAGGATCAACATCTAGTACGTAACAACTACAAGACTAACTAGAGCACTACAATACTATTGCAAGAATAATATTGCACAAAGGATAACACTTTGAAATGCAGAAGAAGAACATATATAATAAATAATTCTAGAAAGAGAAAGATACAAGAGCAATACCAGACTCCCAGAAGACGACTCCGGAGACCCCGAGCTTGCTCGACTCACTCTAACTCCCACACTCGACTACACTACAACTAGAAGGCTAACACTTGTATCTCATATGAAGTGAATCCTCTAATGAACCATGTCTTGAGAGGGTGGATGAAGCCTCTATTTATAGGGGAAGGTGGAGTAGGGGCTACTCCGCACCACGTCATCGATCCGCGTGCTCCCCATCTCTCATCCTTGGATCCACCGTCATTGTAAACCGCCATGGATGGATGGCCTTGATTTCTTCACGTGTGAAACATGTGCAAGCAACCGACATTGGATGGGGTTTCACCCTGGGGTCGGCCGACACCAGCAAATGGACAGGGGGCCCAACACTTTGCTTCTAGAAGGTGCTGATGTCATCAGGCTGAATAGTGTAGCCAGGGCCCACCAAGGGGGGGTCGGCCGACCCCCCTATGACAAGGCTAGCCCACCAACTTGTGTCCCCTGATGTCCCCACATGTCATGGAGCATGGTGTCATACGTTGGTTGCATTTGCTTTCTTGTGTGGGCCCATGGATCTATGTGCTTCTCATCTTTCACTGTTGAATGCAAACACATGTTTGATCTGATGGGGGAAAGTAGCTTGGTGAAGCTTCACTTGGATAGTGCCACGTCACCAAGCCCGAGGAGCTCCCATGGTGGGGTCGGCCGACCCCACCTTGGGTGGGTCCAGGTGTCCATTTCCTTCTTATTCTGTTATACCTGCAAATCAAATACTAAGAGTACAAGTGGAACCTTTTATTGATAAAATACGTCTATGTCATGTCATTCTTCTCTATTTTCGAGCCTGTTGACGATATTTTGATATGTATTTTTATGCTATAATTATCGTCAACAAGATCCCCCAAGCTTAACCTTTGCTCGTCCCGAGCAAATAATCAAACTTAGTCTCGGTGGATCAGGAGTTGCTACAATGTTTATATTTCGAGAGTACCATGTATGCAACAAGATATTTCTCTTAAGCATGGAAAATTTAGCTAAGTACAACTCACCCATATTACCTTAGTCTTTCATGGGGCTTATGGCCTTTCCTTTGTCTTGGGAAGTTGAGAGACAGAATAGTTAAACTTGAGCACTACTTTCTCATTCTTTGCAAGTTTCATACCAGAGGTTTTTGCAATATTTTCAAAAGAAATCTTAATGTTCCTCATATGGTTCTGTCATGTCACTCAAAGGGTGTATGATTCCTCACCAAGGCATATGGTAAGTGTTGCCTTCTCTAATTCATCTTACTTCTAAAAAGGTTTATATGGAGCTTAAGGTAGGAGTGACAAAGAATAGCATACTTACTGAGCATGTATTGTCAAGTTAAAGCTTGGATCCAAGAACAGAAGTGGCATACCCCCAGATCAAGATGTGCAAGTGTGTGATATGTAGTGGACTAGAGTGCTTCTCGATAAGATCTCTCTCTTTTTTTTATTGAGACATGGCTAGCATTTTTTTCTCTTTTTTTTACATGGACTCTCATATGTCCATAAATATTTATTTTGCCTAGCCTTTTGTGTCTCATTTATTGATTCATACTTGGAGAGAGATATACTAAAAACATGAAGCACTCTATTTTTGTCTAATGAATAAATGGCATGCTTGTGCGTACTTCCACTGTAGAAGCAGCAAGGATGTATATATGGTGTGTGTACGTGATCTTGATCTTAGCAGTATGAAAAACCTCTTAACACGGATCAACAAGACTTAACAAGACTCAACACTAAGCAAGCAGCTTATGTGGAAGGTTTTTCACTACATCATATATATAAGGCTGTGGTAGGAATTTATCACCATTGAGGAACAATTAAGGTTTTGATTATTTTAAGAATAAATTCTCTGGTAATCATGCATGCTTAGAATAATATTGTAGCAGCTCTTGTCTCACTATATCATGTCTCACAACAACTTAGACTTAGTTTTAGCACTTGCATACCCACAAAAGTGTTCAAGTTCATGGCGGTCTTATGTGAGCTAAGTGATCCATACTTAGAAAATAGCAAGTTGTATACTGGGTACTAAGGAAATATTAACAGAGCAACTGTTCATCATTTCCAAGAAAAGTAGACATGCATGACATATGAGAAAACATAAATAAGCATGGGAAATATTTTTTTTGGCATTATTTATTTATTTATATTATTAAGATACGATAAAAGAAATAATAAAAATGCTAAGATAGAATACATACCTTAGTGGGGGAGAGAATCTCCCCCAAGCTTGTCTCTTTGTTATGATTTTTGTTTTTTACTGGGGTGGATATGGTGGATAGTACGGCGGGTATTGTGGAGGATACTGTGAAGGATATTGCGGAGGCGGGTATGGATGTGGATGCTGTGGTGGATACTGGGAATATATGGTGGTACGGGGATATTGTGGTGTGCATAAAGGTTGGCCCAGTTTCGGCCACTAGCTTCCTGGAGACTCATGAGCTGCTGCTGGGTTTGGACTGCAGTGTTGTGTATGGCTTCATGGCTGGTGCGCAGCATGCCGAACTAGTTATTAAGCAACTCCATGTCATGACGCTCGCTGCGGGACCTGGTTTCCTGCGAAGAAGACATAGAAACTCGGGCACTCTGTACCCCAGACCTGCGTCTACTTCCGGGCTGTGAAGTGTGCATGGTGTCTCTCTCGTAGTCGTTGTCATCATCAGAGTCTTGGCGTTGAGCTGCCGGAGACTTCCCACGTGTGTATGGTCCTGAAAAGCTCTGACGACCTCCCACTCCAGGAATGTTAGGGATTAGCGGTTGGCCCCCATATAATTTTAATTCCGGACATGGCAAAGTAAGTCTTGTTTCCGATTTATGGAATTTGAATTCAATGGTGTTGTTGGGACCACTCGCAATGACAAGTGCTTGGATGAAGTGTTCCTTTCTTAAGATGGTTCTAGGAGTTCTTATGAAATCATTAAACCCATCAAGAATGTTTGCATGACTACAAAATTTTGTGATTATGGATGTGAAATCAAAAGATCCTAATCTTGATGGTGCACTTAACCAATGTTGTACCATGGCTTTTACCGGACCTATTCGAATTTGATTAACCATGGCATATAGAATCCTAGCATCAATCTCCCTAACAATTCTTATGTCATCTCTAGGAAACAACGTGATGCCCATCCACCTATGCATGAATCTTAAAGTGGGGTGACAAATATGACTTGTGTGTGGTTGTGCTTTCCCAATTATGTTATCCCCAGTTATATCATACCAAAACTCTAATTTGTCAAAGTCTGGCATGGCTAGCTCAATATTTGTTGCACAGTTAACAAAGCCCAGGCATGTTGCAAATTGATCCCAACTAAAATTAAATTCATTACCGCACAACCGGAAATAGATGGTAGTTTGAGTTATTTTTGCGGTGCTCATGAACTCTAGAGTAAGAAGCTTGCTGCCCGGATACTGAGAAAAATCCCAGAAATCACCCCAACCTATTGCAGTAAAAACATCGGAGAACTCCTCATCCATACCTGTGCAGTAGAGGAGATTGGGATCGAATACCTTGGTGTGCTCGAATTTGCGGTTGCGGATGGAGTTGAGAGTGGCTAATTCTTGAGCGGTTAGCCATAACCCAGTTCCTGGGTCTTGAATCCTCAGGGGCTGCGCCTCTTCGTCGGGTTGTTGATGCGAGTCCTCTGTGTCATGTACCGACTGCCCACTAGAGCTGGTGGTTTGAGAGGGTCTTGATGATGAGCTCCTGCTGAGAGCTGCACGCATTTTCTTCGTAGCGGACTTGAGTGGGTTCTTCATGCCTGGTAAAATGATGAACACTAATGGAGCAAGAGAGGTTAGTGGTAAGTGATAACCCTTCTTACCCGCCAATTACCTCTCTTGATTTCGTTGAGTGTTGATCACTAAAACAATGAACACGAGTGTCAAAATTTTCTGCTGGTGGCTCTGGTGAAGCAACATAGGAAGGAGTGTGTGAATAAAAAGGAGGGAGGAGAGTTGCAGGTGCAAGACATGGGGTCGGGCGACCCCGGGGCACTCCCCCCCATTTGCATGTGCCAAGCTTGAGTTAGTGGGTGTCAATCCTTGCTTAGCATCTTTGCAAAAGAACATGTCTCCTTGGATGCTTGCTCTTCTTTCTTGAAGTGAGTGATGGTTGGAAGAAAGAACAAAAGGTGGGAGCAAGTCATGACCTTGGCTAGTTGGCATGATGTGCATGGTGTGCTCACGGGGTGCATTGTCCAAATGGTGGTTTGCTTAAGGAGTTAAGCAAATGTCTTAACCAAGGTTGGCAAGGAGTGGTAGAATGAGTGAAATTAGGAAGAGAGACTTACCTACTTCCTCAGGTTACTCATGAATGATTGAGTGTGTGCACTCCTCTCATCAAGTTTATTTAAGCAAGAGATGAGAGACGGATCATTATTCTAGGTCCTAGAATGCATGTTGACAAGTATATGTCTGTTGATTCTTGCATTTCTGTCTAGATGGCTCATGCCAGAAGGTGAGATGAGGTGGGGCCTACCATGGGGTCGGCTGACCCCATCATTGTTGACACTTGCTAACGTCGTTACTAGGAGTAGACTATGGAATCTATCCCCGGCAACGGCGCCAGAAATGCTTGTTGGTAGTTCTTAGCTATACCTAGGATAGGGTAACTAAAGTAGCTATCTACTAATGCCAAGCGGGGTTGTCCGTCCCGACACTAGTAGGAGCTAGCTAGCGAGAATGTAATCTACCAGGAGGAGATTCTGCAAGCGCACAGAACTATCGTAGTAGCACTTCGCCTGGGAGTACCAGGTGTCGATTTATTTGATCCCAAGGGAAGGCTAGGGTGGTGTATGAGTCGAGTCAAGGAGGGGATGAGAGTTGAAAAAGAGAAAAGAGAAAAGGGGAGAAGGGAAGAGAAGGGATGGAAGGCTAGAAAGAGTATATGGGTGGATGGGTAAGGATGAAATGGATGGCTAAGGTAAGGTGGATGGATAAGTAGATAAGGGGTAACTAAAGGTAACTAAAGATAACTAACTACTAACTACTCCTAGATAACCACAGAGCTAGATAACTACAAAGCAAGATAACTACGAAGCAAGATAGTTACGAAGCAAGGCAGGCAAAAGTCAATAAAGCAACTAAGTTGAGTATAGTTTTATTCCTATCTTATCAAGTATCGAGGCGTACTAGCCTTTACCACTTACTTAGGTTGAACGCTAGCACAACGAGCCTTACTGTTAAACTGGGCCAACTACATGGTGGAATTCAAGGCGCACAGGGTTGTCAGCACCTGCTTTCTACCACAGCTATCTGGGGGTCCAGCCGTATCTGAAGGTAAGTCTATAACTAAGCACCACGCTTAACTATATTCTAACTATCTCTATCCTAGCTTTGAATAGAGACACCCTTGCGGATGTCAGAGCAAATACTTGACTTAATAAGATAAACACTAAACTAACTAAGCAACCTATTGGCAAAGATCAATCACTAAGCACACTAGAGATTAACTACTATGGCTAAGTGAATTGAACTGTAGGATAGCTAGGTCACACTCAAGGTACTTGATAAAGTAATACTGTAAGTAATACTGAAAGTAATGCTTAATGTAATACTGTGATAAAGATAAGTGTACCTGAGATACAAGAGAGCAAACTAGACCAGAGACGCTGGGAAATCAACCGACCTCTGATGCCAGTCGCTCGCACCCGCTTCTCTCTTAGCAAGCTCCACGCTCCTTTTACCAAGAACTTAGGCTGAGCTATGCTAAACTAAGAGCCGCGCTGTAGCGAGGGCACTAGAGCTATACTCTCTCTACTAGCTAACCTACTTGCCTAAGCTCTCTGAGCTTTTAACCTAACTCTCACTTGTTTGTGTTGCTTCTTGGTGTGGTCCTGTGTGATGATATGGGATATCTGGGATATAAATGAAGTGATGCCTCAGGGGGGTATTTATAGCCTTGTGGAGTGAGGGGTGTACTTATAGGGGGCAGCCAACCGACCTAGGGTTAGGTCAGGTGGCGGGCGCCAACCCCTACTGGCGGACGCCAGTCCCCTGGCCGTTGGATGCATCATCACTCATCCTACGGCTTCCAAGTGGTTGTCCAAGGCGGTTTGGAGGTCGGTTGCATGTCCTAGCAACCGACTTAGGTCATGATCCACGCCACTCCCCTCTGTAGCCCTCCGATCAAACCGACCTAGTGACCAAGGGCCAAGATTTGGCCTTGGGGTGGTCACATGGATCAGTGACATGGCAAGGGGGATGGTTTGGGCCAACCCAAGTGGCGGGCGCCACCTAGGGGTGGCGGGCGCCACCCCCCCTAAGGCCCAATTGGGCCCTGCTGAGTGGGTTTGGCCTCTGGTGGTTCAAATGTCCAAATTTGGTCCAAATTCCCGTATTCAAATAAAAATCTATGGACATGTAGAATTTGGTTAGTTTGAAACCTATTTGACTACATTTCATGCCTTTTTGGTGAATTTTAGGGTAAAATGTTGATGGTAAAACAGGTGTTTAAGGACCATCAACAATCATCCCCACTTAAATTGTTCTGAGCAGAGTATACTAGTACTAGAATATGAAAGTGCACACAGAGTGACTGAAAATATTTTGAAAGATTAGCATACTAGCTTTATTTACATGTTCAATTAGAGCAATGTAGATTATCATGCAATTTCTTAAGTGTTGTCGTGGATGTAACAAATGTTGCATGGGGAGCATCTCATGAAGTGCAAGTTGGTAGTTGACAAGCTCCTGGGTGGGGTCGGCCGACCCCACCGTATACCCTGTGAGATGCTGTCCAAAATCTAGGTGCACTAAGACATGTGTATGCTTTGGGAAAAGACTAAAAGAAGTTGAGAGGTTGCCATGCTAGGTTCATTTGAATGATGAAATAGGCTAAGTGAAGTGACATGCTATGTGATTGGCTATTTAACGAAGAAGCATATCAAGGCATGGCATAGATTTAGCATAGACAAAAGTTGGCAGGTGATGGTCACTAGGGTGGGTCGGCCGACCCCCCCTTGGGCCCACCTGGTGTCCAAGTTTCAGTGGTGTTAAACTAGATGATTAAGTTAGTTTTATATTTTAACTAAAGTCAACAGAAAAAGGTAGTGAGAAATTAATGAAAAAAAGTAAATGAAAGTTAAATTAAGTGTTAGTGTACTTACCTTGATGGAAGAGTGATTTTCTCAGGTTCCTGTAGCAGGTCCTTGGACCGCGGCAGGAATTTTCTTCGGAAGTGTTGTCGGTTGTGTCACCTTTTTCTTCCATATTCGCTTGCTTTTTGCCCGTGGTTTTGGATTGGCCTTCTTCTTTATACTATACATGAGACTGACTACCTCCACGTCCACGGCCATGATTAGTGAGCATTGTGCAAGCTTGGGTTTGAAGTTGAATTTCTCTTGGGTCCCATTAATATTGAACTGAATTTCTCCGGCTCCAACATCAATATGTGCATTGGCGGTGCTGAGAAATGGTCTTCCGGGGATAAGTGAATTCTTCTTGTCTACCTCCATGTCCAGTTCCACGAAATCCACGGGGATGAAGAATTCACGTATCTTGACTGGAATATTCTCAGCTATCCCCGCCTGATGGTGAATTGATTGATCCGCTAACTGCAAATATATTGATGTAGGGGACAAAACAGCATGACTTAGTTTATCAAAGATTACCTTTGGCATGACACTGACGCTTGCTCCCAAGTCGCACAATGGATGCTCGAAATGCTGTGTTCCAATGGAGCATTCAATGGTGGGACACCCAGGATCCTTCTTCTTTTCCGGCACTTGGTTTAATATAGTCGCGCTGCATTCTTCGGTTAGTTTAATTACCTCAGTTGTAGGCAGCGGGCGCTTGTTGTTGAGAATGTCTCTTAGGTACTTGGCATAGGTTAGAACCTGCATTGCATCAAGTAATGGAATATTGACATACAACTGATGAATTACCTCGACGAATTTGCCGAATTGCTCGTTGGTTGTTTGTTTCCTCATCCTTGGAAAGGGCAGCAATCTACTGGTGTCGTAGAACTCAAGTGGAGCCGTCTTTCCATGGAACTTGGTGTCATCTTCCTTGGATGGTTGTTCCTCTTCTTCTTCTTCTGCCTCATCTTCCTTGTCTTTTCTCGTACTCCTCCTTATTGTTATATTAGTATTTGGTGGATCACGAGTGATCTTACCCCCTCTCGTGGTCACCGCATTTAAGGTGTTGCAAGAATTTACAGAAGTGTTGACGCAAAACGTGACGCCCTGCGCCAGGCACACAGCAAGCCGTACAAGGCTGGCTTCAATCGGGTGCCCGGAGTATTCCGAATCCGGAAGCGTGCCAGTCGGTTTGACCTGAAAACCAACAAGGGATAAAAATATGAAAATACCTTGGAACATGCTGGGTGAGACCAGACAGTTCCATATGTACGGCTTTGAAAGCCAATCATGACGGCACACAGCTATAAAAGCTGTTTGTCAAAACAGGATTATAATGTCATTCGGCAACTACAAAGATGGAGCTTATAAACATGTTGAATGCTGAACACATGAATACAGAAGGGTAAAAGGGTAATTTGCAAATATAAATCTATTCAAATAACATATGCATAGGCTAATCCAACTAATCTGTCGTACGTTTAGCCTTCATGAACCCGTCAAGTATAAACTCAAGCAAAGCTAATCCACCGCATGATACCACTTACTATAAGTCCACACCACTCCTTATAATTAGATCAATCCACCGCATGATACGATCCAATTATAAGAAGCTAAAAGCATACATATATCTGAACAGATCTATAAAAACTCATTACTCATGTAAGCTTAACCAGAGTCGGCAAACTAGCCGAACTGGGGTCCATGAAGAAGGAACATGCAAGCAAAGCATGATTAAACTAATCTAAAACCTGCACCTACCGCACGGTACCCAGCTCTATCAAAGCCTAAGCATGGTCGACATGCATGAATCCACAACATGTAACAATCTGGATTGGAAGTTAATTCGGCCATCATGATCTTATTATTAACGAAGCACAAATAAACTCATGCAGCAAGGCCGAACAAAGATCAATCTAGATTGGGCAAAGAGTGTTATAGGAATTAAATAAATAAAACATATAACACATGATAACTTAATGAATCTATTAGATCTGCCAAATCTAACAGAGCTGATAACTATTTTTACTCATGACTCAATCCGCCGCACGATACAAGGCATAAGCAAAAACTTCCCGTCATAAGCTTAAATCCGCCGCACGATACTAAGCTTAACATACGAGACTACTTGCATCATATCTAAATCCACCGCATGATACTAGACATGATAGCAAGGTTGCCGGTACTTACGGAGGTCGACAGATCGATGATTCCTCTTGAAGAACTCGACGACATGACTTAGGGACTCGAAAGGTGGCACGGGGCCGGTTGTATTGATATGGTTGTGAATAGTTTTACAATGGTCGAGGGCTTATATTTATACCCTAGACGAAACATGAATCCTAGACGATTACGACTTAAAAAACAAGGAAAGATATAAATCATATTCCTAATCCTTTTGGCGTCTTCCATCGTCACGTATCTTCTCGTGCAAGCCGGCTTTACCTGCATCATCCATTTCCTGAATGGGGCTACTGCTTCACGAAATAGTCGACCGCGCCGGTATTCACCGAAAGTCTTAAGGACCAAATAGCCGTCCGAATGCTTGTCGAATCCTTCTCTTCTCTGCTGGCTGGACCCACCTGTCATATCCTCGTGTGTGCGAAAATCTGGTGTTAACACATGCCTCCTAATTTTGGGATAAAATGTTTATTCCAAAATTCCTCTTCCTTTTCGCACTGACGTGGAACCTCCAGAAGCATCTGTCTTCACTCGCCATAATTACCGTACCTGCCGATTCGTCTCCGATGCACTAGGGATCTTTTAAACACCCCCCTTCACTTTATTTCGGCCTGTGCTTCTCGACCTCTTCTGCTTTATTCGTAAACCAGAAAACCCTCTTCTCTCTTGCTACTTCAAATCAGCTAGAAGATGTCTTCTCAGGCGAGCCGCCATAGTCTCGAGCTCGGCGCTTCCAGTACCTCCAAGAGAAGGTTACCTCCTCCTTCCTTTCCCTCGTCTCCAAAATGAAGTATCCAACCTCATTTCGTTACTCTTGTTCAGGAGGACTAGTGACGTTTCCACCGAGGATTTGACCCAGAAAATTATAGATCTTCAGCTTGACCTAGAAAGTAAGGATCGGGAAATTACTCGAATCTCCCAAGAGCGTGATGTCGCTCGAAAAAGGTCCACCGGTAAGCATCCTCTCATCATTTTTTCCTTTATCCTGCCTTTCTGCTTTTACCGACTTCTTCCTTTTTCAGCCCTGGCGGCTAAACTCCACACACTCGAAACTGCCGTCACTAAGCTTGCTGTCACGGCCGATGTAATGTGCACAACATCTTTGAAGCGGGTAAACGAAGTCAACCGCGTCCTCCCCATCATCTCCAGAGCCGGCATGGGGTACGGCGCGGCACTCGCCTTCTCCGCCGTGAAGGTTTAATCTGGTGCAGATTATCAGAGATTTGATGTCTGTGAACAAGATCTAGAGGATAGAGTAGAACACTCCGTAGAAGACATGAAGGTAGCCGGATCAGATCTGGCCGATACCTTCGATCACTTTCTCCCGATTAGGCGTAGGATGGAGTGGACGAACTAACCCGCTGTAATCTTGCTCCTTCTTTTGTAAATAAGAAGTTTCTCTGTTCGTCCTCTGTAATCAATCTGTGATTGATCCTTCGAGATCAATGTGTGCCTTGTTTTTTCCGCATATTAGTCACTGATCTCTGTTTCCCTGCTTTAAAGGCAATGCATGTCGGCCACCGCTGAAAACTGCATTAGAAATCTCTGCCCCACAGACGATTGCCATAATCAGTTATTTTAGACTCTAAGAATTCAATTTTCCTCCAATTTCCCGACACGTGACAACACCAGGATAACATTTCTTAAAGACCCTTCATGCCTCTGCTCCCAGTGTCAATCGGCAATACGAACTCTCAAACAATCATTCAAAACTGAACAGCTTTTAGCCGAATCCTATCAGCTTCCTGACTTTGGAGTTACGATTCTCTTTAGTCGTCAAAAGACCTGGCCTGGCCCAATAACGGCCCATAAACTATGAAAACTCTAATCGATGTTTGATTTTCCAGTGTGCAAGCCATAGTTTAATAAATATGACTCTATACAGGGTACCACCCCCATCTTCAGCCAAATAGTCTGACTCATAGACTTCCCAGTTCTCAGTTCTCATATCGGAGAAAAACTTTCCCCCCCTTTTTTATATTAATGGCAGGCAGCAACCATCACAGTAGACAACTCACCGGAGATGATGCAGGAGGAACCCAAGCACCAACTCACCGGTGTTATGGGTACAAACTGATTTCTTTCCCCATTTTCTTGCCCGTTCATCTTTGATTTACTCATCCATCTTCTTTTTCAGAACGGGGTCTTTCCCCAACCAAGCTCAGGACCCTCCAGAAATGGTAAATCCAAAAGTCCCTTTTAATCTCCTTCCTAAGCTACCAGATTCTGAATTTGATGACTTATTCTAGCAGATCCGCTTGGATGCACTTCGGTATCGTGGGGAAAGGGATGAGGTTCAGAAAGAACTGAAGCATAGTATCAATAGTATCAGGGAAGCTGAATGGGCGGCTCAACGAAAACAGTTCTGCAGCATCATCACAGGTTAGCATAAATTGGGTTCTCTCCTCTTGGTCGAGCTTGCCATGTCTGATATATCCTCTCCTCTTGCTAGCCCTTTCTGCAGAGAATGACCGTCTGAAGGCAGCAACAAACAGAATCGCCCTCAAGGTGAATGCTCGCGGAGATTCAGCCGAAGCCCGCCTTGACGCTTTGGATGGCCGTATTGATCAGGCCGTCATCCAAGGTGTGCACGCCGGGGTCCCTTTCGGGCTAGCGGCAATGAGTTCTTGGACCAAAGAAGACTACTCTCTCCTACCAGTTGGTTTTGCTGGCGACCCAGATGAATTTGAGGACCCTGAGATTTATGATAACCATGCCGCTGCTATTGCTGAAATTGTTAATCCGCAATCCATTCTGATCAACTTATTCCGAGAGTAGTTTGTACTAGGACAGATCAATAAATGAAGTTTGCAGCAGATGAACTTGCTCTTTTCTGAATGATGTTTATTTTTGATTCTTCAATGACTTTCCTCGTTCGCAACATTTCTTCAGAAGAACGCATGCCGAATGTATGACGTCATCTTAGCCGACTAAATCCCATTCTCAACATGTTATATCACTCGGCATTGCACTTACTGCACTTCACCTTTCTCTTTCCCGGATAAACCTGCTAACTTTTTTTTTGAACATTTTTTTTGCTAAAGGTGATGCTTTTACATCGGCTGTATATAAATATCTTTGAAATTCGTACACGCAATTTCCACGCATTCGGCTAAACAATGCCGAAGCTTAATCCATGAGTGACGCATAAAAATTTCTTTACAGCCGAACACCCCTCTTTGGGTTTAACATTTTCGACTAAAGCCAACTGCTATCTTTCCTTTATGCTTAAAATAAGGGCCGATTCTACTATAAGACCATCGACCGTTACGTACAACTTGAAACGATCACCAAGTCATGGAAGTGCTCTCATATATCTTTAATCTCATCAGAATCTTCTGTTGCACGTCACCTTGTACAAATTCCTCCTGATCTTCCTTGAGCTCTGGCAATGGAGAAATAAACAGAATCCTTTAAAGTTTGTCAACTATAAAACATACTCGAGACCCAAACTTGTGTACATTGATCCAACTTCGGCTTCATTACCAACACTTTATTCCTTATCAGCCGATATAAAACTTTGGTCTCAATTCTTCTCCATTACCACCGGTTGGACTAAAAATTGCTCTGAGAGCCGATCGTTTGAATCGGCTGTTGATCCTCGTCGAAAACGTTCACAGGACCTGCCTCCCAAGATCTTCCAGAGAAACACTCGACACCTTCATATTCTCAGTAGGTGGGCTCTGTGTTAGCAATACTCACCGAATCATCAGCATGGACGATCTCAATGTCTTCCCCAATCCACTGGATGAGGAACTGGTGCATAGTTGACGGCACACAGCAGTTTGCATATATCCAATCTCTTCCCAATAGCAAACTGTATGCCTGCGGATACATGGGTGTATGCCGGGTCTCTGAGTGATGAGTGGTTGTCAACTGGGATGATGCGCATGTTCTTTGGCTTGTGTTGTGCAGGTGTCGAGCACGGATACAGTGATCAGAGGCAAGGTCAAGGTCAAGTAGAGACGTGTCGTGCCGATGGGCCAAGAGTGGCGAAGGGCGGACGTGAGGCTTGGACTGAGGGACCGGTGGCCCGAGGATCAGCTGTGGTGGCTAACAGCCTGGGACAGCGACGAGCGAAGACTTGCGGTCATGTGTTGCCTAAGTCGTGGACTTGGGGACACGTGTCGGTGGACAGGGTGCACGGGCGGTGCATCCCCTCTACAGCTTCGGTTTGGTGGTAGAGCCAGAGAAAAACCATCGGGTGGACGGTTTCCAGGTTTGGGCCACAAAACCTGGGCGTGGATGGTTTCCGAGTTTGGCCACAAAACTCGGGCTGAGGACGGTTTCCAGGTTTGGGCCTCAAAACCTGGGTGCTACGGGTTTGCTGAGTTTGGGCCACAAAACTCAGGCGTTGGTGGGCTGGTTTCCCGGTTTGGGCATCAAAACCGGGGGTTGGCTGTGAAGGCTGGTTTCCCGGTTTGGGCCACAAAACCGGGGGTGCGACGTCCAGGAAAAGGACGCAGAGCGGTGGCGGCACGTGGCGGCAATCGGGAGGTTGCGTCGAGGCAACGCTACGAGTTGTGCGGGCGTGGCCGTCGGATCCACCTACCATCGAGTTGGTCCAGAATAACCTTAGGGTTTAGCTGGTTCGCTCTGTAAGTAATTAGGGGTAGAGTGGGAATTAGGAATAGTTAGAATTAGGATAAGTAGGGGGAGACACCCACCTACCAATCTATCTCAGTCATTTGCTCTTTGCACTTAGGGTTTCCTGCTCTCCCAATCCCCTGCTATAGCTAGCTGAGATCCGCAGAGAACCATACCTCTGTGTACTGGAGATTTTGAGGAAGTGAGGCCGTAACCTCACTGTTGTAGCGTGTGGTAGCCACACGGTTGCAGATCGATGTGTTGATTCGCGTTTTGGTTCGTGTTCTTTGCGTTCTTCATTTCTCCGCGTTTTTCCCGTCGCTCGATCTCTCACTATACTGCATCTTTGCGAAATCCGTTTGAATCAACTTGTTTGTATTTGAAAGGAGATCACTTTCTCCGAAGGAATTTATCTAACTCCTCACGAACAAGTAGATCGGGTTGATTTGATTTTCGTGGCGCTTTTCGGTTCATCCTCCTCCCCTTTTGATTTACCGGTGTTTGAGTTGTTTTGAGCGGATGATTTCTTGGGGATAGTCTCCTAACTACTCCGTGATCATCCTCTCCAAGTTTGGGAATGTGGTATTTTGGATTGAATCGATTTAGAGAAGATTTGGGTGAAGGGCGACCAAAATCGCCCTCACTGGGAGTTGGCGGACAGTCCGCCGTCCCAGTCGCGGACAGTCCGCGCGTCGGGGTCGGCCAAACCAGTGGCCTGACTCCGCGCTGTTGAGCAAGCGATTTTTGAACCGCGGACAGTCCGCCGCTGTGCTTGGCGGACAGTCCGGGAACGCCCAGGGAGGTTCCAGTAGAGTTGCTGTATCTCATGTTTGGTCGGCGGACAGTCCGCCATTCCCTCGCGGACAGTCCGCAGTAGGGTGGATAGTCCGAGACCCCAGGGCCGGACAGTCCGTGGATTGGCTGAAGCCTCCAGTTTTGTGCGTTTGCTCTCCCGGCTTCTTCGCTTGGTTTCCAGACTTCTTGTTTGACCCTAGAGTTGATCAAGGAACCTCTCTAGGTATCTTTGCTACTTGTTAGCATAGGTATTTAGGTGTTTCTCGACGTAGCCGTCTATCTACGTTCGGGACTTGATTTTTGGGGTCGAATTTGTTCCGGTGCTTTTACCGTTTGGTTTGCTATCGCTTTGTGGTGCCTCGCCGTGATCCTAGGGATCATCCACCCTCTTCCAAGGGTCGTGGCCATCACGGTTTCGGTCATAGCTTTCTGGGGTTGATTTTGGGACATTTGGCCAAAGATTCGAAAGAAATTTTTGAGCTCCCATTCACCCCCCTCTGGTCGCCTTGCTAGTGCTTTCTCGGTCCTTGAATTGGTATCGGAGCAGGTTAAGGATCTTCCACCTTAGCCGGTTCCAGATCCACAGAAGGCGACATGGATCGCGGCGTGGGCAAACCGCCGTTTTTCGATGGGACGAACTATGCGTATTGGAAGATACGCATGTCGGCCTATCTGCAGAGTTTGGGTGCTTCCATCTGGGATATTTGCAACTCTGCCGATTACTTGGTCTTGGCTGCTCGTGTCTCTCAGCTTCAGATCGATGAGCACGATGCCAATAGCCGAGCCCGTAATGCTCTTTTCTCATGCTTGAGCATGAGTGAGTTTGATCGTGTTTCTCACCTCGCTACAGCTCGGGAGATTTGGACTACCCTCATGCGCTTCCATGAGGGAACCTCTCAAGTCAAAACCCGTCTCTACGAGTCGTTCAAGCGAGAGTATGAGAACTTTCGACATATGCCTAGCGAGAGCATAGAAAGTTTATTCGCTCGCTTTCAGGTGATTGACAACAGGATGAGGGCTAACAAGGAGCTGTTGCCTTTCGACGATCATGAGAGGGCTTTGAAGCTTTTGCATACTCTTGATCGGTCGGTGTGGGATTCCAAAGTTCAGGCGATCATGGAATCACCTAACTATGAGACCCTCACATGCGACGAGCTCTTCAGTAAGCTCAAGTCTAGTGAGATCGATGCCATGGCGAGGGCTTCTTATGAAAATCCTTCTGGCTCATCAACGGCTTTGCTTTCTGGCTCTTCTAACCCCTATGGAGGCTTTGCTTTGCATTCTCTTCTTTCTATCACAGAGGAGCAGTTGGAGTCTCTAGGAGACGATGAGTTGGCTTTGCTTGCCAACCGGTTCCCGCGGTACCACAACAACCGCATGAACCGTCGCCGCGGAGGAGGACGCTCAGGATACTATGAGTGCGGCGACCCCGACCACTTCATCGCCAACTGTCCCAAGAAGAACAAGCATTCTGGGAAGGGCAATCATGGGCACAAGTACGACTCCAGCAAGCGCAAGGAGAAGTACATCCCCGCAAGGCACAAGCGAAAGGGCGGCTTCAACAAGGAGTACATCAAGACCAAGTACTTGGAGAAGGCCTAGGCTGAGCAGCGTGCTTTCTTGGCCACGCTCAGCGACGTCGATGACTCGGACGACGACTCCGCTTCCTCAAGCGACGACGAGTCCGAGAAGAAGAAGAGGATCGAGGACAAGCTCAACGGCCTCTGCTTCTTTGCCGACGATGAGGGCTTCTGTACCATGGCCCTCGGCAAGGAGGTCGGCGGCGACACTCCTCGGAATGACGACGACGACGACGACACCTCCTAGGTATCTCTGACCCCCGATGAGCTTTCCGCTGAGGTCGAGAAGCTTACTGCCGCGCTCCTTAGTCAGGATAAGTTGCTTAGGCGTGCCGCTAGAGAGTGAAGGAGTTTAGGCAGAAGTGGGAGCACACGGTGAGGGAGCTTGAGTTTGCCAAGTCCACTGTGGTCGTGTCTGAGGATGCCGAGTGCGAGATGTGCACCACGCACATGACTGACCTTCTCACTTTGAGAGGTAAGTATGTTGCGTTGGTAGGAGAGGTGGATGAGCTCCGGGCTAGACCCATGCTGTTGGGTGCGTGCAAGACTTGTCCTGTCTTGCAATCCGAGTTGGCAGAGAAGAATGCCAAGATTGTGTCTCTTGAGAAGGCCAGCTCGGGTAGCACTTGTGTGTCCAGGTGTGTTTTGTGTGAGGGCCTGGAGATGGAGATAGCCAATGTGAAGCATGACAAGATGCAAACCGAGGAGGAAAACACATACCTTCGGACCATCTTGTCATGGGTATCTTGTGGAGAGCCGCAGCTCGGGATGGTGATCTCCCAATTCAAGCGAGCTGCTGGAGGTCCTGGTGTAGGCTTTGCTCCGGGTGTTGATCTTTCTGCTTCTGGGAAGATTGGAGAGTCGAGTGGTTTGAACCCGAGTGAGAAGCCCAACTCCACCACTACTCCCAAACTTACCAAGCTTCCACCCAAAGAGCCTCTCAAGCCTAACACCAAGGATGGGGTCTTTGTTGAGCCTCCGAGAGCTCCACCCAAGAAACAATCATGGGCTCCAAAACCAAACCACCTCAAGAACAAGCTGGACACCATGCCACCCATCCAGGAGGAGCTGATGCCATAGAAAGGCAAAGTGATCCACACACACTACCGTGAGTACCAACAACCCCCTTTGAGAGCGGTGAGGTACCATTGTGAGCACTGTGGGTGAGATGGACACTTGAGTGAGTTCTGCTTTCGGTGCAAGAGAGAGGCGCGTCGTGCTAGGGAGATGAACAATCCGGACATGTACCATCCTTTCCATGATGTACCTGTGCCGAATGTTCAGAGGAGAGCTGCTAGGCCCAGAGGTCCAGAACCTCAAGTTCCCAGGCCTAGGCAGCGGAGAGGACGTGCCCGGCGGGAGCCTGCAGTTGTAGGCTATGGACCCCGTGGCGGTGGCTTTGTAGTTGAGCGTTTTCCCCCACCGCGTTTTGAGTATCGCGATGGACGCTCTTCCCTTAGCGGACCATGTTTTCCTCAACGTGGTGATCGCTTCCCCCGTAGGCGTGCTAGGAATGGTTTTTCTGCTAACCGTTCTTTTGAGCAGCCGGCCCAACACTGGTATTCTTCCTACTTCACTAACCCCAGTGTTCGACCGTATGCTCACCCTATGTCTTTTTATTGATGTAGGTAAAACGATTGGAGAACGTTTGGTTGGTGGATTCCGGTTGATCGAGGCACATGACCGGGAACGCCAAGTGGTTCTCCAGTCTCAGTCCAGTCATCGGAAAGGAGTTTATCACCTTCGGGAACGCCAAGTGGTTCTCCAGTCTCAGTCCAGTCATAGCAAAGGTAAGGTTTTGTCTCGTGGATCTATGCGAGTTAATGAGCACTTTGTGTTGCGCGATGTTGCTCTTGTTTCTAACTTGCATTTTAACCTTCTTTCTATTTCGCAACTCTTTGACGACGACTATGAGATTCGTTTTAAACCGAATCTCAGTCGTATTTTGGATCCTTAGGGCAATCTTGTGTGTTTAATTTTGCCCTTTGGAAAAGTCTTTCGTGCGAATTTCTCAGAGTCTTTTGGCACTTCTTGCTATCTTGTGGCGGACCTTCCTCCTCTGATCTTTGGAAGTGGCATAGGAAACTTGGTCACCTGAGCTTCGACTTGCTTGCAAGACTTAGTTCACTTGGCTTAATCCGAGGATTGCCCAAGTTGCATATGGAGAAGGATCTTGTTTGCCACTCATGTAGACATGGGAAGATGGTTGCCGCTCCCCACCATCCAGTGACTCAGGTCATGACTAAGCGCCCTGGAGAGCTTTTGCACATGGACCTTGTTGGTCCGGCTCGGGTGAGCTCGGTTGGGGGGAAGTGGTATGTGCTTGTTGTTGTTGACGACTTTTCGAGATATTCGTGGGTCTTCTTTTTAGCTGAGAAGACCGAGACTTTCTCCTTTGCTCGCAATCTGATTTTGCGTCTTCAGAATGAGTTCCCTTTGAACTCAATGCGAGCTATTAGGAGTGATAATGGTTCCAAATTCAAGAATTCAGATTTTGAGAAGTTTTGTAACTCTTTGGGTTTAGAGCATAAGTTTTCTTCCCCCTACACACCCCCTCAGAATGGTGTTGTAGAGAGGAAGAATCGGACCCTTGTAGAGATGGCCAGGACGATGCTCGATGAGCATAGGACTCCTAGGCGATACTAGGCCGAAGCTATGAGCACTGCTTGCTACATTTCCAATCGCATTTTTCTTCGAGCTTTCTTAAAAAAGAGTTCTTATGAGTTGCGTTTTGGAAAACTGCCCAAGGTGAGTTATTTTCGACTTTTTGGTTGCCACTGTTTTATACTCAAAAAGGGCATCTTAGACAAGTTTGAGTCTCGTTCTTCTGACGGTGTGTTTTTGGGTTATGCCACTCACACTCGAGCTCATCGTGTACTTAACCTTGACACTAACCGAGTCATGTAGACATCAGATGTCACCTTCGACGAGACAATGGTTTGTCTTTCTTCTCGTTTTGAGCGTGCAGGTGATCACGAGGTTGGCGAGCCTCTCTTCGATGATGAAGAAGAAGGTGCTGAAGTGATAGATGACCCAGCACCTCCTCCACCTGCTGTGCCGCAAAGAGCGGCTTCTACGACGACTCACGGCCCCGACACATCTTCCTCCTGGGGGCCGTGGGATCCGCCACCTCGAGCGGTACCCTTTGTACCCGAGGAGGCACCAGCTGCTGTTGAGGGGGAGGCCACTTCGGCAAGGGAGGCGCCACGACACATTCAGCGCCAGCACCCGCCTCAATAGATGATCGGCAGCATCGACGAACGCGTCACCCGGTCAAGGCAAATCTCTCACTTTGCTCATTCTGCATTTGTTGCTGATTTTGAACCCCGGGATGTTGGACACGCTTTGACGGATCCGGATTGGGTCAATGCCATGCATGAGGAGCTTGAGAACTTTGAGAGAAATCGGGTTTGGGTTCTATTGTCTCCACCTTCTGAGTGTCACCCAATTGGGACAAAATGGGTTTTCAAAAACAAACAGGGAGAAGATGGCCATGTTGTGTGAAACAAGGCCAGACTCGTAGCCCAGGGATATAGTCAGAAGGAGGGGATAGACTATGAGGAGACTTTTGCTCCTGTAGCACGTTTGGAGGCTATTAGGATACTCTTGGCTTTTGCTGCATCCAAAGGTTTCAAACTTTTTCAAATGGATGTCAAGAGAGCCTTCTTAAACGGCTACATAGAAGAGGAGGTGTATGTTAGACAACCCCCCGGTTTCGAAAATCCCAAGCTTCCAAACCATGTCTTTAAACTTCACAAAGCTTTGTATGGTTTGAAACAAGCCCCTAGAGCCTGGTATGATAGGCTGAAAACCTTTTTGCTTGCTAAGGTTTTTAAAATGGGATGTGTAGATAAAACGCTCTTTCTCCTCAAGCAAGGCACTGATACTCTCTTGGTCTAGATTTACGTGGATGATATCATTTTCGGTGGTTCTTCTCATGCTTTGGTTGCCAAGTTTGCAGATACTATGAGTAGGGAATTTGAGATGAGCAAGATGGGCGAGTTGACGTTTTTCCTCGGGTTGCAAATCAAGCAATCCCGGGAAGGGACGTTTGTGCACCAGGGCAAGTACACCCGGGACATTCTGAAGAAATTCGATATGGGTGAGGCCAAGCCTCTTCCAACACCCATGTCGACCACGACGGCCCTGGATGCGGATAAGGAGGGAGAAGAAGTGGACCAGAAGGAGTACCAGAATATGATCGGATCGCTGCTGTATCTGACGGCGACACGCCCGGACATTCATTTCGCTATGTGTCTTTGCGCGCGATTTCAGTCTTCGCCCCGCACCTCTCACCGTCAGGCTGTCAAGCGCATTATGAGGTATTTATCCTTCACTCCTGAGTTTGGGATTTGGTATTCTGCTTCCTCCACCCTTTCCCTTTGTGGTTATTCCGATGCCGATTTTGCTGGTTGCCGTATTGACCGCAAGTCCACTTCTGGGACTTGCCAGTTTATTGGTTCTTCTCTTGTATCGTGGTCTTCTCGCAAGCAGTCTAGTGTCGCCCAGTCTACCACGGAGGCTGAGTATGTTGCTGCGGCTAGCTGCTGTTCCCAGTTACTCTGGATGATGGCCACTTTGCGTGATTTTGGTATGAGCTTTTCTCGCGTTCCTTTGCTTTGTGACAGCACGAGTGAAGGACCGAGAAGCTAACCGAAAGCGACCAGAGGGGGGGGGGGTGAATGGGCGCTTCAAAATTTCCTTTCGGAAACTAGATGCCACTGTCCCAAAATCAACCCCAAGAGCGAACCCTAGAGCTTGCTAATGTCCACGACCCTAGATGTAGGGTGGATGCTTCCTAGAAGCACAGCGGGACACTAGACAACCCTAGAAAGCCAACGCAAAAGACGGAACTCGAATCCGATCAAGAACGAACGAACCGCGAACGAAAACGCGCGAAACTGGATCGACCGGACTCTGGCCTGCGTCCGGTCAGCAGGGACCGGACGCGTCCGGTCGCTCAAAACCTGATCTGGGAGCTCTCTGGAACTGACCGGACTCTAGCTAGGGGAGCGTCCGGTCGGTTCTCCTGCGTCCGATCACACAGAGACAAAACACGGGAACAGTAGCACCGGTGAGTCCGGTCACTCAACAATCAGAGCGTCCGGTCGAGCTGCAGGGAGACTCGCTGAGCATTCAACGACCGGACGCACTTGGTCAGCGTCCGGTCGGCCCGATGCCAGCGTCCGGTCAGAGCACAGCAGTCCCCTTTGTCAACCGATTTGTCTCAATCTCACCTAAAACAATTCCTCTAGGGATCAAACTTGGTGAGATAAGTCACAAGGAGTATAGTGAGCTATCTCTAAGAGATCATGGCTCGAACCTATCTCCAAATCGGTGAATCGAAGAATTTCGGGGGAAGAGAGAAAACTTGACCCGAAACGAAAAATCGATCGATCTCCTAGACCGTGAGGTTAGAGGATGATTCCTTCGGTGGAAAGAAGTGCCTCGCGATCTAGAACAACTTGGTTCAAACAGATTCGCAAAAGATGAACCGAGCAAAGAGATCAAGCGACGGGAAAATCGTGGGAAAAAGGATTCCGCGAAGAACACGAACACAACGGAAATCACAGCCACGAATTCGAAACAAAGACGCAAATCAAGCCATCGATCTGTGCTCCAAGGTGAGGATACGGCCTCACTTCCTCAAATCAACAGTACACAGAGTGGAGTCTCTCTGCGGATCTCAACTAGCTAAAGCAGGGGATGGGAGAGCAGGAAACCCTAGCAAATGAAAGCACTAACTGAGATAGCTAAAACTGAGATAGGGAGGAGGGTGTCTCCCCTGGACTACTTATACTAACCTAGACTAAGCCTATTTCCTACTCTACCCCTCTCTAAACTAATTACAGAGCGAACCTGCTAAACCCTAAGGCTATTCTGGTCCAACCCGCGGTGGTAGGTAGATCCGACGGCCATGCCCGCTCGAACCGAAGCGTTGCCTCGACGCAACCTCTGGATCGCCGCCACGTGCCGCCCTCGCTATGCACCCCCGGTTTTGTGGCCCAAACCGGGAAACCAGCCTTTTCCAGCAACCCCCGGTTTTGAGGCCCAAACCGGGAAACCAGCCTCCAGCTTGAGTTTTGTGGCCCAAACTCAGAAACCCGCAGCGCCCGAGTTTTGAGGCCCAAACTCGAAAACCGGCCCATCACCCGAGTTTTGTGGCCAAACTCGGAAACCATCCGCGCCCAGGTTTTGTGGCTCAACCTGGAAACCGAGCACCCGAGTTTTGAGGCCCAAACTCGGAAACCGTCCACCCGTTGGTTTTTCTCTGGCTCAACCAACAAACCGGAGCTGTAGAGGGGATGCACCGCTCGTGCACCCCGTCCACCGACACGTGTCCCCAGGTCCTCGACCCGAGCAACACCATGCCCCGCAAGTCTCCGCTCGTCGCTGTCCCAGGCTGCCAGCCACCACAGCTGATCCTCAGGCACTCCGGTCCCTCAGTCCAAGCCTGACGTCCGCCCTTCACTGCTCGATACATCGGCATGGCACGTCCGCCGCATGGCACGCCCATCCTTCATCGCACCCAGTCCGTCGGCACGGCACGTCTCAACTTGACCTTCACCTTGCCCTCGATCACTGTCTCCGAGCTCGACACCTGCACAACACAAGCCAAAGAACATGCGCATCAAACCCGTTGACAATCACTCATCACTCAGAGACTCGGCATACACCCATGTATCCGCAATCTCCCCCTTGATGAGTGCATTGTCAACTACACACACAAATCATAATGAAAGAAAGAAGAAAGAAGAAGGAGAAGAAGAGAATTCGACCAAATGACCCAAAAGCATAGCAAAGCCGAAGAAGGTCAAGTGGAAGAAGTGAAAACTTGGTCCCCAAAGACATGGGCAACGGCTCGACGCAACCAAGCAAAGCAAAGCTAGCCCTCAAGAAGAGGTAGAACAGGCTCAACACCGCTAGCAAAATACCAATTGAAAATCAGAGCTAAAAATGGCAAAATGCTAGTCCCTCAAGATAGAGGCACAGAGGCTCAACACAACTAGCACGAAAACCACTCCGAACCAATTGAAAAACAAACGTAAGGTCTCCGAACCAATCAAAATCCACTTCGACGACAAATGAGGAAAATGTTTGCTAGTCCCTCAAGACAGAGGCAACGGCTCAACACAACTAGCACACTTCCCTCGACAAGTGCAAGCAACCAGGGACTCCCCCTGAGGTCCAACAAGAGAAGAGCATAAAGATCTGAAAATCTCCCCCTTAGCAAAACTCCCCCTTAATTGAACGCTAGGAGACATATGATTTGCAAAAACTCTCCCCCTTAGTTGAAAATGCACTAATCAAGGCACAAGGTACCGGAGCAAAACTCTCCCCCTGATGATGAGCTCCCCCTTCCAAAATGCATATGAAGTCAGAAATGCAAGTTAGGAGCTTCAGGCATATAATCAAGAGAATGCAAAATAGCTCTAATCGGTATGGCTCCAAAAGCAGAATCAGGCACTCAAATAGCAAAGGCTCAAACTGATCACAGATACGAAATATGAAGCATATGAGCAAGTGAGCAATTTTTAGCCAAAAAGATAGTCACCATCAAAATAGCACTACATATGTATAGATAGGAATCCAGACAAGTGCTAGACATGTATACAAGGTGAACTACCCCTAGCAAAGTTCAATCATCATGCATAGGAATGAAGCATATACTTGTGATTTCAGTTTTATATCGGAGTTGCAGCGGTAAAGAATTCACAAGTTCAATTATTTAGCATGTGATTGCGAGAGGTTGAAAACTTGTCTTTGCCTAACTTTTCAACCGAGCGAAGCCTATGCCGAAGCAATCAGAAGCTTAAAGCTACGGTTTCGGTCATACACTACACGGCTCAAGTTTAACTCAAAGTGCAATGAGAAACAGTCTCGATACCGTGAGGTGTTGACAAGCAATCCCATCTCGATCTTTTCAATTCACTAAAACTTGGTTCAAATTTTATACATGATATGAACAGACCAAGCAAGTGAATGACTCATAACTAGAGACATAGCAACCTAGCATATATGAGAAGCACGAGTGAACTCAACATATCCTACACATGCTAGTTGCATATCTCAATGGTGAACATTTTCAGATTGTAAGTTATTAAGTAAATTCACCATTCCAAAATAGCTCAGCTCATAACATGTACTAGTGATCAGGAGGAGCATAAGCTACAAGCATCCATATAAGCATCGGAGCATACTAAATAGAGCATAGTTACATTCTAGTGATTATAAACAGAAGCTCAGAATGTAAATGCGTATGCTAAAATGCAAAGAAAAGAAACTCAAAATAAAAGAGTCAGTCTACACAAGATCCAAAAGGCTTCCCCCATCTAAAAGGGAAAACACACACCAAGCTCACCCCTCAACCGATTAAAGGTTGATTCGTCTAAAGGCTTGGTGAGAATATCAGCCAGTTGGTGATGAGTATCGACATGGCGAAGGTCGATATCACCCTTCTCCTGGTGGTCTCGCAAGAAATGAAAGCGCACATCAATGTGTTTGGTTTTCGAGTGAAGCACGAGGTTCTTAGCAACGCTAATAGCACTCGTGCTGTCACAAAGCAAAGGCACGCGAGAAAAGCTCAAACCAAAATCACGCAAAGTGGCCATCATCCAAAGCAACTGGGAACAGCAGCTAGCCGCAGCAACATATTCAGCCTCTGTGGTAGACTGGGCGACACTAGACGGCTTGCGAGAAGACCACGATACTAGAGAAGATCCAATAAATTGGCAAGTCCCAGAAGTGGACTTGCGCTCAATACGACAACCAGCAAAATCAGCATCGGAATAACCGCAAAGGGAGAGGGTGGAGGAAGCAGAATACCAAATCCCGAACTCAGGCGTGAAACGAAGGTACCTGAATATCCACTTCACCGCCTGACGGTGAGAGGTGCGCGGCGACGCCAGAAAGCGCGCACACAGACACACCGCGAACTGGATGTCCGGGCGTGTCGCCGTCAGGTAGAGGAGCGACCCGATCATGCTGCGGTACTCCTTCTGGTCCACTGCTTCTCCATCCACATCTGCATCTAGGGCAGTCGTCGTCGACATGGGTGTTGGAAGAGGCTTGGCCTCACCCATATCGAACCCCTTCAGCAAGTCCTTGGTGTACTTGCCCTGGTGCACAAATGTCCCCTCTCGGGATTGCTTGATTTGCAACACGAGAAAGAATGTCAGCTCGCCCATCATGCTCATCTCGAACTCCCTGCTCATAGTATCTGCAAACTTGGCAACCAGAGCATGAGAAGAACCACCGAAAATGATATCATCGACGTAAATCTGGACCAAGAGCGTGTCTTTGCCTTGCCGGAGGAGAAAGAGCGTTTTATCTACACATCCCATTTTAAAACCCTTAGCAAGCAAAAAGGTTTTCAACCTATCATACCAGGCTCTAGGGGCTTGTTTCAAACCATATAAAGCTTTATGAAGTTCAAAGACATGGTTTGGAAACTTGGGATTTTCAAACCCGGGGGGTTGCTCAACATAAACCTCCTCCTCTATGTAGCCGTTTAAGAAGGCACTCTTGACATCCATTTGAAAAAGTTTGAAACCCTTGGATGCAGCAAAAGCCAAGAGTATCCTAATAGCCTCTAAACGTGCTACAGGAGCAAACGTCTCCTCATAGTCTATTCCCTCCTTCTGACTATAACCCTTCGCTACAAGCCTGGCCTTGTTTCTCACAACATGGCCATCCTCTCCTTGCTTGTTTTTAAATACCCATTTTGTCCCAATAGGCTTACAGTCAGGTGGAGGTGGAACTAGAACCCAAACCCGATTTCGCTCAAAGTTCTCTAACTCCTCATGCATGGCATTGACCCAATCCGGATCTGTCAAAGCGTGTCCAACATCTCGGGGCTCAAAATTAGCAACAAAAGCAGAATGAGCGAAGTGAGAGATGTGCTGTGACCTGGAGCGAGTAACTCGCTCGCCGATGTCGCCGATCATCTGTTCAGGGGGGTGCTGGCGCTGGATATGTCGTGGCGCCTCCCGGGAAGAAGTGACCTCCCCCTCAACAGCAGCTGGTTCCACCCCGGTTACAAAAGGTACCGCGCGAGATGGAGGATCCCACGGCCCCCAGGAAGAAGAGGTGTCGGGGCCGTGAGTCGTCGTAGAAGCCGCTCTTTGCGGCAAGGCAGGTGGAGGGGGTGCTGGATCATCTATACCTTCCGCACCCTCGTCCTCGTCATCAAAAAGAGGCTCACCAACCTCATGATCACCTGCACGCTCAAAACGAGAAGAAGGAGAAACAAGAGTCTCGTCGAAGGTGACATCTGATGTCTCCATGACTCGGTTAGTATCAAGGTTAAGTACACGATATGCTCTAGTGTGAGTGCCATAACCCAAAAATACACCGTCAGAAGAACGAGACTGAAATTTGTCCAAGTTGCCCTTTTTGAGTATAAAACAATGGCAACCAAAAACTCGAAAATAACTCACCTTGGGCAGTTTTCCAAAACGCAACTCATAAGAAGTCTTTTTCAAGAAAGCTCTCAGAAAAATGCGATTGGAAATATAGCATGCAGTGTTCATAGCTTCGGCCCAATAGCGCCTAGGAGTCCTATGCTCATCAAGCATCGTCCTGGCCATCTCAACAAGGGTCCGATTCTTCCTCTCTACAACACCATTTTGGGGGCGGTGTGTAGGGGGAAGAAAACTGATGCTCCAAGCCAAGGCGGTTACAAAACTTCTCAAAATCCGAATTTTTGAATTCGGAACCATTATCACTTCTAATAGCTCGCATCGAGTTCAAAGGGAACTCGTTCTGAAGACGCAAAATCAGATTGCGAGCGAAGGAGAAAGTCTCAGTCTTCTCAGTCAAAAAGAAAACCCACGAATATCTCGAAAAGTCGTCAACAACAACCAAAACATACCACTTGCCACCAACCGATCTCACCCGAGCCGGACCAACAAGGTCCATGTGTAAAAGCTCTCCGGGGTGCGAGGTCATGACCATAGTCACTGGATGGTGGGGAGCGGCAACCATCTTCCCATGTCTGCAAGAATGGCAAACTAGATCCTTCTCCATCGAAAGCTTGGGCAATCCTCGGATTAGGCCAAGTGAGCTAAGTTTTGCAAGCAAGTCGAAGCTTAAATGACGGAGCCTCCTATGCCACTTCCAAAGATCGGAGGAAGAAGGACTAGCCAAAAGACAGCGAGAAGAACCAAACGATTCCGAGAAATTCGCGCGAAAGACTTTCCCAAAGGGCGAAATCAGACATACAAGATCGCCCTGAGGATCTAAGATGCGACTAAGGTTCGGTTTAAAACGAATCTCATAGTCATCATCAAAAAGTTGCGAAACAGAAAGAAGGTTAAAATGCAGGTTAGAAACAAGAGCAACATCGCGCAACACAAAGTGCTCATTAACCCGCACCGTCCCACGAGACAATAC
Organism: Coix lacryma-jobi var. lacryma-jobi; assembly: GCA_009763385.1. Classification (NCBI taxonomy): domain Eukaryota; kingdom Viridiplantae; phylum Streptophyta; class Magnoliopsida; order Poales; family Poaceae; genus Coix; species Coix lacryma-jobi. The sequence goes on along the minus strand of CM019824.1, from coordinate 68,013,527 downwards.
CTTACCTTTACTATTGTCGCCGAAGGTTATGTACTCCTTTCCGGCGACCGGGCTAAGGCTGGAGAACCACTTGGCGTTTCCGGTCATGTGCCTCGAGCAACCAGAATCCACCAACCAAATGTCCTCCAACCGTCTCACCTACATCAATAAAAAGACATAGGGTGAGCATACGGTCCAACACTGGGGTTAGTGAAGTAAGGGGAAAACCAGTGTTGGGCCGGCTGCTCAAAAGAAGGGTTAGTGTAAAAACCATTCCTAGCACGTCTACGAGGGAAGCGATCACCACACTGAGGAAAACGTGGTCCGCTAGGGAAGAAGCGCTCACCGCGGTACTCAAAACGCGGTGGGGGAAAGCGCTCAACTAAGCCTCCGCCACGGGGTCCGTTACCTGCAAAAGCAGGACCCCGTCGGGCACGCTCTCTACGAGGCCTACGCCTAGGAGCCTGGGGCTCAACTGCTCTAGCGTCTCTCCTCGGAGCTCTCTCCTGCCTAGGCCTAACAAACTGAGGTGCTGGACCTCTAGGCCTAGTCTCCCTCCTAGGGGCTCTCATCTCCTGCCTAGGCTGGGGACCTTGACGTCCGGACCTAGCAGCTCTCTCCTGAGCCTTCGGCACATGTCCACCATGAGCTGGATGGTACATGTCCGGGTTCTCCATCTCCCGAGCACGGCGCGCCTCTCGCTTGCGCCGGAAACAGAACTCGATCAAGTGACCATCCCTCCCACAGAAATCACACTGGTACCTCACCGCACGCAGAGGGGGTTGTTGGTGACCAGGGCTGTGGGTGTGGTTCACTTTGCCCTTCTGAGGCAAGCACTCCTCTCTAATGGGTGGCATAGCATCAAGCTTGTTTTTGAGGTGATTTGGCTTGGGTGCCCAAACTGGGTTCTTGGGAGGAGCTCTCGGGGGTTCCTCAACCACACCATCTTTGGTGATAGGCTTGGCTGGCTCTTTGAGTGGAAGCTTGGCAAGTTTGGGAGTAGTGGTGAAATTGGGCTTCTCACATGGGTTCAGACCACTAGACTCTCCAATCTTCCCAAAAGCTGAGAGATCAACACTCTGAGCAAAACCTACACCAGGGGCACCAACAGCTCGCTTGAATTGGGAGATCATCATCCCGAGCTGCGGCTCACTACTGGAGACCCATGACAAGATGGACCGAAGGTATGTGTTTTCTTCCTCGGTTTGCATCTTGCCATGCTTCACATTGGCAATCTCCATCTCCAGGCCCTCACACAAAGCACACCTCGAGACACAAGTGCTATCTGAGCTGGCCTTCTCTAAAGACTCAAGCTTGGCATTTTTCTCTGCCAACTCAGATTGCAAGACAGGACAAGTCTTGCACGCACCCAACAGCTGCGGCCTGGCACGGAGCTCATCCACCTCTCCAACCAACGCAGCATACTTACCTCTCAGAGTGAGAAGGTCAGTCATGTGCGCGGTGCACGACTCGCACTCTGCCTCCTCCGACACTACCACGGTGGACCGAGCGAACTCAAGCTCCTTTACCGTGTCCTCCCACTTCTGCCTGAACTCCTTGCGCTCTCTAGCGGCACGCCTAAGCAGTTTATCTTGGCTAAGAAGGGCAGCGGTCAACTTCTCTACCTCGGAGGAAAGCTCGTCGTAGGTGAGAGATACCTGGTAGGTGTCGTCGTCGTCGTCGTTCCGAGGCGAATGTTCCAGCTCGCCTCCGACCTCATCTCCGAGCGCCATGGTACACAAGCCTCTGTCGCTGGCGAAGAAGCACAAGCCGTTGAACTTGTCCTCTAGCTTCTTCTTCACGGACTCGTCATCGCTGGAGCCAGCGGAGTCGTCATCCGAGCCGTCGACGTCGCTGAGCGTGGCGAAGAAGGCACGCTGCTCAGCTTGCTGCTTCTCCAAGTACTTCTTCTTGATGTACTCCTTGTCGAAGCCGCCCCGCTTCTTGTGTCTTGGGGGAACGTGCTTCTCCTTGTACTTGGAGTCGCGCTTGCGCCCTTGATCGCCCTTCCCCGAATGCTTGTTCTTCTTGGGGCAGTTGGCGATGAAGTGGTCGGGGTCTCCGCACTCGTAGCATCCTGTGCGTCCTCTTCCACGACGGCAGTTCATGCGGTTGTTGTGGAACCGCGAGAACCGGTTGGCAAGCAAAGCCAACTCGTCGTCTCCCAACGTCTCCAGCTGGTCCTCTGTAACAGAAAAGAGACAGGAAAGAGCAAAGCCAGCCGAAGGGTTAGAGGAAGAGCCGTAAACCAAAGCCATGGACGGGCGAGAAGGATTTTCAAAAGAAGCCCTCGCCATAGCATCAATCTCACTGGACTTGAGCTTACTGAAGAGCTCGTCACAAGTGAGGGTCTCATAGTTCGGCGATTCGATGATTGCCTGAACCTTGGAGTCCCACACCGAACGGTCAAGAGTGTGCAAAAGCTTCAAAGCACGCTCATGATCATCAAATGGCAACTGCTCTCTGTTAGCCCTCATCCTGTTGACAATCACCTGAAAGCGAGCGAATAAACTTTCTATGCTCTCGCTAGGTTGATGTCTAAAGTTCTCATACTCTCGCTTGAACGACTCGTAGAGTCGGGTTTTGACTTGAGAGGTGCCCTCATGGAAACGCATGAGGGTGTCCCAGATCTCCCGAGCCGTAGCGAGGTGAGAAACACGATCAAACTCACCCATGCTCAGACAAGAAAAAAGAGCATTACGGGCTCGGCTATTGGCATCGTGCTCATCGATCTGTTGCTGAGAAACACGAGCAGCTAAGACCACGTAATTAGCAGAGTTGCAAATATCCCAAATAGAAGCACCCAAACTCTGCAGATAGGCCGACATGCGTATCTTCCAATACGCATAGTTCGTCCCATCAAAGAACGGCGGTTTGCCCACGCCGCGATCCATGTCGCCTTCGGTGGATCTGGAACCGGCTAAGGTGGAAGATCCTTAACCTGCTCCGATACCAATTGAAGGACCGAGAAGCTAACCGAAAGCGACCAGAGGGGGGGTGAATGGGAGCTTCAAAATTTCCTTTCGGAAACTAGATGCCACTGTCCCAAAATCAACCCCAAGAGCGAACCCTAGAGCTTGCTAATGTCCACGACCCTAGATGTAGGGTGGATGCTTCCTAGAAGCACAGCGGGACACTAGACAACCCTAGAAAGCCAACGCAAAAGACGGAACTCGAATCCGATCAAGAACGAACGAACCGCGAACGAAAACGCGCGAAACTGGATCGACCGGACTCTGGCCTGCGTCCGGTCAGCAGGGACCGGACGCGTCCGGTCGCTCAAAACCTGATCTGGGAGCTCTCTGGAACTGACCGGACTCTGGCCAGGGGAGCGTCCGGTCGGTTCTCCTGCGTCCGATCACACAGAGACAAAACACGGGAACAGTAGCACCGGTGAGTCCGGTCACTCAACAATCAGAGCGTCCGGTCGAGCTGCAGGGAGACTCGCTGAGCATTCAACGACCGGACGCACTTGGTCAGCGTCCGGTCGGCCCGATGCCAGCGTCCGGTCAGAGCACAGCAGTCCCGTTTGTCAACCGATTTGTCTCAATCTAACCTAAAACAATTCCTCTAGGGATCAAACTTGGTGAGATAAGTCACAAGGAGTATAGTGAGCTATCTCTAAGAGATCATGGCTCGAACCTATCTCCAAATCGGTGAATCGAAGAATTTCGGGGGAAGAGAGAAAACTTGACCCGAAACGAAAAATCGATCGATCTCCTAGACCGTGAGGTTAGAGGATGATTCCTTCGGTGGAAAGAAGTGCCTCGCGATCTAGAACAACTTGGTTCAAACGGATTCGCAAAAGATGAACCGAGCAAAGAGATCAAGCGACGGGAAAATCGTGGGAAAAAGGATTCCGCGAAGAACACGAACACAACGGAAATCACAGCCACGAATTCGAAACAAAGACGCAAATCAAGCCATCGATCTGTGCTCCAAGGTGAGGATACGACCTCACTTCCTCAAATCAACAGTACACAGAGTGGAGTCTCTCTGCGGATCTCAACTAGCTAAAGCAGGGGATGGGAGAGCAGGAAACCCTAGCAAATGAAAGCACTAACTGAGATAGCTAAAACTGAGATAGGGAGGAGGGTGTCTCCCCTGGACTACTTATACTAACCTAGACTAAGCCTATTTCCTACTCTACCCCTCTCTAAACTAATTACAGAGCGAACCAGCTAAACCCTAAGGCTATTCTGGTCCAACCCGCGGTGGTAGGTAGATCCGACGGCCACGCCCGCTCGAACCGAAGCGTTGCCTCGACGCAACCTCTGGATCGCCGCCACGTGCCGCCCTCGCTCTGCACCCCCGGTTTTGTGGCCCAAACCGGGAAACCAGCCTTTTCCAGCAACCACCGGTTTTGAGGCCCAAACCGGGAAACCAGCCTCCAGCCTGAGTTTTGTGGCCCAAACTCAGAAACCCGCAGCGCCCGAGTTTTGAGGCCCAAACTCGGAAACCGGCCCATCACCCGAGTTTTGTGGCCAAACTCGGACACCATCCGCGCCCAGGTTTTGTGGCTCAACCTGGAAACCGAGCACCCGAGTTTTGAGGCCCAAACTCGGAAACCGTCCACCCGTTGGTTTTTCTCTGGCTCAACCAACAAACCGGAGCTGTAGAGGGGATGCACCGCCCGTGCACCCCGTCCACCGACACGTGTCCCCAGGTCCTCGACCCGAGCAACACCATGCCCCGCAAGTCTCCGCTCGTCGCTGTCCCAGGCTGCCAGCCACCACAGCTGATCCTCAGGCACTCCGGTCCCTCAGTCCAAGTCTCACGTCCGCCCTTCACTGCTCGATACATCGGCATGGCACGTCCGCCGCACGGCACGCCCATCCTTCATCGCACCCAGTCCGTCGGCACGCCACGTCTCAACTTGACCTTCACCTTGCCCTCGATCACTGTCTCCGAGCTTGACACCTGCACAACACAAGCCAAAGAACATGCGCATCAAACCCGTTGACAATCACTCATCACTCAGAGACTCGGCATACACCCATGTATCCACAACGAGTGCCATTAGCGTTGCTAAGAACCCCATGCTTCACTCGAAGACCAAACACATTATTGTGCGCTTTCATTTTCTGCGAGACCACTATGAGAAGGGTGATATCGACCTTTGCCATGTCGATACTCATCATCAGTTGGCTGATATTTTCACCAAGCCTTTGGACCAATTGACCTTTAATCGGTTGAGAGGTGAGCTTGGTGTGTGTTTCCCCTTTTAGATGGGGGAAACATTTTGGTTCTTGTACGATAGACTGACTCTTTTTCGTTTGTCTTTGTTTTTCCTTTTGCTTTTCAGCATACGCTTTTACATTCTGAGCTTCATGTATATAATCATTAGAATGTAACTATGCTCTATGTTGTATGCTCCGATGCTTATGTTGATGCTTGTAGCTTATGCTCATTCTGATCACTGATATATGTTGTTAGCTGAGCTATTTTTGAATGGTGAAATTGCTTAACAAACATAAAACTTGTACATGTTCACCATTGAGATATGCAACTAGCATGTGTAGGATGTGATGAATTCACTTGTGCTTTTCATATATGCTAGGTTGCTATGTCTCTAGTTCTGAGTCTGTCACTTGCTTGGTCTGTTCATATTCTGAGATAAAACTTGAACCAAGATAAGTGAATTGTAAAGATCGAGATGGGATTGCTTGTCAACACATCACAGTTTTGAGACTGTTTCTCATTGCACTTTGAGTTAAACTTGAGCTATGTAGTGTACGACCGAAACCGACGCTTTAAGCTTCTGATTGCATTTCGCATAGGCTTCATTCGGTTGAAAAGTTAGGCAATGACAAGCTTTCAACCTCTCGCAAACATCTGCTAAACTTCTGAACTTGTGTTATTTCACCGCTGCAACTCCGATTTAAAACTGAAATCACAAGTGTATGTTTCATTCTATGGCATGATGTTTGAACTTTGCTAGGGGTAGTTCACCTAGTATACATGCTTAGCACTTGTTCGGATTCCTGTCTATACATGTGAAGTGCTATTTTGATGGTGACTATCTTTTTGGATAAAAACTGCTCACTGTGCTTTCATGTTCATATTTCGTATATAGTGATCAGTCTGAGCCTTTGCTAGCATTTTGTGGATGATGTTGAGTCATTGGAGTTATACTGTGCAGAGCATCTTTACATTGTCTTGACTATATTCCTGAAGCTGCTAACTTGCATCTTTGACTCATATGCATGTTCGAAGAGGGAGTTTTTCTCTTGTTGGCACTTTTGTTTGGTGCATTTTCTGAGGGGAAGAACTTTTACTTGATGGTGCATTTTCAACTAAGGGGGAGAATTTGCAAATCATATGCTTCATTGAGTCCAACTAGGAGGGAGTGTTTTTGTTGTGTGCACTATTCGAGGGGGAGTTTGACTGTAACTGTAAGGTCTTGGTATCGAGCTTTCTTGCTAGTTGTGTTGAGCCTCTGTGCCTCTATCTTGAGGGACTAGCATTGTGCTTCGATTTTTCAAATTGGTATTTGCTAGCGGTGTTGAGCCTGTTCTACCTCTTCTTGAGGGCTAGCTTTGCTTTGCTTGGTCGCGTCGAGCCGTTGCCCATGTCTTTGGGGACCAAGTTGTTTTGCTCTTTCCACTTGACCTTCTTCGGCTTTGCTACGCTTTTGGGTCATTTGGTCGAGTTCTCTCTTCTCCTTCTTCCTCCTTCTATTTCTATTATGATTTGTGTTAGTAGTTGACATTGCACTCATCAAGGGGGAGATTGCGGATACATGGGTGTATGCCAGGTCTCTGAGTGATGAGTGATTGTCAACTGGGATGATGCGCATGTTCTTTGGCTTGTGTTGTGCAGGTGTCGAGCACGGATACAGTGACCAGAGGCAAGGTGAAGGTCAAGTAGAGACGTGCCGTGCCGATGGGCCGAGAGTGGCGAAGGGCGGACGTGAGGCTTGGACTGAGGGACCGGTGGCCCGAGGATCAGCTGTGGTGGCCGACAGCCTGGGACAGCGACGAGCGAAGACTGGCGGTCATGTGTTGCCTAAGTCGTGTACTTGGGGACACGTGTCGGTGGATGGGGTGCACGGGCGGTGCATCCCCTCTACAGCTTCGGTTTGGTGGTAGAGCCAGAGAAAAACCATCGGGTGGCGGTTTCCAGGTTTGGGCCTCAAAACCTGGGCGCGGATGGTTTCCAAGTTTGGCCACAAAACTCGGGCTGAGGACGGTTTCCAGGTTTGGACCTCAAAACCTGGGTGCTACAGGTTTGCTGAGTTTGGGCCACAAAACTTAGGCGTTGGTGGGCTGGTTTCCCGGTTTGGGCCTCAAAACCGGGGGTCGGCTGTGAAGGCTGGTTTCCCGGTTTGGGCCACAAAACCAGGGGTGCGACGTCCGGGAAAAGGACGCAGAGCGGTGGCGGCACGTGGCGGCAATCGGGAGGTTGCATCGAGGCAACGCTACAAGTTGTGCGGGCGTGGCCGTCGGATCCACCTACCATCGAGTTGGTCCAGAATAACCTTAGGGTTTAGCTGGTTCGCTCTGTAAGTAGTTAGGGGTAGAGTGGGAATTAGGAATAGTTATAATTAGGATAAGTAGGGGGAGACACCCACCTCCCCATCTATCTCAGTCATTTGCTCTTTGCACTTAGGGTTTCCTGCTCTCCCAATCCCCTGCTGTAGCTAGCTGAGATCCGCAGAGAACCATACCTCTGTGTACTAGAGATTTTGAGGAAGTGAGGCCGTAACCTCACTGTTGTAGCATGTGGTAGCCACACGGTTGCAGATCGATGTGTTGATTCGCGTTTTGGTTCGTGTTCTTCGTGTTCTTCATTTCTCCGTGTTTTTCCCGTCGCTCAATCTCTCCCTATACTGCATCTTTGCAAAATCCGTTTGAATCAACTTGTTCGTATTTGAAAGGAGATCACTTTCACTGAAGGAATTTATCTAACTCCTCACGAACAAGTAGATCGGGTTGATTTCGTTTTCATGGTGCTTTTTAGTTCATCCTCCTCCCCTTTTGATTTCCCGGTGTTTGAGTTGTTTTGAGCGGATGATTTCTTGGGGATAGTCTCCTAACTACTCCGTGATCATCATCTCCAAGTTTGGGAACATGGGATTTTGGATTGAATCGATTTGGAGAAGATTTGGGTGAAGGGCGACCAAAATCGCCCTCACTGGGAGTTGGCGGACAGTCCGCCGTCCCAGTCGCGGATAGTCCGCGCGTCGGGGTCGGCCAGACCAGTGGCCTGACTCCGCGCTGTTGAGCAAGCGATTTTTGAACCACGGACAGTCCGCCGCTGTGCTTGGTGGACAGTCCGGGAACGTCCAGGGAGGTTCCAGCAGAGTTGCTGTTTCTCGTGTTTGGCCGGCGGACAGTCCGCCATTCCCTCGCGGACAGTCCGCAGTAGGGGCGGACAGTCCGGGACCCCAGGGCCGGACAGTTCGTGGATTGGCTGAAGCCTCCGGTTTTGTGCGTTTGCTCTCTCGGCTTCTTCGCTTGGTTTCCGGACTTCTTGTTTGACCCTAGAGTTGATCAAGGAACCTCTCTAGGTATCTTTGCTACTTGTTAGCATAGGTATTTAGGAGTTTCTCGACGTAGCCGTCTATCTACGTTCGGGACTTCATTTTTGGGGTCGAATTTGTTCCGGTGCTTTTACCGTTTGGTTTGCTATCGCTTTGTGGTGCCTCGCTGTGATCCTAGGGATCATCCACCCTCTTCCAAGGGTCGTGGGCATCACGGTTTCGGTCGTAGCTTTCTGGGGTTGATTTTGGGACATTTGGCCAAAGATTCGAAAGAAATTTTTGAGCTCCCATTCACCCCCCTCTGGTCGCCTTGCTAGTGCTTTCTCGGTCCTTCAATGCCCCCTTGCCACCAATGACAAAGAAGGTGGTGATCAATGTTTTAGTCCCAATTGTTAACTCGACATGGACTGCACCTGGAGTATCAGAAGAATTGCCGGCAAAGTCCGTCAACACCATGTCGGTCTTCAATAGATCTTCAGTTGTCATGCCAAGTTTTCTGAAAGTGGTATACGGCATGATGTTTATGGCAGCTCCTCCATCGATGAACATCTTGGTTAATGGCTTGCCATTGACATACCCTCTCATGTATAATGGCTTCAAGTGTCGGTGCCTGATCGGTTTATCAAATACTGCCCTTTGAGCCAAGACGAGATGAGCCAACAAGTCCTGAAATTCACTTTCATCGAAGTCTGAATATGTCTCGTCTTGGACATCTTGATTCTCAGGGGCTATGAACTCTGATGGTAGAAAGAATGCCATGCATGTATCCGCTGAATGATTACCTTCACTCGGCCTTTCCTTAGGACGCCAGACTTGCTTTGCTCTGGTGCTTGCTTGTGCCAACTCTTTGTTCCTTAAGCGCTGCACTCTCCTCTTCTGGCTTTTCCTTAAACCTGGCGGACACCATTGTCCCTTCTGCCAGACGTACTTACGGTACTCTTCTTCTTCAGTATGAGCCCAATATCGATCGGCAAATCCTCTTACCTGTCGATCTCCGAAACTATTTATTTTTACGCGCCGATCGTCCTCAGGGACTCGTGCCCCAAGCTTTTCATGGACAGATCGGCGGTTGACTCGAGACTGCCTATACTCGAAATACTGAATACTGCACTCGGGGCAGTCGTCTTTAATAGGCAGCTTCAAGCCTTTGTTCCAACAATACTGGAAAAACGAGCATTCCCAATGAGACAGTTCCTGTTCCCTCGTATCTTCTCGTTCTTCCCGGTACATCTCTTCTTTGTACCTTCGCTGTTTCTCCAGGAACTTCCGTTCTTCATAAAGCCTCTGCTTCTGGTACCGTTCCTGTTCCTGATGCCATTTATTCAACAAGATGCGTGTCGTGACCCTGGGTCTGGAAGTTCCACCTGTCTCAGTTCGGCTATTCTGGAACCGAACCCTCTGCTGAAGCTCTTTATTTGTAATCTGCCGATCAGGGTCAACAGCACCAACTTCCTTTGTTCTACTAGAAGTTAAAACTTTCATTTTATTCTTACCCCCAAAATCGGCTGCATTGATCATACTGACAGAGAAGGACACGGTATTCTGTTCAAAAGGACTACCATCCACTTTCATCTTTCCATCAAACCTCAGGTGTTTGTCTTGGATGGCCTTCTGAATCCGCACTCTGAACACTCGGCAATCATTTATGGAGTGGGATTTAGTATTGTGGAAACCACAACACTTCTTGTCTTTGACACCCTCAGGAAGCAACATAGGATGACCTTCCGGCAACTTGATGCGTCCTTCCTTCAGCAAGTACTCAAATAATTTATCTGACTTGGAAACATCAAAGTCATAAGTACCTTTTTGTTTCCTCAGCCACCGCTGGTTGACTTGAGTTGGTTCTTTAGACCAGGTTATCTCGGCTGCAGCTACTTCATCTCCATCATCATATTCATCTGCTTCCTCCAGGAAAGCCTGATACATTTCGACAGCTACATCACCCTTCTGGAATTGATTATTCCTTCTGAATCCCTGAGCTTGATTGCTCATCGTCGCCAGCCTTTGGGATAACTTCACGAGGTCATCAAACTCCATGCCGAATAGTTTTTCTTTGATACTCGGCAACATGCCAGCTATGGCTATCCCCGGCAATTGGTCATCCGGCAAATTCAAGGAATAGCAGAGATTTTTGGTTTCCCTGAATCGGCGCAAATACTCTTGCGGCGTTTCGCCGGGTCTCATCTTCAAGCTCATAAGATCGACCAACTTCTTTTCACTGGTTCCCGTAAAGAAGTATGAGGGGAACTTCTGCTCTAACTCTGCCCATGTATTGATAGAATTCGCCGGTAGAGAAGCAAACCAGGAGAAGGCTGGTCCTGTCAACGACAGCGGGAAATACCGAATCCTCCAAGCTTCATCTGTAGATGCTTCCCCAAGTTGCATTAAGTATCGGCTGATGTGCTCTATAGTGCTGGTATCATCCTGACCTGAAAACTTGGTGATATTAGTAGGAGGTTTTACTCTTGGAGGAAGTGCTACCCGATTGTACCATTCTGGGTAGGGAGACTTGTAAGCATATGTCAGATTCTTTGGCTTTAGGCCGAACTGATTCTGCATCATATCAGCCATCCTGTGCATGATGAGGTCAACACTTGAATCAGGAGCTGTTTGTGCTTGCCCCCCAGTATGTAGTCCTGCTGAACTCCTGTAGCCCGGATTCAAAAGAGCATTAATCGAGTTATAGTCCATAAACTCCCGATATCCATCTCCAAACATATCTCTCTGTATCCTGTTCGCCACAGGAGACACTCTAGAAGCAGATTGTGGGACATTCCCTGTTGTGCCGAACGTGAGCTGGCCATTGGTCTGGGGAGGTTGTTGCGTCTTCTGAGAAACCACTCCACCTGTGCTTGGGCCAGCTCCACTGTTCTCGGCAACCCTCCGACGTTGAGGTATTTGAAACAACAATGGTCCTTGCATCGGACCAGCAGCTTCTTCAAAGTACTTATCTGCGTTTGGACCGAAAGTATTGACTATAATAGCACGAAAAGTATTTAAGAAAGCAGACTGATGATTAGTCACGGCTCCTGATACAACCTTGTGCATTATTTCAGTCATCTTCTGGATAGCTTCTTCTTCACCACCGTCGGGCAGCTCAGGTTGGTGATGAGGAACAACCTTCGGGAACGTCTGCTTCTAATAGACCTTGCCACTTTTATTCTTGGAGAAAGTCTCCAAGCATCTGCGCTGGAATTCATCACAAGCCCGTTGCACCAAATCCTTTGATTCTGGCGGAAATTCGTCCATGGTCACATCGAAGGTTTGATCCTCGCTGATCTCAGGCATCTTAAAATGAAGTTTGTCCCACTAGGCATGCCAAAAAGTGTGTTGACGCAAAATGTGATGCCCTGCGCCAGGCACACAGCAAGCCGAACGAGGTTGGCTTCAATCGGGTGCCCGGAGTATTCCGAATCCGGAAGTGCGCCAGTCGGTTTGACCTGAAAACCAACAAGGGATACAAATATGAAAATACCTTGGAACATGCTGGGTGAGACCAGGCAGTTCCATATGTACGGCTTTGAAAGCCAATCATGACGGCACATAGCTATAAAAGCTGTTTGTCGAAACAGGTTTATAATGTCATTCGGCAAGTACAAAGATGGAGCTTATAAACATGTTGAATGCCGAACACATGAATAACAGAAGGGTAAAAGGGTAATTTATAAATATAAATCTATTCAAATAACATATGCATAGGCTAATCCAACTAATCTGCCGCACGTTTAGCCTTCATGAACCCGTCAAGTATAAACTCAAGCAAAGCTAATCCACCGCATGATACCACTTGCTATAAGTCGACACCACTCCTTATAATTAGATCAATCCACCGCATGATACGATCTAATTATAAGAAGCTGAAAGTATACATATATCTGAACAGATCTATAAAAACTCATTACTCATGTAAGCTTAACCAGAGTCGGTAAACTATCCGAACTGGGGTCCATGAAGAAGGAACATGCAAGCAAAGCATGATTAAACTAATCTAAAACCTGCACCTGCCGCACGGTGCCCAGCTCTATCAAAGCCTAAGCATGGTCGACATGCATGAACCCACAACATGTAACAATCTGGATTGAAAGTTAATTTGGCCATCATGATCTTATGATTAACGAAGCACAAATAAACTCATGCAGCAAGGCCGAACAAAGATCAATCTAGATTGGGCAAAGAGTTTTATAGGAATTAAATAAATAAAACATATAACACATGATAACTTAATGAATCTATTAGATCTACCAAATCTAACAGAGCCAATAACTATTTTTACTCATGACTCAATCCGCCGCACGATACAAGGCATAAGCAAAAACTTCCCGTCATAAGCTTAAATCCGCCGCACGATACTAAGCTTAACAAACGAGACTACTTGCATTATATCTAAATCCACCGCATGATACTAGACATGATAGCAAGGTTGCCAGTACTTACGGAGGTCGACGGATCGATGATTCCTCTCAAAGAACTCGACGACACGACTTAGGGACTCGAAAGGTAGCACGGGGCCGGTTGTATTCATATGGTTGTGAACAGTTTTACAATGGTCGAGGGCTTATATTTATACCCTGGACGAAACACGAATCCTAGACGATTACGACTTAAAAAACAAGGAAAGATATAAATCATATTCCTAATCCTATCGGCGTCTTCCATCGTCACGTATCTTCTCGTGCAAGCCGGCTTTACCTGCATCATCCATTTCCCGAATGGGGCTACTGCTTCACGAAATAGCCGACCGCGCAGGTATTCACCGAAAGTCTTAAGGACCAAATAGCCGTCCGAATGCTTGCCGAATCCTTCTCTTCTCTGCTGGCTGGACCCACCTATCATACCCTCGTGTGTGCGAAAATCTGGTGTTAACAAGAAGCAAGAGAATCAGTTTTAAAAGTTAAAGACTCAAGAACCTTGTCATTAGCTAGCAATCTTTTATTCATTTCTTCATTGATTTTAGCTTGCTTTATGACAAGATCTTTAAGTGAAGGCCAATTGGGGTTACTTTGGCCTTTAAAGCGCGAAGTCGTTCCTCCTTGTTGAGGTTGCCCGTTGTTGGTGGCATACACAACTTCATGGCTTACATTTTGCACCTCGCTCTCTTGATTTGATTTGTATGCATGTGCTGAGGCGTACTGTTGGATGGCCTCTCGATCTTTCTTGAACTTGGCTCGTTCGTCCAATTTCTTCATCAAGAGCTCCATCTTGTTGGAGATGGCATTCACTTCTTCAATGGTGTTCATGCCTCTCTTCTTAGGTTGAGGACGTTCTCCACTCCACCCTTGATTTGTCACTATGTTCTCAATGAGATTCTTGGCTTGAGTGATATACAGGGAGGTGAACAATCCTCTTGCAGCGGCATCAAGGTGACTACGGGCTACTGGAGTTAGCCCATGATAGAAACCCTGAATCAGGATCCATTCCTTGATTCCATGATGTGGACATTCTCGGATGTATTCCTGAAGATGTTCCCATGCTTCGGGAATAGTCTCGTCTGCCTGCTGTTGGAAGCTCGAAATTTTGGCCCGTAGAGCAGATGTCTTGCCCGTTGGGAAGAATTTCGTGAGAAATACATTGGCACACCTTCTCCAGGTGTTAACATCATTGGGTTGAGCGTAAAACCATTGCTTCGCTTTCCCAGTCAAAGAGAATGGGAATAAGCAAAGACGGATGGCGTCAGCTGTGACCCTTTTGATGGCAATGGTGCCACACACCTCTAGAAAGTGCTGGAGATGTGCATTTGCATCCTCATGTGGCTTTCCACTACATGTACTTGCTTGCACCATAGAGATTAGCGATGGCTTAAGCTCAAAGTCTACTTCTTCTACTTCTACTCTCGGTCCTAAAGTTAATCGGGTGACTGAGGGAGATGAGAAGTCAGAGACTGAGGGGTTAGCCATTGGCTGCTTGAACGATGGTGCTGAGCCTCCTTCCTTGAGTGAATCCAAGTGTGAGCTGAATCTCTGATGGGACACTAGACGACGTCTAATTCTCCTTTGGGATATCTCAGGATTTTCTAATGTGGTTGCCTTGAATTGGTACTCACTCATACACTACCTTGCTTCGCAATATAGAGAAGCAAAGGTAGAGGGGTAAACCTCCTACAACTAATTGATACTAAACTAAAGATAAATTTCCGGATTCGTTCTTATTAAAAATTTCTAGGCTATGCTTCCCCGGCAACGGCGCCAGAAATGCTTGTTGGCACTTCTTAGCGTCGCTACTAAGAATAGAGTTTTAATCTATCCCCGGCAATGGCGCCAGAAATGCTTGTTGGTAAAACTAATGACTATTGGATAATTCCACAAAAGCACATAAATTACCGATGTAACACTTCACCCAGGAGTATTCCAAGGTATCGTATTTATTTTATCCCAAAGGAAGCGATGACTAGAAAGACTAACAAGAAAACGGATCCTATCTTAGATTAGCTACAACTAATGTAGAGGGTGATAAATGAAGGGTAAAGGAAGGTGATGATTTAGGATAATTAATTGAGATAATTAAAGTTAACTAGTGTAGTATAGCTAGGTGGGAGGACAACGAGTGAGAAAGGTTCCTATGAAATTCTTAATCCACTCCCGTGTTCTAATTATTCAAATAGTAGACCTACTAGGATTGATTACCTTCACCTTGGTTGCTAGGGATAAACGAGAGAGTAAAGCGATAGAAGGTTGTTCACCTAACCCAGTACTCAAGCGGATATTTGGCTTATGGACGCCTTACCTTTTAAAAACTAGCCTGAGTTCACGTGGGGGGATCTAGGTAGCTAGGAAAAATCGGTCACCTTTTGCCCATGCGCCCCTACTGTCCGTGCAAGCCAGCGGCAACCAAAGATAAGTCTTAGCCTAAGCACCATGCTTATGCTAATCCTTATTACTCTAGCTAATATACGATTAACTAAAGCACCGTTTTACGGGCGATGATAAACAACCAAGATGTTTGTGTAAGGATCACAATCTAGTACGTAACTACTACAAGACTAACTAGAGCACTACAATACTATTGCATGAATAATATTGCACAAAGGATAACACTTTGAAATGCAGAAGAAGAACATATATAATAAATAATTCTAGAAAGAGAAAGATACAAGAGCAATACCAGACTCCTAGAAGACGACTCCGGAGACCCCGAGCTTGCTCGACTCACTCTAACTCCCACACTAGACTACACTACAACTAGAAGGCTAACACTTGTATCTCATATGAATTGAATCCTCTAATGAACCATGTCTTGAGAGGGTGGATGAAGCCTCTATTTATAGGGGAAGGTGGAGTAGGGGCTACTCCGCGCCACGTCATCGATCCACGTGCTCCCCATCTCTCATCCCTTGGATCCACCATCATTGTAACCGCCATGGATGGATGGCCTTGATTTCTTCATGTGTGAAACATGTGCAAGCAACCGACATTGGATGGGTTCACCCTGGGGTCGGCCGACCCTAGCCAATGATAGGTGGGCCCACCACTTTGCTTCTAGAAGGTGCTGATGTCATCAGGCTGAATAGTGTAGCCAGGGCCCACCATGGGGGGGTCGGCCGACCCCCCTATGACAGGGCTGGCCCACCAACTTGTGTCCCCTGATGTCCCCACATGTCATGGAGCATTGTGTCATACGTTGGTTGCATTTTGGTTTCTTGTGTGGGCCCATGGATCCATGTGCTTCTCATCTTTCACCGTTGAATGCAAACACATGTTTGATCTGATGGGGGAAAGTAGCTTGGTGAAGCTTCACTTGGATAGTGCCACGTCACCAAGCCCGAGGAGCTACCATGGTGGGGTCGGCCGACCCCACCTTGGGTGGGTCCAGGTGTCCATTTCCTTCTTATTCTGTTATACCTGCAAATCAAATACTAAGAGTACAAGTGGAACCTTTTATTGATAAAATACGTCTATGTCATGTCATTCTTCTCTATTTTCGAGCCTGTTGACGATATTTTGATATGTATTTTAATGCTATAATTATCGTCAACAGATACTCCAAACGCAGTGGGGGAAAACGCTCAACTACAAAGCCACCGTCGTGGGGTCCATAGCCTACAACTGCAGGCTCCCGCCGGGCTCGACCTCCTCGCTGCCTAGGCCTAGGAACTTGAGGTTTTGGACCTCCAGGCCTAGCAGCACGCCTCTGAACATTCGGCACATGTACAGCATGGAAAGGATGGTACATGTCCGTGTTGTTCATCTCTATTGCACGACATGCCTCTCTCTTGCGCCGAAAGCAAAACTCACTCAAGTGTGCATCTCTCCCACAATGCTCACAATGGTACCTCACCACTCTCATAGCGGGTTGTTGGTACTCACGGTAGTGGGTATGGATCACTTTACCCTTCTGTGGCATGAGCTCCTCCTGGATAGGTGGCATGGCGTCCAACTTGTTTTTCAGGTGGTTGGGCTTGGGATGCCATGCCTGTTTCTTGGGTGGAGCTCTCTGAGGTTCAACGAACACACCATCCTTGGTGTTGGGCTTGAGAGGCTCTTTGGGTGGAATCTTTGTAAGCTTGGGAGTAGTGGTGGAGTTGGGCTTCTCACATGGGTTAAGACCACTTGACTCTCCAATCTTCCCAAAAGATGAAACATCAACACCCTGAGCATAGCCTACGCCTGGACCTCCAGCAGCACGCTTGAATTGGGAGATCATCATCCCAAGTTGCGGCTCACCACTAGACACCCATGACAAGATGGTCCGAAGGTATGTGTTTTCCTCCTCGGTTTGAATCTTGCCATGCTTCACGTTGGCTATCTCCATCTCGAAACCCTCGCATAGAACGCACCTAGTCACACAAGTGCTACCCGAGCTGGCCTTCTCAAGAGACACAATCTTGGCATTCTTCTCTGTCAACTCGGTTTGCATGCCAGCACATGACTTGCACGCACCCAACAACGAGGATCTAGCCTTAAGCTCATCCACCTCTCCTACCAACGCCACATACTTACCTCTCAAAGTGAGAAGGTCAGTCATGTGCGTGGTGCACATCTCGCACTCGCCCTCCTCAGAAACAACCATGGTGGACTTGGCAAACTCAAGCTCCTTCACCGTATCCTCCCACTTCTGCCTAAACTCCTTACGCTCTCTAGCAGCATGCCTAAGCAGCTTATCTTGACTAAGGAGAGCGGTAGTAAGTTTCTCAACCTCAGCAGAAAGCTCATCGGGGGTCTGAGATACCTGGGAGGTGTCGTCGTCGTCGTCGTCATTCCGAGGGATGTCCTCTAGCTCGCCGTTGACCTCCTTGCCGAGGGCCATGGTGCAGAAGCCCTTGTCATCGGCGAAGAAGCAGAGGCCGTTCAGCTTGTCCTCGATCCTCTTCTTCTTCTCGGACTCGTCATCGCTTGAGGAAGCGGAGTCATCATCCGAGTCGTCGACGTCGCTGAGCGTGGCGAAGAACGCTCGCTACTCAGCCTGTGCCTTCTCCAAGTACTTCGTCTTGATGTACTCCTTGTTGAAGCCGCCCTTCCGCTTGTGCTTCGCGGGGACGTACTTCTCCTTGCCCTTGCCGGAGTCGTACTTGTGCCCATGATCCGCCTTGCCGAAGACTTGCTTGTTCTTCTTCGGGCAATTGGCGATGAAGTGGTTGGGGTCGCCGCACTCAAAGCATCCTGAGCGTCCTCCTCCACGGCGATGGTTCATGCGGTTGTTGTGGAACCGCGAGAACCGGTTGGCGAGCACCGCCAGCTCGTCATCCCCCATGAACTCCAGCTGCTCCTCTATGATAGAAAGAAGAGAGGAAAGTGCAAAGCCTCCAGAGGTGTTAGCAGAAGAGCCAGAAAGCAAAGCCATTGATGGGCCAGAAGGATTTTCATAAGAAGCCCTCGCCATGGCATCGATCTCACTGGACTTGAGCTTACTAAGGAGCTCATCGCATGTGAGGGTCTCATAGTTAGACGATTCGATGATCGCCTGAACCTTGGAATCCCACACCGACCGATCAAGGGTATGCAAAAGCTTCAAAGCCCTCTCATGATCGTCGAAAGGCAACAGCTCCTTGTTAGCCCTCATCCTGTTGACAATCACCTGAAAGCGAGCGAATAAACTTTCTGTGCTCTCGCCAGGCATGTGTCGAAAGTTCTCATACTCTCGCTTGAACGACTCGTAGAGACGGGTTTTGACTTGAGTGGTTCCCTCATGGAAACGCATGAGGGTAGCCCAAATCTCCCGAGCCGTAGCGAGGTGAGAAACGCGATCAAACTCACTCATGCTCAAGCATGAGAAAAGAGCATTACGGGCTCGGCTATTGGCATCGTGCTCATAGATCTGATGCTGAGTGACACGAGCAGCCAAGACCACATAATCAGCAGAGTTGCAAATATCCCAGATGGAAGCACCCTAACTCTGCAGATAGGCCGACATGCGTATCTTCCAATACGCATCGTTCGTCCCATCGAAAAACGGCGGTTTACCCATGCCGCGATCCATGTCGCCTTCTGTGGATCTGGAACCGGCTAAGGTGGAAGATCCTTAACCCGCACCGATACCAATTGAAGGACCGAGAAAGCACTAGCAAGGCGACCAGAGGGGGGTGAATGGGAGCTCAAAAATTTCTCTCGAAACTTTGGCCTATTGTCCCCAAAATCAACCCCCAAAAGCTAAGACCGAGAACGTGATGCCTACGACCCTTGAAAGAGGGTGGATGATCCCTAGGATCACAGCGAGGCACCACAAAGCGATAGCAAACCAAATGCCAAAAGTGTCGGAACAAGTTCAACCCTCAAAAACCAAGTCCCGAACGTAGATAGACGGCTACGTCGAGAAACTCCTAAATACCTATGCTAACAAGTAGCAAAGATACCTAGAGAGGTTCCTTGGTCAACTATAAGGCCAAACGAGAAGTCCGAAAACCAAACGAAGAATCCGGGAGAGTAAACGCACTAAAATGCAACACTCAGCAGGTTCCCGGACTGTCCAGCCCTGGTGTCCCGGACTGTCTGTGGTACAGCCGGACTGTCCGCCGGCCAAGTCCCAAAAACAGCAAGGTTGCTGATGTCTCCCTGCACAGTCCCGGACTGTCCGCGGATGACAACGGCGGACTGTCCGCCGGTCAAACCGAGAGAAAACAGCTGAGCTGCGCGACAACTGATTCGGTCGGAGCCCGACACGCGGACTGTCCGCGACCCCAGCGGCGGACTATCCGCAGATGAACAGAGAGGGCGATTTTAGTCGCCCTCAACTCAAATCTTCTCCAAACCAATCCAAACCGATCCAAACCAAAATCCCTTGATCCTAAACATGGAGAGGATGATCACGAGGTAGTTAGGAGACTATCCCCAAGAAATCATCCGCTCAAATCAACTCAATCGCCGGGAAATCAAAGGGGAAGGTGTATGAACTGAAAAAGCGCCACGAAAACGAAATCGACCTGATCTACTTGTTCGTGAGGAGTTAGATGAATTCCTTCAGTGGAAATGATCTCCTCACTATAAAGAACAAGTTGATTCAAATGGATTTCGCAAAGACACAATAGAGAGGGAGATCGAGTGATGGGAAAATCGCGGAGAAACGAAGAACGCAAAGAACACGAACAAAACGAGAATCAAGTCATCAATCTGCAACCGTGTGGCTACCCCACGCTACTGCGGATACATGGGTGTATGCCGGGTCTCTAAGTGATGAGTGATTGTCAACTGGGATGATGCGCATGTTCTTTGGCTTGTGTTGTGCAGGTGTCAAACACAGAGACAGTGATCAGAGGCAAGGTGAAGGTCATGTAGAGACGTGCCGTGCCGATGGACCGAGAGTGGCGAAGGGCGGACGTGAGGCTTGGACTGAGGGACCGGTGGCCCGAGGATCAGCTGTGGTGGCTGACAGCCTGGGACAGCGACGAGCGAAGACTTGCGGTCATGTGTTGCCTAAGTCGTGGACTTGGGGACACGTGTCGGTGGACGGGGTGCACGGGCGATGCATCCCCTCTACAGCTTCGGTTTGGTGGTAGAGCCAGAGAAAAACCATCGGGTGGACGGCTTCCAGGTTTGGGCCTAAAAACCTGGGCGTGGATGGTTTCTGAGTTTGGCCACAAAACTCAGGCTGAGGACGGTTTCCAGGTTTGGGCCTCAAAACCTGGGTGCTACGGGTTTGCTGAGTTTGGGCCACAAAACTCAGACGCTGGTGGGCTGGTTTCCCGGTTTGGGCCTCAAAACCGGGGGTTTTCTATGAAGGCTGGTTTCCCGGTTTGGGCCTCAAAACCGGGGGTGCGACGTCCAGGAAAAGGATGGCAGAGCGGTGGCGGCACGTGGCGGCAATCGGGAGGTTGCGTCGAGGCAACGCTACGAGTTGTGCGGGCGTGGCCGTCGGATCCACCTACCATCGAGTTGGTCCAGAATAACCTTAGGGTTTAGCTGGTTCGCTCTGTATGTAGTTAGGGGTAGAGTGGGAATTAGGAATAGTTAGAATTAGGATAAGTAGGGGGGAGACACCCACCTCCCCATCTATCTCAGCCATTTGCTCTTTCACTCTTAGGGTTTCCTGTTCTCCCTATTCCCTGCTGTAGCAAACTGAGATCCACAGAGAAGAGGACAATACCTCTGTGCCTTTGAGATTTTGAGGAAGTGAGGCCGTAACCTCACCTTTGTAGCGTGTGGTAGCCACACGGTTGCAATTTCATGGTTGTGATTTGCGATTTGTTTGTGTTCTTCGCGGATTACTTTTTGCCACGTTTTTCCCGTCGATTGATCTCTTTGCTCGGTTCATCTTTTGCAAATCCGTTTGAACCAAGTTGTTCTAGATCGTGAGGCACTTCTTTCCTCCTAAGGAATTCACCTGTAACCTCATGGTCTAGGAGATCGAGCGATTTTAGTTTCGGATCAGTTTTTGCTCCCTTGCCCCGAATTCTTCAAATTCCTCGATTTGGAGTTAGATTCGAGCCATGATTCTCGTGGGATAGCTCACTAACATCCCTGGGACTCCTCACACCAAGTCTAAGCCTTAGTGCTTTTGATTCAGAGGAGATCGAGTGGATTTCGCGGAAGAACAGCACTGTGTCGGGAGCATCGGATGCTCGAGTTCTTAGCATCGGACGCTGACTCTTTTGGCATCGGACGCGCCATTGCCACGTGTCAGCTTCTGACATTTTCGAAGGAGCATCGGACGCTATCACCGGATGTTCCGTTGTTCATCGGACGCGCCAGAGTGTGACCATCGGACGCTGAGAGTTCACTGTTCACAGCGTCCGATGGGTGTCCAGTAAGGTTCTCGAGATGCACTGTTTGCATCTGACGCGTCCGACGCTCGGACATCGGACGCTGGCCAGCGTCCGATGCAGGTGACTCTGCTCAGTTTCGTTCGCCGTTCGTTCGTCCGTTGTCGGTTTTGATTTTCGGCTTTTACGTTGGGTTTCTAGAGTCGTGTAGTGTCTCGTTGTGCTTCTTGAAAGCATCCACCCCACATCTAGGGTCGTGGACACTTAGGAGCTCTAGGGTTTGTTCTTACGGGTTGATTTTTGGGACAGTGGCGACAAGTTTCCGAAAGGAAAATTGAAGCTCCCATTCAGCCCCCCCTCTGGTCGCTTTCTGGTTGCATTCTCGGTCCTTCAATTGGTATCGGAGCGGGTTAAGGATCTTCCACATTAGCCGGTTCCTGTAACACCCTAGGTGTTAAGCAACCCTAAATGC
Source organism: Coix lacryma-jobi var. lacryma-jobi (assembly GCA_009763385.1). NCBI lineage: Eukaryota > Viridiplantae > Streptophyta > Magnoliopsida > Poales > Poaceae > Coix > Coix lacryma-jobi. The sequence goes on along the minus strand of CM019824.1, from coordinate 67,991,465 downwards.
ATAACTTGACATCTCATGAGCATAAAGCATCATCATCTCATATTGCATTCCTTCTTTTTAAGTGTCATTTCATGTGTGCTCATATGATGCTCTGCTTGTTGGAATGCTTGTCTGTCTTGTTAGTGGAGTGCTTAAGTCTTCTAAGTAGTTGGACCTTGTTGGGGAGTCAAAATGAAGCTAGGTTTATGTTGGTCATTTTGGCTAACCAAGTCTCTAACCCTAGTTGCCTTGATAGAGCCCTAGGGGTCCTTTTGTTTGACTAACTAAGACCTTCTTGATAGAAGCTTTGCATGGCCATGGGCCCTTAACCAAAAGTGTGTAGAATTTAGTATAGAACAAAAGTTGTTTAAGGCCCAACCCATGAAAATGGGTTTAGCAAGGTGTTTCGGGACCCACAAGGCAGATTTGAGGGAGTTTGGACTTAGAAAATTTTCTAAGTCTCTAACTGACCAAACAGTTTCGTGGAGCCAACTTTGGAGCTTTCTCGGGAGCAATCTAGGCCGAACGAGAGACCAATCTTGTAACCAAAGTTGTAGCTGGCATGTAGCTCTACTCAATGAAACAAGTGGTTTAGCGTTTCACTGAGCGGTTTAGGAGTTAATCGCGTGCAAAAACTGGCCGTCAGTCGGCCTAATGGCGCTGAACTCGGGCCGGTCCGTGCCGTGCCGGCGCGCGCGCGGCGTCGTGGCCGACCGCGCCAGGACTCGGCCCGCGTGCGCTCTCACGCCAGCCAAGCCAGCGTTCCGCGCGCGGCGTGGCAAGCGGCAAAGCCAGCCCCGCCTCACCTGTCCGAACTCCTCCCACCATTCTGTCGCCGCGCCCTCTTCCCTCTCCCTCTCCCGCTCTCGCTCTCGTCCTCTCGCCGGAGCCCGAGTGGAAAAGGGGAAAGCCGCCGCTGTTCACCGCCGTCCTGCCGCCGCGCCGACCATCCATCCAACCACCAAGCTTCGCCGTGAGCCCCCACACCCCGTGCTACCCTTAGCACCCTGTAGGAAGCCTAGGTGAGCCTCAGGATGAGCCGCCGCCATGGCCGCCATGACCGCCGAGCTCGGTCCGCCGTGGCCGGCCTCCGTCCCGTGGTTCCGTGTCACCCTAGCGCTCGTTTAGGGGTTAGTGAGGTCCGAGGAGGAGGTAGAGGGTGATGGTTTAGCCGATTAGGGTTAGGAGCCCGCGGAACGCCGCTGTCCGCCATGACCGCCATGGCCGGCGCGCTCGGTCCGCCGTGGCCAACCCTCTTCCCGAGCTCAACCATCTGCCCTAGCTAGTGTTCGCGAGTCGCCTCGACTTGCCGGAGCTAGTGGTGGTGACGGTTAGGCCGATTAGGGTCCGGAAGCGCGAGTACGCCGTCGTCCGCCGCTTGCCAAGGTCGCCGGAGTGGCACCGCCAGTGGACAGGGTGCTCGGATCTTGCGCCCGGGCTTCTGAGCCCTGGGCTAGGGTTATGAAGGTCGTCGGAGTAGATCTCGAGGGTCGGATGAGCCCGTCGTGGCCGGAGCCGGCCGGCGTAGCTCGCCCGCCCCGCCGCCGTGTCCGCCATCGCCGTCGGCGAGCTCGATCCGCTGTGCGCTGGGCCAGCCGAGGTACCGTCGGTGCGGAAGGTTGAGGGGAGTCGCCGGTGGGGATGGTTTCGCCGGGGAGTTCGCCGTCGGTGAGCTCCGCCGTGGTCAACTCCTCCCCTGTCTCGTTGTGGATGACAGTGGGTCAGTTTGACTCGGGGACCCGCGTGTCAGCGAGTCTGGTGTTGTCTGTGTGCACTAGTTCGGGTACCCGTAGCAGTTTCTGTTTGAATGTTTTTCAGGTTTTGTTAAATAGTTTTCAGAAATTGTTATAATGCTTGTTTAATTCATATCTCTTGTAAATATATGCTAAAAAGTGAAACAAGTTTTGTTAGGTTTGTTATGTTGAGGTCTATGCATGAAAAATATAATATGTCCAGTTTGTGTGATTTTCTGTGTAGTTATATTTATTCATGTTTAGGCTGAAATCTTGTTAAATGCATAGTAAATTGTATTTATCTCAGAAAATGTGATTCTTGTTTTGTTAGGTTTGTGTTGAGGAATAGTTTCTGGAAAAATGTAAAATGAGGATGCTCTGTGAAATAATTTGGCAGTAGTAATTAAAATGATTAAATGCTGTTTTCTGTTTTATTTTGTAGTAATTAAAATATGAAGAATGAGCTTGGTAATTTTTACTGACTGCTCTTGTGCTAAGAAGTTCAGAAGAAAATTATGAAATCTGTTGTTTGATACTTTGTGCTAGGGGGTGTAGTTCAAAGCACCTTTTCATGATAGAATTTGTCTTTTTCATAGGGGGTAGAGTCTAGGTCCAAATGGGGTGAAATTTGGACAGAGGATTAGATTAAGTGTTGTTAATCTCCAGTAATTTTTATAGATTTTTGTGAAGCTGTCTAGGATAGGTTACTGTTATAGGCCTATTTACTAGATTTAATTCTACAAATAATTAGAGGTTAAAAACCCGTTAAGCAACTTTGATGTGGTGACAACAAGACTTAGTAAGTAGTATGTTAAATTAAGTAAGTGAGTAGCAGTAGATGACATGTGCTTATCTCCTGAATTGTTACTCCATGTTGCATCACCATGCATCCCATGTGCATTCATGTTATTCATTCATGTACCGCATCATGCAGGATCGGTAGTGGAAGCCCAGGAGACGCCGGAGGAGCAGCGTCAGGAGGAGACACCCGAGGAGGGATTCCGGAAGGAGACGCGGAGGATCTGCCGGAGTGCCGTGATCACCGCCCGCCGACTTCGAGCGAGGCAAGCCCCGAGCATTCTAACTCCTACGGTTTGCAAATGTTTTCTATTTAACCTGATGATGGATGTTGCATTAGGTTATAGGAATTGATGGCTACCGTTGATGCATTATTACTTATCCTTGTCCACCTGCAATATATCTTGATATCCCTGTTTAGGTCTAGGCTCGTTATGCTTAGCCTGCTTAGACCGGTAAAAGTCGGGTGATTTCCTGTCTCCCGCATATAGGTGGATACTGATCATGACTAGCCTCGTGCTATCGTGGAATATAACCATGTGATAATTAATCTGAGACCGGGCGGGATGTAGGAGCAGCAGGACATGGGTTCTGTGTGCTAGTAGTCTCCCGTCTGTGTCGATTAGGACCCGACGAAGGCACACCTCAGTCATTTTGAACGCGTCAATCACTTAACGGAGTAGGTCGGAGTACCTCCCGTGAAGCCGAGTAAGGTTTTTCGAGCCGGTGATGGAGACGTTGACGCCTAACACCCAGGGCCTTACATGTACCGTGGGCAACTATTCTGATCGACCTGGCATGGTCCGAGGGCAGGCAGGGCCTGATCGACCTGGCATGACCGTGGGCAGTTAATAGCTTGAGCGACCTGGCATTGAGATAACCCTCGTGTAGAAGGGTCCATGGCCGTCCCGCGATTTGGGTTCTCGAACCTCCTGAAGTGGTCGCCAACGGCCACCTGGCAGGGTGTGTCGGGCGAGTGTGCGACATTTTGTCCCCAGCTGGTAGGAATCGATTATAATCGCCATCGCTCCTGGTTAGTGAGTAACTTGACTGAGCATGTGTTACCGTAGTAATATATGGAATTAATGATAGTTATGGTTGGTGAATCTGAAAGGCTATTATGAAATAGTCACTCTTGCTTGATTAAGTAGTCAAGTGTTTGCTCTAGATCAGGTGCAAATCTAGATAATCAGGCTGATTACATAAAAGTGACTGCTAATACTCTAATGATGATTATTTAATAATAAAATGCTTTTATGCAAAAGGTAAGTGTGGCCACCCCAGATACAGCCTTGCATAATCCTTGGTGTTGTTATTTCTGGTTTATGACGGGTAAGTCTAGCTGAGTACCTTCTCGTACTCAGGGTTTATCCCTTGTTGTTGCAGATGGGCAATGCTTCTTCGGCTATTGCGAGAACTGTCTGTACCCCGTCGAGGGCAGTGACTAGACCATGGGCATGGTCAACTCTTATCTTCCTGATGCTTTTGTGGACTGATCAAGCATATGGCACTGTATTGTGAACTAAGGACTTGTGTTTCAAAACTATGTTGCTTCCGCTTTTGAATTCAAACTATGGTTTGTAATAACTGTTGAACTCCGATGTATTTGAACTATATGCGAACTGAATGTAGATCGTGGACATGTACGCTAATCTATTACGATCTTGGTTAAAGTTGAATGACTTGAAATCCTTCGAGATTTCCGGACTACCGGGTTTATACGAGCTTAAGTACTTGTAGTCTCTGCGCAAGCAGCGATTCGGTGCTTAATCTGGTATAAATTGGTCGGTTCTGTCACAGTTCCAGATCCATAGAAGGCGACATGGATCGCGGCATGGGCAAACCGCCATTTTTCGATGGGACACACTATGCGTATTGGAAGATATGCATGTCGGCCTATCTGCAGAGTTTGGGTGCTTCCATTTGGGATATTTGCATCTCTGCCGATTACGTTGTCTTGGCTGCTCATGTGACTTAGCATCAGATCGATGAGCATGATGCCAATAGCCGAGCACGTAATGCTCTTTTCTCATGCTTGAGCATGAGTGAGTTTGATCGCGTTTCTCACCTCGCTACGGCTCGGGAGATTTGGGCCACCCTCATGCGTTTCCATGAGGGAACCTCTCAAGTCAAAACCCGACTCTACGAGTCGTTCAAGCGAGAGTATGAGAACTTTCGACATATGCCTGGCGAGAGCAATAGAGAGTTTATTCGCTCGCTTTCAGGTGATTGTCAACAGGATGAGGGCTAACATGGAGCTGTTGCTTTCGACGATCATGAGAGGGCTTTGAAGCTTTTGCATACTCTTGATCGGTCGGTGGGGGATTCCAAGTTTAGGCAATCATCGAATCACCTAACTATGAGACCCTCACGTGCGACGAGCTCTTCAGTAAGCTCAAGTCCAGTGAGATCGATGTCGTGGTGAGGGCTTCTTATGAAAATCCTTCTGGCCCATCGATGGCTTTGCTTTCTGGCTCTTCTGCTAACCCCTCTGGAGGCTTTGCTTTGCATTCTCTTCTTTCTGTAACAGAGGAGCAGTTGGAGTCTCTGGGAGACGATGAGTTTGCTTTGCTTGCCAACCAGTTCTCGCGGTTTCACAACAACCGCATGAACCGTCGCCGCGGCGGAGGACGCTCGGGGTGCTACGAGTGCGGCGACCCCGACCACTTCATCGCCAACTATCCCAAGAAGAACAAGCATTCTGGGAAGGGCGATCATGGGCACAAGTATGACTCCGGCAAGCGCAAGGAGAAGTACGTCCCCGCGAGGCACAAGCGGAAGGGCGGCTTCAACAAGGAGTACATCAAGACAAAGTACTTGGAGAAGGCCCAGGCTGAGCAGAGTGCTTTCTTCGCCACGCTCAGCGACGTCGACGACTCGGACGACGACTCCGCTTCCTCAAGTGACGATGAGTCCGAGAAGAAGAAGAGGATCGAGGACAAGCTCAACGGCCTCTGCTTCTTCGCCGATGACGACGGCCTCTGCACCATGGCCCTCGGCAAGGAGGTCGGCGGCGACACTCCTCGGAATGACGACGACGACGACGACACCTCCCAGGTATCTCTGACCCCCGATGAGCTTTCTGCTGAGGTCGAGAAGCTTACTGCCGCGCTCCTTAGTCAGGATAAGTTGCTTAGGCATGCCGCTAGAGAGCGCAAGGAGTTTAGGCAGAAGTGGGAGGACACGGTTAGGGAGCTTGAGTTTGCTAAGTCCACCGTGGTCGTTTCTAAGGAGGTGGAGTGCGAGATGTGCACCACGCACATGACTGATCTTCTCACTTTGAGAGGTAAGTATGCTGCGTTGGTAGGAGAGGTGGATGAGCTCCGGGCTAGACCCATGCTGTTGGGTGCGTGCAAGACTTGTCCTGTCTTGCAATCTGAGTTGGCAGAGAAGAATGCCAAGATTGTGTCTCTTGAAGAGGCCAACTCAGGTAGCACATGTGTGGCTAGGTGTGTTCTTTGTGAGGGTTTGGAGATGGAGATCGAAACATGAAGCATGACAAGATGCAAACCGAGGAAGAAAACACATACCTTCGGACCATCTTGTCATGGGTTTCTTGTGGTGAGCCGCAGCTCGGGATGATGTGATCTCCCAATTCAAGCGAGACTGCTGGAGGTCCTGGTGTAGGTTTTGCTCCGGGTGTTGATCTTTCTGCTTTTGGGAAGATTGGAGAGTCGAGTGGTTTGAACCCGAGTGAGAAGCCCAAACTTACCAAGCTTCCACCCAAAGAGCCTCTCAAGCCTAACACCAAGGATGGAGTGTTTGAGGAACCGCCGAGAGCTCCACCCAAGAACCAAGTGTGGCATCCCAAACCCAACCACCTAAAGAACAAGCTGGACACCATGCCACCCATCCAGGAGGAGCTTATGCCACAGAAGGGCAAAGTGATCCACACCCACAACCGTGTGTACCAACAACCCCCTTTGAGAGTGGTGAGGTACCATTGTGAGCATTGTGGGAGAGGTGGACACTGGAGTGAGTTTTGCTTTCGGCGCAAGAGAGAGGCACGCCATGCTAGGGAGATGAACAACCTGGACATGTACCATCCTTTCCATGATGTACATGTGCCGAATGTTCAGAGGAGAGCTCCGAGGAGAGCTGCTAGGCCCAGAGGTCCAGAACCTCAAGTTCCTAGGCCTATGCAGCAGAGGAGAGGACGTGCCCGGCGGGAGCCTGCAGTTGTGGGCTATGGACCCCGTGGCGGTGGCATTGTAGTTGAGCGCTTTCCCCCACCGCGTTTTGAGTATCGCGGTGAGCGTTCTTTCCCCAGCGGACCACGCTTTCCTCAGCGTGGTGATCGCTCCTCTCGTAGACGCGCTAGGAATGGTTTTTCTGCTAACCGTTCTTTTGAGCAGTCGGCCCAACACTGGTTTTCTCCTTACTTCACTAACCCCAGTGTTGGACCGCATGCTCTCCCTATGTCTTTTTATTGATGTAGGTAAAATGATTGGAGAACGTTTGGTTGGTGGATTCCGGTTGCTCGAGGCACATGACCGGAAACGCCAAGTGGTTCTCAGTCTTAGTCGGGTCGCCGGAAAGGAGTATATCACCTTCGGCGACAACAGCAAAGTTAAGGTGCTGTCTCGTGGGTCTGTACGAGTTAATGAACACTTTGTGTTGCGCGATGTTGCTCTAGTTTCTAACTTGCATTTTAACCTTCTTTCTGTTTCGCAACTTGTGACACCCTGAAAAATCGCTTTTGAGAAAATAGAATTTAATATGAATTTATTTATTTGTTTTCATGCAACACATAGGCCAAATAATAAATTTTTGGTGAATTAATAAAATATCTCAGAGTTTAGAAACATTTTTGTTGCATTCATGCTGGAGCATAATATTTTTCTTGAGTGTAGGAATAGTGCTGAGTGGTTCAAATTCCAATTGGATTTGAATTTGGGCAATTTTCAAAAGAAAAATAAAAGAAAAGGTTTTTCTTTTTCTCCATCTCTTCCTCACCCTTTGGCCAGCCGGCGATGCGGCCCAGCCCGCGGCCGCCTCTCTCTCTCCCCTCCCCTCCTTTCCTCGCGCGCGCCAGTCGGCCCAGTCGGCCCGCTCCGCGCCTTGCCTCCCCGCTCGCCCTCACGCGGCCCAGCGCGCTCGCCCCGGCCCGCTCGCCCGCGCAGCGCGCAAGCGCAGCCACGCCCGCCCTGCTGCTAGTAACACCCTAGGTGTTAAGCAACCCTAAGTGCATAATTTGACATCTCATGAGCATAAAGCATCATCATTTCATGTTGCATTCTTTCTTTTGTTAAGTGTCATTTCATGTGACCTTTTGTGATGCTATGCTTGATTGAATGCTTGTGTGTCTTGTTTGTGGAGTGTTTAAGTCTCCTTAGTAGTTGAACCTTGTTGAGGAGTCAAAATGAAGCTAGGTTTATGTTGGTCATGTTGGCTAACCAAGTCTCTAACCCTAGTTGCCTTAATAGAGCCCTAGGAGTCCTTTTGTTTGACTAACTAAGACCTTCTTGATAGAAGCTTTGCATGGCTGTGGGCCCTTAACCAAATGTGTAGAATTTAGAGTAGAACAAAGTTGTTTAAGGCCCAACTCATGAAAATGAGTTTAACAAGGTTTTGGGACCCACAAGCAGATTTGAGGGAGTTTAGACTTAGAAAATTCTCTAAGTCCTAACTGCCCAAAGCAGTTTCATCTAGCCATCTTTGGAGCTTTCTCGGGAGCAATCTAGGCCGAACCAAAGATCAATCTTGTAACCAAAGTGGTAGTCGGTATGTAGCTCTAAGCAATGGAGCAAGTGGTTTAGCTTTTCATCAAATGGATTAGGAGTTAATCGCGCTCCAAGTCTGGCCGTCAGTCGGCTGATGGCACTGAATCGGGCCGGGCCGTGCCGTGCCGGCGCGCGCGCGCGGCGTCGTGGCCGACAGCGCCAGGACGTTGCCGCCGTGGCGCTCGACGGCCGGCCAAGCCAGCGTCCGCGCGCGGCGTGGCAAGCATGCCTTCGCCCTCGCCCTGTCCGAACCCGCTCCTCCCTCCATTCTGTTCCCCGCGCTCGCGCCTCTCTCTCTCGCTCTTCTGCTCTCGCCGGCGTTCGAGCGGGAAAAGGGGAGAAAGCAAAGCGCCGCCGCCGCCCGCCGAACCTCGGCGAGCGATTACTCGCTCCACCGTGCGCCGCCGTCCAATTCCTCTCGCCAGTTCCTCCGCCCGGTCTCCTCTTTCTCCGGTAAGGGTTGGTTTCCCCTCTCTCCCTCTCTAGCTGCCGGAACAGCGGACGCCATCCGCAAGCTTCCGCCATGGCCGCCATCGTGACCTTCACGTGGACCGGTCATCTCCGGCCATGCTACCCTGAGCTGAGCCATGTTCTAGTCTTCTCTACCGTCGTAGTAGCTTAGAGCCAGATGGAGACCTCTCTCGTGTCCTGAGTTCGCCGGACCGCGGGCCAGTCGCGCTGTGTCCGCCATGGACCGCCGCCGTGCATCGCGCCGGACAATGCCGGGGATGCCGAAGCCCGGAGTTGCTCCAATAGGTCACTTGTGACTTGCTTAGGCTAGTGTTAGTCTTGCCGAGTCGCAAGCCGCCGGGAAGAGTTCCGCCGCCGAGTCGCCAGAGCCGCCGCTCCGCCATGGCCGCCGTCGAGCTTGCTCCGGTATCCCTCTGTCTCAGCGAGTCGGTTAGTTGTGTTTCGCCTCGCAAACCCGCACCCAGTAATGGTCTCCGTGTCGCCAGAAGTGTCGCCGTCGACGAGCTAGGGCCGGTCAACGACCACGGCGCAAACTCCGCCGTTGACCGCCGAGCCTGGCCTCGCACGGTAACGTGCCGAGCCTGGCCTCGGTAGCTTGGTCGCCCTGACCAGCGGCCCCGACTGGCAGCAAGAAAGAAAGAAAGGGAAGCGTTGGGTGCCGTAGGCCTCGGTAAGCCGGGCGTGCCGAGCGTTTGCCTCGAGCCTCGGCTAAGTCACCGAGCCTCGTTGAGTCAGTAGCCTCGGCCGAATCGGTTGAGAGTGTTTGTGAGCCTCGGCCGAGTCGCGCCGAATGTGCCGAAGCCTTGCCTCGGGCCTCAGCCGAATCGCGCCGGGCGTGCTGAGCGTTTGTCTTATGCCTCGGCCTCAGCCGAATCGCGCCGGGTGTGCTGAGCGTTGTCTTATGCCTCGGCCGAACCAGTTGGAGTCCGTACGTTTAGGTTTGAGTTTCCTTTTTAGTTTGTTTTTTGCAGAGTTATGTAATGGCTTCAAAAATCCTACAAGGCTCATTTTAAGTCCAAATCCTGTGAAACAAATTTTGTTAGGTCAAGCATGTTTAGATCTATCAGTGAAAACTGTTAAATGCATTTTTGGTGATACTTTTATGTGTAGATTTATTTAATTTAGAAAAGTGCTGATAACTTGGTAAATGCATAACTAATTATGTATAAGTCAGAAAAATGTGATTCCAGTTTTGTTAGGTTTGTATGAATGTGTAGTTTCAGAGAAAAATATAATATGAGGTTGTTCTGTGAATTAATTTGACAGTAGCTTTTAAAATGCTTAAATGTCGTTTCCTTGTTTATTTTGTAGTAATTAAAATATGAGGAATATAAACCTGGGAATTTAAGCACATTGCTCTTATGCTAGGAAGTTCAGTAGAAAAATAAGAATCTGTTGTTTGACACTTTTTGCTAGGTGTGTAGTTCAAAGCACCTTTCCATAATAGAATTTGTCTTTTTCATAGAGGATGAAGTCTAGGTCCAAATGGGATGAAATTTGGACAGAGGGTTAGATTAAGTGTTATTGATCTCCAGTAATTTTTATAGGTTTTTTGTGAAGCTGTCTAGGATAGGTTACTGTTATGGGCCTATTTAACTAGATTTAATTCTACAAATAATTAGAGGGTAATAAACCCGTTAAGCAACTTTGATGCGGTGACAACAAGACTTGGTAAGTAGTATGTCGAATTAAATAAGTGAGTAGCAGTAGATGACATGTGCTTATCTCCTGAATGGTTACTCCATGTTGCATCACCATGCATCCCATGTGCATTCATATTGTTCATTCATGTACCGCATCATGCAGGATCGGTAGTGGAAGCCCAGGAGACGCCGGAGGAGCAGCGTCAGGAGGAGACACCCGAGGAGGGGATCCCGGAAGGAGACGCTGAAGACCTGCCGGAGTGCCGTGATCACCGCCCCGCCGACTTCGAGCGAGGCAAGCCCCGGAGCATTCTAACTCCTACGGTTTGCAAATGTTTCTAATTAACCTGATGATGGATGTTGCATTAGGTTATAGGGAATTGATTGCTACCGTTGATGCATTATTACTTATCCTTGTCCACCTGCAAATATTACCTTGTTATCCCTGATAAGTCTAGGCTCGTTTATGCTTAGCCTGCTTAGACCGGTAAAAGTCGGGTGATTTCCTGTCTCCCGCATATAGGTGGATACTGATCATGTTTAGCCTTGTGCTATCATGGAGATAACCATGTGATAATTAATTTGAGACCGGGCGGGATGTAGGAGCAGCAGGACATGGGTTCTGTGTGCTAGTAGTCTCCCGTCTGTGTCGATCAGGAACCGACGAAGGCACACCTCAGTCATTTTGAACGCGTCAATCACTTAACGGAGCAGGTGCGGGTACCTCCCGTGAAGCCGAGTAAGGTTTTTCGAGCCGGTGACGGAGATGTGACGCCTAACACCCAGGGCCTCAGATGTACCGTGGGCAACTATTCTGATCGACCTGGCATGGTCCGAGGGCAGGCAGGGCCTGATCGACCTGGCATGACCGTGGGCAGTTAATAGCTTGAGCGACCTGCATTGAGATAACCCCCGGTGTAGAGGGCCCATGACCGTCCCGCGTGTTGTGTTCTCGAACCTCCTGAAGTGGTCGCCAACGGCCACCTGGCAGGGTGTGTGGGCGAGTGTGCGACATTTTATCCCCAGCTGGTAGGAATCGATTATAATCGCCATCGCTCCTGGTTAGTGAGTAACTTGACTGAGCATGTGTTACCGTAGTAATATATGGAATTAATGATGGTTATGGTTGATGAATCTGAAAGGCTATTGATGAAATAGTCACTCTTGCTTGAATAAGTAGTCAAGTGTTTGCTCTAGATCAGGTGCAAATCTAGATAATCAGGCTGATTACATAAAAGTGACTGCTAATGCTCTATTGATGATTAGTTAATAATAAAGTGCTTTTATGCAAAAAAGGTAAGTGTGGCCAACCCAGACAGCCTTGCATAATCCTTGGTGTCGGTTATTTCTGGTTTATGACGGGTAAGTCTAGCTGAGTACCTTCTCGTACTCAGGGTTCTATCCCTTGTTGTTGCAGATGGGCAATGCTTCTTCGGCTATTGCGAGAACTGTCTGTACCCCGTCGAGGGCAGTGACTAGACCATGGGCATGGTCAACTCTTATCTTCCCTGATGCTTTTGTGGACCGATCAAGCATATGGCACTGTATTGTGAACTAAGGACTTGTGTTTCAAAACTATGTTGCTTCCGCTTTTGAATTTAAACTATGGTTTGTAATAACTGTTGAACTCCGATGTATTTGAACTATGTGCGAACTGAATGTACCTTGTGGGCATGTACGCTAATCTATTACGATCTTGGTTAAAGTTGAATGACTTGAAATCCTTCGAGATTTCCGGACTACCGGGTTTGTACGAGCTTAAGTACTTGTAATCTCTGTGAAAGCAGCGATTCAGTGCTTAATCTGGTGCAAATTGGTCGGTTCTGTTACAGCTGGCATCGGAGCGTGGTTAGCGTTACTGTTCACAAGTGTATTTGAAAAACTGTATTTTCAATTAAAATTCCTATTTGACAAGAACTTATAGTTATAATAGGATTTGAAAACCTTCTTGACCAAGAGTAAGGTGTGCCATTGATCAAGTCCTTATGCCCAATAGGAACTTAGGTGGCTATTTAAGTACTAACTTTGGGGTCGTGCATCATACTTATTTTCTGTTATTCTGTCGTCCATACGGCAAGGTGAAATTGTATGGATGCTATTCTTCGGAATGGTAGTATGGATCAATTGCCTCTACGTTAAAGGTAATGAGAGTTGTGAGAGCATGATTGGACAACCGCCAATCCTAGGGAAGTGCTTATATGATACCGACGCGTATACCTGTTCCACACAAGTATATGTGAAAGTATTGATTGTGGGAGTAATAATTTTTGATGGGTGCATATACTGCTTACGTGTATACCGGGTGTACACCTAAGTGAGTATTAGATTTAAATTTCCGCAGTGCATGATATTCATACTGTGGGAAGGGCTGAAGTGAGTTTCTGCAGGTACGCTAACTTGCGAACGTGTAGTCCGTTTAGTTAACGTTATGAGTGAGCGTGTATGCCACCGCCCTAGCCGTTAGATTGTTAGGCAGTGAGGACGTATGAAACGTGCATGCATCATGATCATATAATCTTGCATTAATCTTACTTCCTTCCTTATGGTTTCTGTCCCGTTTTTCTAATAAAAGTTGTTTCAACTAATTAAAAACTGTGTGGATAAACTTCTTACAGATGGCACGCACCAAGCGCACTGCTCGCAAGTCCACGGGAGGCAAGAGGCCTAACTACATGCTGGGGCCATGGACCGATGAGGGATCAGAGGACTTTCTAGAGGAGTTTGGGATGCCCACTATTCTTTGGAGAGTTCTGCACCTGGTGGGATATCAGGAGGGCCAGGAGCCACAGTACGACTGGCACCGTGTGCAGTGTGTCAGAGGATCGCCACGTGTACACGTGGAGGTCGACGTGCCTAGCCGTGAGGACCGGGATCACGTCTGGTGCAGCCGAGTGTTTGCTTTGCAGGGGAGGACCCCCTGGGATGCAGCCAACCAGGTTGCTTATACCGTTCTTCGGGACATCATGGAGGACCATCCGGAGGTGGTTGCTCAGGCTACTGCCAGTATCTTCCCGACAGTGGATCCGTATCTTTCAGTGTGGCGTCAGCCAGGAGCTACTATTTTGGAGGGTAGTTCGCTTGAGAGGGAGCATTGTGCCGGGCCAGCAGGGAGTGCCATGGCTGCACTTATGGCTACTTATGGCTGCTTATCCCGCAGCTATGAGCAGTTGGACCATGTTCTTAGCGAGGAGATTGCAGCGCAGCATCGCCGTCAGGAGGAGCACGCTACAGAGATGGACCTCCTCACTACACAGCTAGCTCAGTTGACAGTAGAGAGAGACCAGGCACTTCAGAGGGAGCAGAGACTGCTCATCAGCTTGCCATTCAGCAGGGGTCGACTACTTTCTTGGCCTCGGTCATGAGGGAGACTGAGGAGGCGCTTCGAGGAGTTTGTGTCGAGGGCATTCGTGTTTCAGAGGAGAACAGGCTGCTGAGGTTGCGAGTGGGAGACCTGGAGCTCCAACTCCATCACCTGCAGACTACAACGATCGTCTGCACGAGGAGATCCACCGTAGGGAGATGAGAGGAACCCCATCTTTCCCCAGGAGGATCCGGAGCCGATTAGTTCTTCTAGTAGTTCTTCAGATGTGTCTAGCGACGGTGGTAGTGGTGATGGCGCCATGAGAGAGTAGACTAGTTAGCGCTATCGACTAGTGATCTTTTGTGTTGTAGTGGCCCGATCTTTTGTTGTTATGTGCTAAGATGTAGCATGAGTATGGACCTATGTGATGTGGTGTGAGGCCTTGGAAAGTCCCATATGTATGGGCAAAACGATGGATGTTATGTTATCTTTGCATGATGTATTAAGTGATCTTGTTATGTGTTGATGCGATGTGGATTGAAATTTATTGTACCTCTGTCATTGTTTGGTGAATTGTTTTCCGAATAATTTCAGTGGGTATGATTATTGTTCTCTACAAGTTGCAACTTTGCCTAATGGTCGCTTACTATCCTATATGCAGATGACGACAACTCGTAGTGGAGCAGCGGTAGTGGTGGAAATGAGGACCCCAGAGAAAACCGCAATCCACCACCCCCTCCATCCCCGACGGCTGAGCAACTTTTTGCTCAATTTCTTGGAAGCCAGCGCAACATTGAAGCTTTGCTGAGGGAGAACTTGCGCAAGGACACCAACGCCAGAGCTAAACCAGTTAAGTTCTTTCAAGGATTTCCTGGATACCAAACCACCAATTTTCAAGGAAGCTACAGAACCATTGGAGGCAGAAGAATGGCTGCATACTCTGGAGCAGAAGTTCCGTTTGCTTAGGCTCACAGAAGAGCTTAAAGCAGAATATGCCGCACACCAGTTGCAGGGACCAGCCGGGATTTGGTGGGGACATCATCGTACCACCTATCCTGCCAATGTTCCTATCACTTGGAGAGTGTTTACTGCTGCTGTTCGAGGTCATTACATTCCGCCGGGCTTGACCCAGATGAAAGTGGCAGAGTTCATGAATCTGACTCAAGGAACTCGGTCTATCACAGAGTATCATCATCTGTTCAACTCGTTGGCTCGCTATATCCCAGACTTCGTTGACACAGACGCTAAGAAGATTGCTAGTTTCAAAGAGGCTTGAACACTAAAATGGGAAAGTCAGTGGGTACATCTTCCCGTACCAATTTCAATGACTTCATAAGCGACTGTCTGATTCAAGAGAACCATAACAACAAGCATGCTGCTAGCAAGGCCCGGAGAGGACCTTTGAATCAGGATCATCACAACCCAGAGGACCACCAGCTCAGCGAAATCTGTATCGCCACCAGCGCCGGGGGCACGTTTTAGGCCGCCGTAGAAGAAGAATCAGCCACAAGCTCAGCGCAATCAGAAGCCATACAAGATAGCTGCTGCTCAGGCTCGTGGAGGTCAAGGCAGTTCTTCAGGGAACAAACGTTGGTTCGGGGACCATGCTACAACTGCAACCAAGAGGGCACTTCGCAAGGTACTGCCCCTACCCAAAGAAGCAACAGGCCAACTACCCCGCACGCCTGCACAACATGACCGCTGAAGAAGCTCGTGCTGGAGAGCCCGTGACTGCTGGTATGTGTCTTGTTAACCATCATCCCGCAGTTGTTTTGTTTGATACTGGATCATCGCATTCGTTCATGAGTAAAGCATTTGCACAAAAGCATAATCAAGAGGTGTCTGAAATGGATTATGGGTTTCGCGTAAGCTCTGTGGGGAGTAGTGTGTTGTCTAGGCAGATGGTACGTGATGCAACCATCGACATCGGAGGGCATAAGTTTGGAGCCAATTTAGTATTTGCCAGGACTCAGTATGGATGTAGTCCTAGGAATGAGTTGGATGAGTATGTGGAAAGCGGTGTTAGACACTGCAGATAGAACTCTTACCTTATCTGATGCAAGGATTAACACCAAGATACGTATCTCTCTTCCTCGAGGAGCAGATTTTGTTGATCTGTCTTGTACCTTATCTATAGAGGACCTGTCAAAAATTCCAGTTGTTCGGGATTTCCCAGACGTCTTTCCAGATGAGTTGTCGGTTTTACCGCCCAAGCGGGCTGTAGAGTTTACTATTGAGCTGTTACCAGGAACTGCACCGATCTCGAGAAGACCTTATCGTATGCCGCCCAATGAATTAGCCGAACTCAAGACGCAGATTAAGGAACTTTTGGACAAGGGTTTCATTCAACCTAGTGTGTCAGAGTGGGGATGCCCAGCTTTGTTTGTCAAGAAAAGGACAAGTCTCTACGGATGTGTGTGGATTATCGACCGCTTAATGCCGTGACCGTTAAGAACAAATATCCGTTGCCACGGATAGATATTTTGTTTGATCAGTTATCCAGAGCCAAAGTATTCTCCAAGATCGATTTGAGATCAGGATATCATCAAATTAGAATCCGACCACAAGATATTCCAAAGACTGCTTTTTCAACCAGATATGGCTGTACGAGTATTTAGTCATGTCTTTTGGATTGACAAATGCTCCAGCATACTTTATGAGTTTGATGAACTCGGTATTCATGCCAGAACTAGATAAGTTTGTAGTGGTGTTCATTGATGATATTTTGGTTTATTCGGAGAACCCGGACGACCATGCAGAACATTTGAGGATCGTCTTGACAAGACTCCGGGAACATAAACTTTACGCTAAGTTTAGTAAATGCGAGTTTTGGTTGAAGCAAGTACAATTCCTTGGTCACATCCTGTCAGAAGAAGGAATCTCTGTGGACCCTAGCAAAGTACAAGAAGTAATGGATTGGGAAGCTCCAACTTCAGTTGGGGAGATTCGGAGTTTTCTCGGTTTAGCAGGGTATTACCGTCGTTTCATTCCCGATTTCTCCAAGATTGTCAAGCCCATGACAAGTTGCTGCATGAAGAAGCCCATGACAGTTTGCTGCAGAAGGATCAAAGTTTGGAGGGACAGAGAAGTGTGAAACAGCTTCCGTACCTTGCGGAAACTATTAACCACTGCCCTTGTCTTAGCTCAACCAGATATCGAGAAGCCGTTTGATGTCTTCTGCGACGCATCGAAAGGTGGTTAGGCGTGTTCTTATGCAAGAAGGCAGAGAGTGATTGCTTATGCTTCACGTCAATTGAGAAAACATGAAGTTAATTATCCTACGCATGACTTGAATTAGCTGCTGTGGTACACGCTCTAAACTATGGAGACATTATCTGCTTGGTAACGTCTGTAACATGTACACGGACCACAAAAGTCTCAAGTATATCTTTACTCAACCTGAACTGAATATGAGAGGCAGAGAAGATGGCTTGAGTTGATTAAGGATTACAATTTGCAGATAGATACATTATCACCTAGAAAGGAAAATGTAGTTGCTGATGCTCTGAGTCGGAAGTCGCATTGTAATAACTTGAGGTTACAACCAGAGGACGAGTTTAGTCTCGAACACCCTGTGATCTTGCATCAATCGAGCTACAGAGCACCTTGGTTGATCAAATTCTAGAAGGGCAGATAGAAGGAGAAAACAGACAAGGGAATCTATTATATCAAGGAAAAGCTAAGAGCTGCCACTGAACCCGTAAAACATTTTCGAGTTGATGATAAGGGAGTGTTATGGTTTGATAATCGCTTAGTGGTACCCAAGAATAGGGAACTCAAAAATCAGATCATGGATGAGGCTCATCTTTCCAAGTTGTCTATTCATCCCGGGAGCACTAAGATGTATCAAGATTTGCGTCCAAGATTTTGGTGGACCAAAATGAAGAAGAAGAAGGAAATCGCCGCGTATGTAGCCAGATGCGACACGTGTTGTCGAGTGAAGGCCATTCACCTGAAGCCAGCCGGAAAACTTCAACCCTTATCAATACCTGAATGGAAGTGGAAGAGGTGAGTATGGATTTTATCACCGGTTGCCTACTACTCAGAGGGGAAATGATTCAATATGGGTAATAGTAGACCGTCTCACCAAGACCGCTCATTTTATACCAGTTAAAACCTGTTATCGAGTACCGGATTATGTGGAGATCTATATCAATCAGATTATCCGATTGCATGGTATACCCAAAGTCATAGTTTCGGATCGTGGAACACAGTTCACTGCACTATTCTGGGAGAAAATGCAAAAGGAATTAGGTACCAAGTTAATCCATAGTTCAGCTTACCATCCCCAGACTTCAGGGCAAACTGAAAGAGTGAATCAGGTTTTAGAGGATATGTTGAGAGCATGTGTGATCTCAGCAAAGGGATCTTGGGAGAAGTGGTTGCCATTAGCAGAATTTGCTTATAATAACAGTTATCAAGAAAGTATTCAGATGGCACTTTTCGAAGCTCTGTATGGCAGAAGATGCAGAACACCAGTAAGTTGGGTTGAACCAGGAGAACGTCGTTACTATGGAACTGACTTCGTTAGGGAAGCAGAAGAACAAGTTAGAATAATTCAACAACATATCGCCGTGGCACAGTCTCGACAGAAGAGCTATGCTGATAAGCGAAGAAGGCCGCTTGAATTCAAAGTAGGTGACTATGTGTATTTGAAAGTATCACCCATGAAAGGAGTTAGACGTTTTGGCGTGAAAAGAAAGTTAGCGCCAAGGTTTGTGGGACCCTACAGGATAATGGAAAGGAAGGGAGAAGTGGCTTATCAACTACAGTTACCTGAACATTTAAAGGCTATATTCCCTATTTTCCATGTGTCACAACTAAAGAAATGTCTTCGAGTTCCAGAAGAGGAAGTACAACCGGCCAATATCAAGTTACAATCCGACCTTACTTACCCGGTGAAGCCATATCGAGTACTCGACGAAAAA
This sequence comes from Coix lacryma-jobi var. lacryma-jobi, assembly GCA_009763385.1. NCBI lineage: Eukaryota > Viridiplantae > Streptophyta > Magnoliopsida > Poales > Poaceae > Coix > Coix lacryma-jobi. Next base: position 67,972,889 of record CM019824.1, on the reverse strand, counting down.
GAAAGGGGAACTCGCGGAGAATTTGAAGCAAATATAAAGTATCTTGGAATGAGCAAGACGACCGAGATGCCACTGGGAAACGAAAGACTATCTAAAGGAAGTATATCCACAGTTTTATAAGGACTGGTTAGTAACTCAAATCTCGGGACGAGATTCCTTTAAGGAGGGAGGGCTGTAACACCCTAGGTGTTAAGCAACCCTAAGTGCATAATTTGACATCTCATGAGCATAAAACATCATCATTTCATGTTGCATTCTTTCTTGTTAAGTGTCATTTCATGTGACCTTTTGTGATGCTATGCTTGATTGAATGCTTGTGTGTCTTGTTTGTGGAGTGTTTAAGTCTCCTTAGTAGTTGAACCTTGTTGAGGAGTCAAATGAAGCTAGGTTTATGTTGGTCATGTTGGCTAACCAAGTCTCTAACCCTAGTTGCCTAATAGAGCCCTAGGAGTCCTTTTGTTTGACTAACTAAGACCTTCTTGATAGAAGCTTTGCATGGCTGTGGGCCCTTAACCAAAAGTGTGTAGAATTTAGAGTAGAACAAAAGTTGTTTAAGGCCCAACTCATGAAAATGAGTTTAACAAGGTGTTTTGGGACCCACAAGGCAGATTTGAGGGAGTTTAGACTTAGAAAATTCTCTAAGTCCTAACTGCCCAAAGCAGTTTCATCTAGCCATCTTTGGAGCTTTCTCGGGAGCAATCTAGGCCGAACCAAAGATCAATCTTGTAACCAAAGTGGTAGTCGGTATGTAGCTCTAAGCAATGGAGCAAGTGGTTTAGCTTTTCACCAAATGGATTAGGAGTTAATCACGCTCAAAGTCTGGCCGTCAGTCGGCCTGATGGCACTGAATCGGGCGGGCCGTGGCGTGCCGGCGCGCGCGCGCGGCGTCGTGGCCGACAGCGCCAGGACGTTGCCGCCGTGTGGCGCTCGACGGCCGGCCAAGCCAGCGTCCGCGCGCGGCGTGGCAAGCATGCCTTCGCCCTCGCCCTGTCCGAACCCGCTCCTCCCTCCATTCTGTTCCCCGCGCTCGCGCCTCTCTCTCGCTCTCTGCTCTCGCCGGCGTTCGAGCGGGAAAAGGGGAGAAAGCAAAGCGCCGCCGCCCGCCGAACCTCGGCGAGCGATTACTCGCTCCACCGTGCGCCGCCGTCCAATTCCTCTCGCCAGTTCCTCCGCCCTGGTCTCCTCTTTCTCCGGTAAGGGTTGGTTTCCCCTCTCTCCCTCTCTAGCTGCCGGAACAGCGGACGCCATCCGCAAGCTTCCGCCATGGCCGCCATCGTGACCTTCACGTGGACCGGTCATCTCGGCCATGCTACCCTGAGCTGAGCCATGTTCTAGTCTTCTCTACCGTCGTAGTAGCTTAGAGCCAGATGGAGACCTCTCTCGTGTCCTGAGTTCGCCGGACCGCGGGCCAGTCGCGCTGTGTCCGCCATGGACCGCCGCCGTGCATCGCGCCGGACAATGCCGGGGATGCCGAAGCCCGGGAGTTGCTCCAATAGGTCGCTTGTGACTTGCTTAGGCTAGTGTTAGTCTTGCCGAGTCGCAAGCCGCCGGGAAGAGTTCCGCCACCGAGTCGCCAGAGCCGCAGCTCCGCCATGGCCGCCGTCGAGCTTGCTCTGGTATCCCTCTGTCTCTGCGAGTCGGTTAGTTGTGTTCGCCTCGCAAACCCGCACCCAGTAATGGTCTCCGTGTCGCCAGAAGTGTCGCCGTCGACGAGCTAGGGCCGGTCAACGACCACGGCGCAAAACTCCGCCGTTGACCGCCGAGCCTGGCCTCGCATGGTAACGTGCCGAGCCTGGCCTCGGTAGCTTGGTCGCCCTGACCAGCGGGCCCGACCTGGCAGCAGAAAGAAAGAAAGGGAAGCGTTGGGTGCCGTAGGCCTCGGTAAGCCGGGCGTGCCGAGCGTTTGCCTCGAGCCTCGGCTAAGTCACCGAGCCTCGGTTAAGTCAGTAGCCTCGGCCGAATCGGTTGAGAGTGTTTCAGCCTCGGCCGAGTCGCGCCGAATGTGCCGAAGGCTTGCCTCGGGCCTCAGCCGAATCGCGCCGGGCGTGCTGAGCGTTTGTCTTATGCCTCCGGCCTCAGCCGAATCGCGCCGGGTGTGCTGAACGTTGTCTTATGCCTCGGCCGAACCAAGTTGGAGTCCGTACGTTTAGGTTTGAGTTTCCTTTTTAGTTTGTTTTTGCAGAGTTATGTAATGGCTTCAAAAATTCCTACAAGGCTCATTTTAAGTCCAAATCCTGTGAAACAAATTTTGTTAGGTCAAGCATGTTTAGATCTATCAGTGAAAACTATTAAATGCATTTTGGTGATACTTTTTTGTGTAGATTTATTTAATTTAGAAAAGTGTGATAACTTGGTAAATGCATAACTAATTATGTATAAGTCAGAAAAATGTGATTCCAGTTTTGTTAGGTTTGTATGAATGTGTAGTTTCAGAGAAAAATATAATATGAGGTTGTTCTGTGAATTAATTTGACAGTAGCTTTTAAAATGCTTAAATGTCGTTTCCTTGTTTATTTGTAGTAATTAAAATATGAGGAATATGAACCTGGGAATTTAAGCACATTGCTCTTATGCTAGGAAATTCAGTAGAAAAATAAGAAATCTGTTGTTTGACACTTTTTGCTAGGGTGTGTAGTTCAAAGCACCTTCCATAATAGAATTTGTCTTTTTCATAGAGGATGAAGTCTAGGTCCAAATGGGATGAAATTGGACAGAGGGTTAGATTAAGTGTTATTGATCTCCAGTAATTTTTATAGGTTTTTGTGAAGCTGTCTAGGATATGTTATGTTATGGGCCATTTAACTAGATTTAATTCTACAAATAATTAGAGGGTAATAAACCCGTTAAGCAACTTTGATGCGGTGACAACAAGACTTGGTAAGTAGTATGTCGAATTAAATAAGTGAGTAGCAGTAGATGACATGTGCTTATCTCCTGAATGGTTACTCCATGTTGCATCACCATGCATCCCATGTGCATTCATATTGTTCATTCATGTACCGCATCATGCAGGATCGGTTAGTGGAAGCCCAGGAGACGCCGGAGGAGCAGCGTCAGGAGGAGACACCCGAGGAGGGGATCCCGGAACCCGGAGACACCCGAGGAGGGATCGGAAGAGCGGAGGAGACGCTGAAGACCTGCCGGAGTGCCGTGATCACCGCCCCGCCGACTTCGAGCGAGGCAAGCCCCGGAGCATTCTAACTCCTACGGTTTGCAAATGTTTCTAATTAACCTGATGATGGATGTTGCATTAGGTTATAGGAATTGATTGCTACCGTTGATGCATTATTACTTATCCTTGTCCACCTGCAAATATTACCTTGTTATCCCTGATAAGTCTAGGCTCGTTTATGCTTAGCCTGCTTAGACCGGTAAAAAGTCGGGTGATTTCCTGTCTCCCGCATATAGGTGGATACTGATCATGTTTAGCCTTGTGCTATCATGGAGATAACCATGTGATAATTAATTTGAGACCGGGCGGGATGTAGGAGCAGCAGGACATGGGTTCTGTGTGCTAGTAGTCTCCCGTCTGTGTCGATCAGGAACCGACGAAGGCACACCTCAGTCATTTTGAACGCGTCAATCACTTAACGGAGCAGGTGCGTCCGGTACCTCCCGTGAAGCCGAGAGTAAGGTTTTTCGAGCCGGTGACGGAGATGTTGACGCCTAACACCCAGGGCCTCAGATGTACGGGGGGCAACTATTCTGATCGACCTGGCATGGTCCGAGGGCAGGCAGGGCCTGATCGACCTGGCATGACTGTGGGCAGTAGTTAATAGCTTGAGCGACCTGGCATTGAGATAACCCCGGTGTAGAAGGGCCATGACCGTCCCGCGTGTTGTGTTCTCGAACCTCCTGAAGTGGTCGCCAACGGCCACCTGGCAGGGTGTGACGGGCGAGTGTGCGACATTTTATCCCCAGCTGGTAGGAATCGATTATAATCGCCATCGCTCCTGGTTAGTGAGTAACTTGACTGAGCATGTGTTACCGTAGTTAATATATGGAATTAATGATGGTTATGGTTGATGAATCTGAAAGGCTATTGATGAAATAGTCACTCTGCTTGAATAAGTAGTCAAGTGTTTGCTCTAGATCAGGTGCAAATCTAGATAATCAGGCTGATTACATAAAAGTGACTGCTAATGCTCTATGATGATTAGTTAATAATAAAGTGCTTTTATGCAAAAAAGGTAAGTGTGGCCAACCTCAGATACAGCCTTGCATAATCCTTGGTGTCGGTTATTTCTGGTTTATGACGGGTAAGTCTAGCTGAGTACCTTCTCGTACTCAGGGTTCTATCCCTTGTTGTTGCAGATGGGCAATGCTTCTTCGGGTATTGCGAGAACTGTCTGTACCCCGTCGAGGGCAGTGACTAGACCATGGGCATGGTCAACTCTTATCTTCCCTGATGCTTTTGTGAACCGATCAAGCATATGGCACTGTATTGTGAACTAAGGACTTGTGTTTCAAAACTATGTTGCTTCCGCTTTTGAATTTAAAACTATGGTTTGTAATAACTGTTGAACTCCGATGTATTTGAACTATGTGCGAACTGAATGTACCTGTGGGCATGTACGCTAATCTATTACGATCTTGGTTAAAGTTGAATGACTTGAAATCCTTAGAGATTTCCGGACTACCGGGTTTGTACGAGCTTAAGTACTTGTAATCTCTGTGAAAGCAACGATTCAGTGCTTAATCTGGTGCAAATTGGTCGGTTTTGTTACACCTGCCACCCCGGCCCCACCTGTCAGCCACGCGCCCCTTCCCCTACCTCGCGACGCTCAGCGTCCGCACCGCCGCACCCCTCCTCTCCCGAAACCGCCGCGGGAGTGGCCTTTATGGTCACTCGGCTTCAATCAAACCTCGGTGGAGCTCTTCCCCGACTCCTCACCGTCCACCCGAGCCCTATAAAGCCCCGGGCGAAGCCCCTCGCCCTCCCCTCGCCACTTCCCACACCCACTCTCTTTGCCGCCGCAAGCGAAGCCCCGCCGACCGTCTTAGCCTTCCGAGAAGCGTCCCCAGGTGACGCCGCGTCTCCACCCAGACACCCCGTGCCCTCTCTCTTTTGTTTCACGTGAACCAGAGCCTCACCGAAGCTTTTTCCTTTTCGCAGATCCTGCCGCCGCCTCGTCGTCGTTGCGGTGAGTCTCCGCCGGAGCCAAGGCCACCGCCGAGTTCACCTTCGCCCCCGCTTCGCTCCGGTGCTATCCGCGTGGCCAGCCGCGGTCGGGAACGCCGGAATGGCGAGGTCCCGAGCGCCCTGATGGCGCGCCGCCGTGCGCTAGTGACGGCGCCGCCGCGCGCTGCCGCGTCCACCCTCGCCCGTCCGATCTGCGCTGTGCGGCTCAGATTAGAAGCCACCCGCGAAGGGGTATGCACCGGGTCGGTGGACCCGCGCACCCGCGCCCTGCTCGCGGTCCACCGCCAGCTGGTGGACCCGCCCATCCCCTTGCGCCGCGTGGCGCCGTGTCGGTGCCAGCGCGGCAGCCACTGCCGCTTTTGCAGAAAGGCCCCCGTGTTTTATGAAAATCAAACCGCAGTCCGATGCAGTTCAAAATATTTAGTTTTAAGTCCTGTTTTCTTTCGGTTTAGCACCTGGAGTTCCCGGTTATAGTGCCCGCCGTCCAGAGGACGCGTTTTCGCGTGTTAGCCCCCGCCGGCTGTGTTCAATAGTGTATAGGTCCTCGATTTTCGCGAGTTAACCCTCGGAAAATGATTTTTATTTATAAAAATGCCCCCGAAACTTGTTTTCTTTATAACTTTCTCGTTTTAGATCCGATTAGAGTGATCTTTATGTTCATTTGATCGTATCGACGAGTAGAATAGTTTTATATATGTTTGTCTAACTGTTTTTGATGCTTGGTGTACTGTTCTAATAGATATATATTTTGTTTGCATGTAATGACTGTTTGGATGCTATGATTGGTGATTCTATATCGAGTCCAGACGGTGACGTGTTTGAGGAGCAGGCTTCGCAGGAGCAGTACCAGGACCAAGCGTGTGACCAAGGCAAGTACAACCCACGGTTTCCTTGTTACCTATTTAATGCAAGACCTAGTAATCATTATGCATGTGTCTAATATGATGAACCATAGGATCATACTAGTTTCCTGAAACTGTATACCTTGAACCTATGGGTGGGTTTTGCATAACATGACTAGTAATGCTACGCGCTATATGTTGCTAATTGTTTAATACTGATTAATGACTATGGAACAATGTTAAAAGAGGCTTTTTAACCATATTTAGGGCACTGGAGCCTGGTGTTGCTCAGTGACCCACCCCAGGAGCTATCTTTTAAAGCGGCCACCCGGGAGATCCCGTGCAACCTTGGGTATTATATGGCTCTGATCTTAGTTGTGTAACTAGACTTTCTCTAGCTTGTAGTAGTTACCGAAAGGCGCTAGAGGGGGGAATTGGATTAAAGAATGGCTTCCTTGCCTGTCAAGATGTGTACTGGTCGGTTGTCAGGTGTTCCATCTTGAAGGGGGCCTCCATTCGCCTGGAAGCCGAAACCTTGCGGCTACTACTTGTTAGGGTAGCTAGTGAAAGACTACGTAGTGAAACCCTGCCATACTTCCATAGAGGAGGTAATGTGGGATTGGCTCTCCCCGGCATATGGGAATCACGACCTAAGGTGAAAGTGTACAACCTCTGCAGAGGTGTAAACCTGATATATCAGCCGTGCTCACGGATACGAGCGGCTCGGATCCTTTATAAGTGGTTCATGGTGGGGTATGTTGGTGGTTTGTGGCTTACTCTTGTTAACATAATAATGATCATACTTTTGGGACAACAGGGATCATATACTTAGTAATGAAAGGTTAACTTTAATATATGATAAGATAAAATGCTAACCGCAGTCAACCAGGTCAACCTTTTGAGCCTTGCATCCCCGTAGGTAGTTGTACTTGCTGAGCATGGTGAGCTGACGCTTGTCGTTGGTTCACATAAAAATCCCGGATGGGTACCAGATGAAGGAGAGTATGAGGAGTATCCAGAAGATGTGCCGGACTACTGAGGATGGCGTACCCCCAGTCGGTGTCCCTGTGGAGTGAGTCTACGTCTACGCTACCGTTGTAATAATGGGCCGTTGGCCGATATGATGAACAATCTCGTGTGTTGTAATAAGTTATTAAACGTTGTTCGTGCTGTAATGATATACATTTTGTGTATATGTGGATTTGGGACCCCTGGGCCCACATATACTTTACCTCGGCTTTATTCGTAAATCCGGGTGTTACAAATTGGTATCAAAGCCGAACTGACTGTAGGACGCTACCCTAGATAGACTGGACACCCCTTTCCTAGGAGTAATTCCAAAATTTTATTGCTTTTTGTAATTTATAAAATTTCTAGTACTCCTCTGTCTTTCATAAATATTTTTTTACCGTATCTGACTCATATTTAAAATTTGTAGATGGCACGGACCAAGCAGACCGCTCGCAAGAGCACCGGAGGACGTGCACCGACCCGCGCCGAGTACCTCCGTCTGTTCTGTCAACAGAGGCAGGAGGCTGAGGAGGAGCCCGAGGAGCAGCAGCAGGCTGCAGGTGGAGACCCCAGCGACGACTCCGGAGACTCGTCTGACGACCACTCCTCAGATGACTCTTCCGACGACCACTCCTCAGACGACTCTTCCGACGACCACTCCAGCGACTCGCACGACGACGGCAGTGGAGCGAGGTCCCCCGAGTACCACGTCCAGGATGAGGACGACGCCGACTGGATCCGAAGGACCCGTACCACTGAGGAGGGTGATGGCTTCTACCACCCCAAGCTCCTGAAGCTCGTCGACCTGCGCTACGGCCCCAGCCGCACCTTGGTGGAGTACCGTAGCCGGGAGTATGTTCACCCCGAGCATACCGGCTATTGGGTCACCAAGGCATTCGTGAAGACCAGGGATGAGGACGACAAGACCTGGGTTATGCGTGACGTGATCTACGCTCTGAGTCCGGCTCTCACCCGGGAGTTCGGCGTGGAGGACGCAGCGAGGCAGGCGTGCCTCATCTTCCGTGACAGGATGTTCCCGACGATCCAGTAGGACGCCGACCGCTACTTCCCTCGACGCCGTACTCTGGACGACGGCTGTGTGGTTGCCAGGGTGCAGCAGCACGAGAGTGCTCGCATGATAGAGACGGTGCCCCTGGTAGTCGCCCTCAACACAGCCCTGGACCGTGCTATGCTTGATCAGAGGACTCTGTGGATCGAGACAGAGAGGATGCAGCTACGGATCGACAACCTCGAGCGCCAGCTGCGACGTGGAGCTCAGCCCCAGGATCCCCTCCCGACCGCCGCAGCGAGGGACCCAGCTATCGTCTCTCAGCGCAAGAGGCATCACCCGAGTTGCACCTGCACCCGCACGACCTACGAGCCATAGGCGTTCCACCCCAGATCAGACCAGATCGACAGTTACGCGAGTTCGAGTCAGTCTTATGTCAGTGTCATGTTATCGAGTCATGGATGAACTTTGAGTTAAATAATGTGCCTTAATGCTTGTGATGATGGACGTGTGATGATTTGGATCTTTGCATGTTGGGATGAGTGTGGGACATGTCCACACCATCTTAGTACTCTTAACGTGGTTATAATAATAAATAACGTTGGGTTTTATATCATCTTTTCTCGGATCAGTTTTCTCGAGCAGTTTCTTTTGTTATCTCTATCTCTGTCAGTGCTTTATCATACAGTACAAAAGAGCTTATGAGGCCTATACATATGTTACAGATGGTTGACACAAGGAGAACCTCTGGAGGAGGAAACCCACCACCACCACCACCCAATGTGTCGATAGAACAGCTCCTGGCTATGCAGACACAGCTTATGCAACAGATGACCAATGCTATCCAGAACAACCAGAATCATCCACCCCCACCCCCACCTCAAGTTAGAGATAAGCGTGGCGAGTTCATGAAAGGACACCCGCCTACCTTCGATCACTCCCCTGATCCCCTTCAGGCAGATGACTGGCTCCGGGCAGTTGGACGCCAGCTGGAGATTGCGCAATGCAACGACCGTGAGGTCTTGTATGCATCGGGGCAACTCCAAGGAGCAGCTCTTGATTGGTGGGAGACCTACCAACAAGCACACCCCAACCCCAACCAGATCACGTGGCAGGAGTTCCGCGATAGTTTCCACATGCATCATGTGCCGGCGGGAGGGAAAGTACGTTTGAAGAGAAAGGAGTTCTTAGCTTTGAAGCAAGGAAGCATGTCCGTTAGTGAATATAAGGACAAGTTTACACAGCTCTCCCGTTATGCACCGCGGGACATTGAAGAAGACCTCGATAAGCAGGAGCTCTTTATGGAGGGACTGAATGATGGGATCCAATATCAGCTACTCTCTCACACCTTCGCCAACTTTCAGCAGATGGTTGATAAGGCATTGGTGATTGAGGGAAAGAGGCGTGATATGGACGCCAAGAAGAGAAAGTTCCAGAACCAGCAGTCGGGAAGCAGCAGCCGTCCGCGCTTTTCTGCAGGGTATGGCAACCAGCAAAGGCAGTATGGGCAAACAGGTAATGACCAGCAAACCAGAACCAGCAGAGGACCCCACAGCAGTCACATCAGAATCAGAATCGTGCACAGACCCCTCGTCAGGGACAGGCTGGTGGAACACCAGTGAAAAACTCTCCCAAACACGCCGGCCACTCCAACAAACAACAAGTGCTTCGTCTGTGGTGACGTTGGGCATCTCTCCTATCACTGTCCCAAGAAGACGGGGCAAGGATCCCAAAGCAACCAGAAGCTCAACACTCACACGCCAAGCCGTCAAGGACAGCAGAACTATGCTCGTGGAAGGGTGAACCATGTGACAACAGAATCTGCTCAGGGCGCCCCGGATGTTGTGATCGGTACGTTCCCAGTTAACTCCCACTCTGCTTTAGTTTTGTTCGATTCCGGAGCATCGCATTCTTTTATATCTGCACACTTTGTGAAGAGGCATACTCTACTCATGCATACCATGGACAAGGCCATGCTTGTTAGTTCACCAGGTGGTGAAATGAGAGCAAGCTTGCGCTGCCCAAAAGTTAAGGTTAACATAAGGGGGGTAGACTTCTTATCCGATCTGATGGTGTTAAACACATATGGGATCGATGTCATTCTGGGTATGGACTGGTTGACAAGGCATGATGCAGTTATTCACTGTGCAACAAGAACCGTACAGCTGAAAACTTAGAAGGAGAAGTAATAGAGTGCAAGGCAGTGTCACCTACTCTTGAAGTATGCCAAGTGAATCAGATTAAGGGATCAACGACTGATGATATTCCAATAGTCAGAGAATTCCCGGATGTTTTTCCCGACGATCTGCCAGGTATGCCACCTGAACGTGAAATTGAATTTATAATAGATCTTTTACCTGGCACTGCACCAATAGCAAAAAGACCTTATAGAATGGGTGTTAATGAGTTAGAAGAGCTAAAGAAACAAATAAGAGAGTTACAGGATAAGGGTTATGTTCGACCTAGTTCCTCACCTTGGGGAGCACCTGTGTTGTTCGTAGAGAAGAAAGATGGGACTCAAAGGATGTGCATAGATTACAGATCCTTGAATGAAGTGACCATAAAGAATAAGTATCCTTTGCCTCGGATTGATGACTTGTTTGATCAGTTGAGAGGAGCATGTGTTTTCTCTAAGATAGATCTCCGATCTGGGTATCACCAGTTGAGAATTCGAGCATCAGATATACCAAAGACTGCTTTCACCACCCGTTATGGTTTGTATGAGTTCACAGTGATGTCTTTTGGTTTGACCAATGCACCAGCTTACTTCATGTACTTAATGAACAATGTATTCATGGAATATCTGGACAAGTTCGTTGTGGTCTTTATAGATGACATTTTGGTCTATTCCAAGAATGAAGAGGAACACGAGGAACATCTGAGGCTAGTGTTGCAAAAGCTCAGGGAGAATGAGTTATATGCTAAGTTGAGCAAGTGTGAGTTTTGGTTAAAGGAAGTATCCTTTCTTGGGCATGTTATCTCAAACGGTGGAGTAGCAGTGGACCCAAAGAAAGTTCAGGATGTGTTGAGTTGGAATCCACCCAAGGATGTCAGTGAAATTCGTAGTTTTCTGGGTATGGCCGGATACTACCGAAGATTCATAGAAGGGTTTTCTAAGCTTGCCAAGCCAATGACAGCGTTGCTTGAGAGAAAATGCTAAGTTTGTCTGGTCAGAGAAATGTCAGGAAAATTTGAAGAGTTAAAGAAGAGGTTGACAACCGCACCAGTGTTAGTTCTGCCAGATCTCACCAGAAGTTTCTCGATATACTGTGATGCATCCAGGCAAGGTTTGGGATGTGTTCTTATGCAAGATGGCAAGGTAGTGGCATATGCGTCACAGCTAAGAAAGCATGAACTTAACTACCCGACTCATGATCTAGAACTGGCCGCAGTTGTGCATGCCTTGAAAATATGGAGACACTATCTGATAGGTCACAAGTGTGAGATTTACACTGATCATAAGAGCTTAAAGTATATCTTTACTCAGTCAGATCTGAATTTGAGGCAAAGAAGATGGTTGGAATTGATCAAGGATTATGATCTCGAAGTACACTATCATCCAGGAAAAGCAAATGTTGTGGCAGACGCTCTCAGCCGAAGAAGCTATGCAAATATGGTTAGAACATCTCAGTTCCCGGCAGAGTTAGCAGAAGAGTTTGGAAAGTTAAACCTAGCAATCGTTGCACACACAGTGGAGTTAGAAGTGGAACCTGTTCTTGAACAAGAAATCCGTAAAGGTCAGTTGAAAGATGAGGACATCATAGCCATTGCAGAACGCATAGTGGTTGGCAAAGCTCCTGGTTTCAGAATGGATGAACAAGGGACTGTGTGGCATGGTAAGAGAATCTGTGTGCCGGATATCAAGACAGTCAAGGATATGATTCTTAGTGAAGCTCATAACTCAGCATACTCAATACACCCGGGCAGTACAAAATGTACCTAGATCTGAAAGAAAAGTATTGGTGGTGTGGTATGAAAAGGGAAATAGCTGAATATGTTGCAATCTGTGATACATGTCAGAGAGTTAAAGCAGAACATCAAAGACCCGCAGGACTGCTTCAACCCATGAAAATTCCGGAATGGAAATGGGAAGAAGTGGGAATGGACTTCATAGTGGGTTTACCCCGTACTCAGAAAGGTTATGATTCAATATGGGTTATAGTGGATCGGTTAACCAAAGTGGCACATTTCCTTCCTGTCAAAACCACTTACACAGGAGCTAAGCTAGCAGAGCTTTATATGGAAAGGATAGTATGTTTGCATGGAGTTCCTAAGAAGATCGTGTCTGATAGAGGGACTCAGTTTACATCTCAGTTTTGGCAGAAGTTACATGAATCACTGGGAACCAAGCTCAATTTCAGCTCAGCATATCATCCGCAGACTGATGGGCAGACAGAAAGAACAAATCAGATTCTCGAGGATATGTTACGGGCATGTGCACTTCAGTATGGAATCAGTTGGGACAAGAGTTTGGCTTATGCAGAGTTTTCGTATAACAACAGCTATCAGAAAAGTTTAAAGATGTCACCTTTTGAGGCATTATACGGAAGGCAGTGTCGAACTCCTTTGTTCTGGAACCAAACAGGTGAAAGTCAAGTTTTCGGACCGGAAGTCTTGAAAGAGGCAGAAAATCAAGTTCATATAATCAGGCAGAATCTGAAAATAGCTCAGTCAAGGCAGAGAGAAAAGTTATGCAGATAACAGAAGACGAAATCTGGAGTTTGAAATCGGGAATTATGTTTATCTAAAGGTTTCACCTATGAAAGGAACCAAGAGGTTCCATGCCAAGGGCAAGTTAGCACCCAGATATGTGGGACCGTTCAGAATCTCAGATAGAAGAGGAGAAGTGGCTTATCAGCTTGAGTTGCCAGAAAGTCTTTCAGGGGTACATAATGTGTTTCATGTATCGCAGTTAAAGAAATGTTTGCGAGTACCTGAAGAACAGTTACCTTTGGAGGAATTGGACATCAAGGGAGATCTCACTTATGCAGAATATCCTGTCAAAATTTGGATACCGCAGAGAGAATTACTCGGAGCAAGATAATCAGGATGTGTAAGGTTCAGTGGAATCGGCACTCTGAGGACGAGGCCACTTGGGAAAGAGAAGAGGATCTAAGATCAGAGTATCCCAATCTTTTTCTATCTTCCGAATCTCGAGGACGAGATTCATCCTAAGGGGGTAGGTTTGTGACACCCTGAAAAATCGCTTTTGAGAAAATAGAATTTAATATGAATTTATTTATTTGTTTTCATGCAACACATAGGCCAAATAATAAATTTTGGTGAATTAATAAAATATCTCGGAGTTCAGAAACATTTTTGTTGCATTCATGCTGGAGCATAATATTTTGCTTGAGTGTAGGAATAGTGCTGAGTGGTTCAAATTCAAATTTGATTTGAATTTGGGCAAGTTTTCAAAAGAAAAATAAAAGAAAAGGTTTTTCTTTTTCTCCATCTCTTCCTCCCCTTTTGGCCCAGCCGGCGATGCGGCCCAGCCTGCGGCCGCCTCTCTCTCCCCCTCCCTCCTTTCCTCGCCGCGCCAGTCGGCCCAGTCGGCCCGCTCCGCGCCCGCCTCCCCGCTCGCCCCGCGCGCGGCCCAGCGCGCTCGCCCCTGGCCCGCTCGCCACCGCGCAGCGCGGCCAAGCGCCGCCGTGCCCGCCCGCCTGCCACCCTGGCTCCCCCACCTGTCAGCCTGCGCCCCTTCCCCTACCTCGCGACGCTCAGCGTCCGCGCCGCCGCACCCTCCTCTCCCGAAACCGCCGCGGGAGTGGCCTTTATGGTCACTCGGCTTCAATCAAACCTCGGTGGAGCTCTCCCCGACTCCTCACCGTCCACCCGAGCCCTATAAAGCCCCGGGCGAAGCCCCTCGCCCTCCCTCGCCACTTCCCGCACCCACTCTCTCTGCCGCCGCAAGCGAGCCCCGCCGGCCGTCCTAGCCTTCCGAGAACCCCAGGTGACGCCGCGTCCACCCCGAACACCCCGTGCCCTCTCTTTTTGTTCCGCGTGAACCCGAGCCTCACCGGAGCTTTTTCCTTTTCGCAGATCCCGCCGCTGCCTCGTCGTCGCTGCGGTGAGTCTCCGCCGGAGCCAAGGCCACCGCCGAGTTCGCCTTCGCCCCCGCTTCGCTCCGGTGCTATCCGCGTGGCCAGCCGTGGTCGGGAACGCCGGAATGGCGAGGTCCCGAGCGCCCTGATGGCGCGCGCCGTGCGTGCGCCAGTGGCGGCGCCGCCACTCGCGCCACCGCGTCCACCCTTGCCCGTCCGATCTGTGCTGTGCGGCTCAGATTAGAAGCCACCGCGAAGGGGTATGCCGGGTCGGTGGACCCGTGCACCCGCGCCCTGCTCGCGGTCCACCGCCAGCTGGTGGACCCGCCCAATCCCCTTGCGCCGCGTGGCGCCGTGTCGGCGCCAGCGCGGCAGCCGCTGCCGCTTTTGCAGAAAGGCCCCCGTGTTTTATGAAAATCATACCGCAGTCCGATGCAGTTCAAAATATTTAGTTTTAAGTCCTGTTTTCTTTCGGTTTAGCCCCTGGAGTTCCCGGTTATAGTGCCCGCCGTCCAGAGGACGCGTTTTCGCGTGTTAGCCCCCGCCGGCTGTGTTCAATAGCGTATAGGTCCTCGGTTTTCGCGAGTTAACCCTCAGAAAATGATTTTTATTTGTAAAAATGCCCCCGAAACTTGTTTTCTTTATAACTTTCTCGTTTTAGATCCGATTAGAGTGATCTTTATGTTCATTTGATCGTATCGACGAGTAGAATAGTTTTATATATGTTTCTCTAACTGTTTTTGATGCTTGGTGTACTGTTCTAATAGATATATATTTTGTTTGCATGTAATGACTGTTTGGATGCTATGATTGGTGATTCTATATCGAGTCCAGACGGTGACGTGTTTGAGGAGCAGGCTTCGCAGGAGCAGTACCAGGACCAAGCGTGTGACCAAGGCAAGTACAACCCACGGTTTCCTTGTTACCTATTTAATGCAAGACCTAGTAATCATTATGCATGTGTCTAATATGATGAACCATAGGATCATACTAGTTTCCTGAAACTGTATACCTTGAACCTATGGGGGGTTTTGCATAACATGACTAGTAATGCTACGCGCTATATGTTGCTAATTGTTTAATACTGATTAATGACTATGGAACAATGTTAAAAGAGGCTTTTTAACCACATTTAGGGCACTGGAGCCTGGTGTTGCTCAGTGACCACCCCAGGAGCTATCTTTTAAAGCGGCCACCCGGGAGATCCCGTGCAACCTTGGGTATTATATGGCTCTGATCTTAGTTGTGTAACTAGACTTCTCTAGCTTGTAGTAGTTACCGAAAGGCGCTAGAGGGGGGAAATGGGTTAAAGAATGGCTTCCTTGCCTGTCAAGATGTGTACTGGTCGGCTGTCAGGTGTGCCATCTTGAAGGGGGCCTCCAGTCGCCTGGAAGCCGAAACCTTGCGGCTACTACTTGTTAGGGTACCTAGTGAAAGACTACTAGTAGTGAAACCCTGCCATACTTCCATAGAGGAGGTAATGTGGGATTGGCTCTCCCCGGCATATGGGAATCACGCCTAAGGTGAAAGTGTACAACCTCTGCAGAGTGTAAACCTGATATATCAGCCGTGCTCACGGATACGAGCGGCTCGGATCCTTTATAAGTGGTTCATGGTGGGGTATGTTGGTGGTTTGTGGCTTACCTCTTGTTAACATAATAATGATCATACTTTTGGGACAACAGGGATCATATACTTAGTAATGAAAGGTTAACTTTAATATATGTATAAGATAAAATGCTAACCGCAGTCAACCAGGTCAACCTTTTTGAGCCTTGCATCCCCCGTAGTTGTACTTGTGAGCATGAGCTGACGCTTGTCGTTGGTTCACATAAAAATCCCGGATGGGTACCAGATGAAGGAGAGTATGAGGAGTATCCAGAAGATGTGCCGGACTACTGAGGATGGCGGCCCCCAGTCGGTGTCCCTGTGGAGTGATGTCTACGTCTACGCTACCGTTGTAATAATGGGTCGTTGGCCGATATGATGAACAATCTCGTGTGTTGTAATAAGTTATTAAACGTTGTTCGTGCTGTAATGATATACATTTTGTGGTATATGTGAATTTGGGACCCCCGGGCCCACATATACTTTACCTCGACTTTATTCGTAAATCCGGGTGTTACACAACTCTTTGACGACGACTATGAGATTCGTTTTAAACCGAATCTCAGTCATATTTTGGATCCTCAGGGCAATCTTGTGTGTTTGATTTTGCCCTTTGGAAAAGTCTTTCGTGCGAATTTCTCGGAGTCTTTTGGCACTTCTCGTTGTCTTGTGGCTGGACCTTCCTCCTCTGATCTTTGGAAGTGGCATAGGAGACTTGGACATTTGAGCTTCGACTTGCTTGCAAGGCTTAGTTCACTTGGCCTAATCCGAGGATTGCCCAAGTTGCATATGGAGAAGGATCTTGTTTGCCACTCTTGTAGACATGGGAGGATGGTTGCCGCTCCCCACCATCCAGTGACTCAGGTCATGACCAAGCGCCCTAGAGAGCTTTTGCACATGGACCTTGTTGGTCCGGCTCGGGTGAGCTCGGTTGGGGGGAAGTGGTATGTGCTTGTTGTTGTTGACGACTTTTCGAGATATTCGTGGGTCTTCTTTTTAGCTGAGAAGACCGAGACTTTCTTCTTTGCTCGCAATCTGATTTTACGTCTTCAGAACGAGTTCCCTTTGAACTTGATGCGAGCTATTAGGAGTGATAATGGCTCCGAATTCAAAACTTCGGATTTTGAGAAGTTTTGTAACTCTTTGGGTTTAGAGCATCAGTTTTCTTCCCCCTACACACCGCCCCAAAATGGTATTGTAGAGAGGAAGAATCGGACCCTTGTAGAGATGGCCAGGACGATGCTCGATGAGCATAGGACTCCTAGGCGATATTGAGCCGAAGCTATGAACACTGCATGCTATATTTCCAATCGCATTTTTCTCCGAGCTTTCTTGAAAAAGACTTCTTATGAGTTGCGATTTGGGAGACAGCCCAAGGTAAGTTATTTTAGAGTTTTCGGTTGCCACTGTTTTATATTGAAGAAAGGCAAATTGGACAAATTTTGAGTCTCGTTCTTCTGACGGTGTGTTTTTGGGTTATGGCACTCATACTCGTGCATATCGTGTACTTAACCTTGACACTAACCGAGTCATGGAGACATCTGATGTCACCTTCGATGAGACCATGGTTTGTCCTTTTTCTCGCTTTGAGCGTGCAGGTGATCATGAGGTTGGCGAGCCTCTTTTCGATGATGAAGAAGAAGGTGCTGAAGGGATAGATGACCCAACACCTCCTCCACCTGCTGTGCCGCAAAGAGCGGCTTCTACGACGACTCACGACCCAACACTTCTTCCTGGGGGCCATGGGATGCGCCACCTCGAGCGGTATCCTTTGTACGCGAGGAGGCACCAGCTGCTGTTGAGGGGGAGGCCACTTCGGCAAGGGAGGCTCCACGACACATTCAGCGCCAGCACCCGCCTCAGCAGATGATCGGCAGCATCGACGAACGCGTCACCCGGTCAAGATACAATGAGCAGGGAATTTGAGATGAGCATGATGGGAGAGTTGACGTTTTTCCTCGGGTTGCAAATCAAGCAATCCCGGGAAGGGACGTTCGTGCACCAGGGCAAGTACACCCGGGACATTCTAAAGAAATTCGATATGGGTGAGGCCAAGCCTCTTCCAACACCCATGTCGACCACGACGGCCCTGGATGCGGACAAGGAGGGAGAAGTAGTGGACCAGAAGGAGTACCAGAGTATGATCGGGTCACTGCTATACCTGACGGCGACACGCTCGGACATTCAGTTCGCGGTGTGTCTTTGCGCGCGATTTCAGTCTTCGCCGCGCACCTCTCACCGTCAGGCGGTCAAGGGCATAATGAGGTACTTATCCTTCACTCTAGAATTTGGGATTTGGTATTCTGCTTCCTCCGCCCTCTCGCTTTGCGGTTATTCCGATGTCGATTTTGCTGGTTGCCGTATTGATCGCAAGTTCACTTCTGGGACTTGCTAGTTTATTGGTTCTTCTCTTGTATCGTGGTCTTCTCGCAAGCAGTCTAGTGTCGCCCAGTCTACCACGGAGGCTGAGTATGTTGCTGCGGCTAGCTGCTGTTCCTAGTTACTCTGGATGATGGCCACTTTGCATGATTTCGGTCTGAGCTTTTCTCGCGTTCCTTTGCTTCGTGACAGCACGAGTGCTATTAGCATTGCTAAGAACCCCGTGCTTCACTCGAAGACCAAACACATTGATGTGCGCTTTCATTTTCTGTGAAACCACTATGAGAAGGGTGATATCGACCTTCGCCATGTCGATACTCATCATCAGCTGGCTGATATTTTTACCAAGCCTTTGGACCAATCAACTTTTGCTAGGTTTAGAGGTGAGCTTGGTGTGTGTTTCCCCTTTTAGATGGGGGAAACATTTTGGTTGTTGTATTATAGACTGACTCTTTTTCATTTGCCTTTGTTTCCTTTTGCATTTTAGCATACGCATTTACATTCTGAGCTTCATTTATATAATCATTAGAATGTAACTATGCCCTATGTAGTATGCTCCGATGCTTATGATGATGCTTGTGGCTTATGCTCTTTCTGATCACTGGTACATGTTGTGAGCTGAGCTATTTTTGAATGGTGAACCTGCTTAACAAACTTAAAATTGAAAATGTTCACCATTGAGATATGCAACTATCATGTGTAGGATGTGTTGAGTTCACTCGTGCTTTTCATATATGCTAGGTTGCTATGTCTCTAGTTCTGAGTCTCTCATTTGCTTGGTTTGTTCATATTTTGTCAATAATTTTGAACCAAGTTTTAATAAACTGAAAAGATCGAGACGGGATTGCTTGTCAACACATCACAGTTTCTAGACTGTTTCTCATTGCACTTAGAGTTAAACTTGAGCTGTGTAGTGTATGACCAAAACTGTTGCTTTAAGCTTCTGATTGCTTCTGCATAGGCTTCGCACAGTTGAAAAGTTAGGCAAGACAAGCTTTCAACCTCTCGCAATCACGTGCTAAATTCTGAACTTGTGCTATTTCACCGCTGCAACTCCGATCTAAAATTTGAAATCACAAGTTCTGCTTCATTCTATAGCATAATGGTTGAACTTTTGTAGGGGTAGTTCACCTTGTATACATGATTAGCACTTGCTGTTTTCCTGTCTATACATGTGTAGTGCTATTTTGATGGTGAATACATTTTTGGCTAAAAACTGCTCACTTTGCTCATATGTTCATAGTTCATATTTGGTGATCAGTTTGAGCCTTTGCCAGCTTTTATGCTTTCCAGTGAGTCGTTGAAGCTATACTGTTTAGAGCATCCTTGCATTCTATCGACTATATTCCTGAAGCTGCTAACTTGCATTTTGATTCATCTGCATGTTGGAAGGGGGAGAACTTCTCTTGTTGGCACTTTTTGATTGGTGCATTTTCTAAGGGGGAGAAAATTGCTTTCTACTGTTTTTGCTTGATGGTGCATTTTCAACTAAGGGGGAGAATTTGCAAATCATATGCTTCCTAGAAGTGTTTTAGTTGTGTGCCCTATTCGAGGGGGAGTTTGACCGTAAGGTTTTGGTATCGAGCTTTCTTGCTAGTTGTGTTGAGCCTCTGTGCCTCTATCTTGAGGGACTAGCATTTTGCTTCAATTTTTCAAATTGGTTTTGCTAGCGGTGTTGAGCCTGTTCTACCTCTTCTTGAGGGCTAGCTTTGCTTTGCTTGGTCGCGTCGAGCCGTTGCCCATGTCTTTGGGGACCAAGTTGTTTTGCTCATTCCACTTGACCTTCTTCATCTTGCGATGCTTTTGGGTCATTTGGTCGAGTTCTCTCTTCTCCTTCTTCCTCTTTCTTCTTTCTATCATGATTTGTGTTGGTAGTTGACAATGCACTCATCAAGGGGGAGATTGCGGATACATGGGTGTATGCCGGGTCTCTGAGTGATGAGTGATTGTCAACTGGGATGATGCGCATGTTCTTTGGCTTGTGTTGTGCAGGTGTCGAGCACAGAGAAAGTGATCAGAGGCAAGGTGAAGGTCAAGTAGAGACGTGTCGTGCTGATGGACCGAGAGTGGCGAAGGGCGGACGTGAGGCTTGGACTGAGGGACCGGTGGCCCGAGGATCAGCTGTGGTGGCTGACAGCCTGGGACAGCGACGAGCGAAGACTTGCGGTCATGTGTTGCCTAAGTTGTGGACTTGGGGACACGTGTCGGTGGACGGGGTGCACGGGCGGTGCATCCCCTCTACAGCTTTGATTTGGTGGTAGAGCCAGAGAAAAACCATCGGGTGGACGGTTTCCAGGTTTGGGCCTCAAAACCTGGGCGTGGATGGTTTCCGAGTTTGGCCACAAAACTCGGGCTGAGGACGGTTTCCAGGTTTGGGCCTCAAAACCTGGGTGCTGCGGGTTTGCTGAGTTTGGGCCACAAAACTCAGACGCTGGTGGGCTGGTTTCCCGGTTTGGGCCTCAAAACCGGGGGTTGGCTATGAAGGCTGGTTTCCCGGTTTGGGCCTCAAAACCGGGGGTACGACGTCCAGGAAAAGGACGGCAGAGCGCTGGCGGCACGTGGCGGCAATCGGGAGGTTGCGTCGAGGCAACGCTACGAGTTGTGTCGGTGTGGCCGTCGGATCCACCTACCATCGAGTTGGTCTAGAATAACCTTAGGGTTTAGCTGGTTCGCTCTATAAGTAGTTAGGGGTAGAGTGGGAATTAGGAATAGTTAGAATTAGGATAAGTAGGGGGAGACACCCACATCCCCATCTATCTCAGCCATTTGCTCTTTCACTCCTAGGGTTTCCTGTTCTCCCTATTCCCTGCTGTAGCAAACTGAGATCCATAGAGAAGAGAACAATACCTCTGGGCCTTTGAGATTTTGAGGAAGTGAGGCCGTAACCTCACCTTTGTAGCGTGTGGTAGCCACACGGTTGCAATTTCGTGGTTGTGATTTGCGATTTGTTCGTGTTCTTCACGGATTACTTTTTGCCATGTTTTTCCCGTCGATTGATCTCTTTGCTCGGTTCATCTTTTGCAAATCCGTTTGAACCAAGTTGTTCTAGATCGTGAGGCACTTCTTTCCTCTGAAGGAATTCACCTCTAACCTCACGGTCTAGGAGTTCGAGCGATTTTAGTTTCGGATCAGTTTTTGCTCCCTTGCCCCGAATTCTTCAAATTCCTCGATTTGGAGTTAGGTTCGATCCATGATTCCCGTGGGATAGCTCACTAACATCCCTGGGACTCCTCACACCAAGTCTAAGCCTTAGTGCTTTTGATTCAGAGGAGATCGAGTGGATTTCGCGGAAGAACAACACTGTGTCGGGGGCATCGGACGCTCGAGTTCTTAGCATCGGATGCTGACTCTTTTGGCATCGGACGCGCCATTGCCACGTGCCAGCTTCTGACATTTTCGAAGGAGCATCGGACGCTATCACCGGACGCTCCATTGTTCATCGGACGCGCCGGAGTGTGACCATCGGACGCTGAGAGTTCACTGTTCACAGCGTCCGATGGGTGTCCAGTAAGGTTCCCGAGACGCACTGTTTGCATCGGACGCGTCCGACGCTCGGACATCGGACGCTGGCCAGCGTCCGATGCAGGTGACTCTGCTCAGTTTCGTTCGCCGTTCGTTCGTCCGTTGTCGGTTTTGATTTCTGGCTTTTACGTTGGGTTTCTAGAGTCGTGTAGTGTCTCGCTGTGCTTCTTGGAAGCATCCACCCTACATCTAGGGTCGTGGACACTTACGAGCTCTAGGGTTTGTTCTTACGGGTTGATTGTTGGGACAGTGGCGACAAGTTTCCAAAAGGAAAATTGAAGGTCCCATTCGCCCCCCCCCTCTGGTCGCTTTCTGGTTGCATTCTCGGTCCTTCAGCTACAATAGTGAGATTACGGTCTCAATTCCTCAAAATCTCCAGTACACAGAGGTATGGTTCTCTGCGGATCTCAGTTGCTACAGTAGGGGATTGGGAGAGCAGGAAAACCTAGAATGCAAAGAGCAAATGGCTGAGATAGAATGGGAGGAGGGTGTCTCCCTCGACTTATCCTAATTCTAATTTCTACTCTACCCCTCTCTAATTACAGAGCGAGCCAGCTAAACCCTAGGGTTATTCTGGACCAACTCGTGGTAGGTGGTGATCCGACGGCCACGCCCGCACAACTGGTAGCGTTGCCTCGACGCAACCTCACCGATTGCCACCACATGCCGCCACCGCTCCGCTCGTCCTTTTCCTAGACTTCGCCACCGGTTGAGGCCCAAACCGGGAAACTAGCATTCATGACCAACCCCCGGTTTTGAGGCCCAAACCGGGAAACCAGCCGTCCATCGCCTGAGTTTTGTGGCCCAAACTCAGAAACCCGCAGCACCCAAGTTTTGAGGCCCAAACCTAGAAACCGTCCTCAGCTCGAGTTTTGTGGCCCAAACTCGGAAACCATCAGCGCCCAGGTTTTGAGGCCCAAACCTAGAAACCGTCCATTCGGTGGTTTTTCTGTGGCTCAACTACCAAACAGAGCCGTAGAGGGGATGCATCGCCCGTGCACCCCGTCCACCGACATGTGTCCCTAGGTCCTCGACCTAGGCAACACCGTGCCCGCAAGTCTTCGCTCGTCGCTGTCCCAGGCTGTCTGCCACCACAGCTGATCCTCGGGCCACCGGTCCCTCAGTCTAAGCCTCACGTCCGCCCTTCGCCACTCTCGGTCCATCGGCACGGCACGTCTCTACTTGACCTTCACCTTGCCTTTGATCATTGTATCCATGCTCGACACCTACACAACACAAGCCAAAGAACATGTGCATTATCCCAGTTGACAATCACTCATCACTCAAAGACTCGACATACACCCATGTATCCGCACGTCCTGCTGAGGGTCTTCAGTTGTTTTCTTCCCCTTATCTTTTCTATTTTTGTTGAAGTCGGAGTTCAATCCTCGCTCTTTGAGTTGTCGACAATGTCTAGCCTGGTGTCCTCCTTTCGGATGGAAAGGGCATGGGCCATCGAGTAGGTCATCAAAGCTGGAGGGCTTGTTCCCCTTCTTCTGAGGGTCCATGGCTGCAACAGTGTTTTCTCCTGTTCTCTTGTGGGTGTTTTGCTGAGCAGTCTGGTTTCCTCTCTAATTATTTCCTCGATCACCTTGCGTGTTTCTTTCGGGAATTGCTCCTGTGTGCGTTCTTCTATCGCTATCATGGAGTTTACTGCCCGATGAAACTCGTCAGCGGTGGTCGGGTCATGCTTGATGAAATCCTTGTAATTGTACCTTTCGCAAATTCCATTGCCAAAAAGGACGATTACTTCTCTGTCTGTTATGTCAGAGTCTGTGGAGCGGATTTTGGAGAAGCGTCTATAGTACTGCCGCATTGTCTCATTTTTCTGCTGCTTGCAGGTTCTAAGCTTGGTTCGAGGGTCCGATCGCTCCGGGACACCCGCAAAGTTCTCTATGTTTATGTGGTGAAGTTGTTCCCAGGAGTCAATGGAGTCGGGCTTAAGTCTATCGAACCATGCAAGGGGCATTGTCTCTAGAGCCATGGGGAGAAATAGTGCTTTAACATCATTGCTTCCTCCAGCTAACTCGTCTGCTTGAGCATACAGCCTGAGCCCCCGTTTAGGTTCTGTCTTCCCATAGTACTTTGAGTAGTTCCCGGGTTTGAACTTTAGTGGGAACAGGACTGCTCGGAGCCTCTGGGAAAAGCAGGGGAAGCAATCGACTGCGTCGGATGCCAAGATGTCGACTCCTCGATATGATGATTTGGCTCCTCCTTCAGCTTGATCAGGTACCCGGTTGCCCAGGCGACTCCTTACTGGAGCCCGGCCGAGCCGCTCATGAACGGGTCGCCTCTGGCTTGGATGAGATGAATCTTGTTCATCGGCCAAGGACTCAAGGTGTCGACCTTTGAGTTGTAGCGCGGTAGTCTAAAGCATGATCAACCGTCGTTCTTCATCGGGGTTGTAGTTGTCCTTAGCTCCCATCTCTGTGGCCAAAGCCATAACGTTTTGGTAGGGTGTCTGGTAAACTTTGTGACGAGCAACCCTCATGAATTCAGGTTCGAGGTTGCGTGAACAATCAGCCTATCGTTGATTGCAATCATCGTGAGACTGAACTTCCTGGTCCCTCTCTTGACGAATTTGGCGCTCGGCTTCCTATTCCAGACGCCTTTGACTATTATATTCCTCAAGTCATACTTGGTAGCACTCCATGGCCTCCTTTCGATGAGTTGCTCACCTTCTACGAGCATCTTTAGCCTGATTCTTCCTTATTCTTTCTGCCTTCAAAGTCTTGGTTTCTCCAGGTCCTTCTAGGTCGTTATCGGATATCATACTCAAGGTTTCATCATCTCGGAGGACATCTGGAGGAGTTGGAGGTCGTATAGATGATTGATGTCGCGAGTGTAGCCTTGGTTTGTTGATCCCGGTGTAACCG
Source organism: Coix lacryma-jobi var. lacryma-jobi (assembly GCA_009763385.1). Taxonomy (NCBI): domain Eukaryota; kingdom Viridiplantae; phylum Streptophyta; class Magnoliopsida; order Poales; family Poaceae; genus Coix; species Coix lacryma-jobi. The sequence goes on along the minus strand of CM019824.1, from coordinate 67,948,455 downwards.
ACTCCAAGGTAGAGGCACTGGAGTTTAGCTCTGTTGAGGTATCGTGTTCCTCAAAGGGGAGCTGATGTCCGTTTTGGTACGAGAGTTGCTAGTCGATTGTGCCAACTGAAACGACCCACGATTTCCTCGAAGGGAAATCCGCAGATACATCATAATGTGATAGTCCAAAGAGTCTCAAACCATCACATTATCAATATTCAGTTGTTACCATAGTTCATACAACGCGAAAGTATAGATTTACAAGTCATTACATCACATGGGAAACACCACCTAGTACAGACTATATCGGTAACGCACGCCTAACGATGTTGGAGTCGGTGTAGAGCGTCGGCGAGTGAAGGCTCCTCCTTCACAGACATTATCAAAGTTGTTGTAGCAGCGTGCGAAGACTCCGTCTTCATCTTCTCATCTAAACTTGCGTATAGGAACAAGGCTTCCTAGTCCATCTAGCTTCCACCATCGTCGCGGTAGAAGTCGTCCAACCTGTCGTTAATTTTTAGTACGGTTTGTACTGGCCACATTTTCCCATCCTATGCTTGCATTTTCTATGTGGTATGTGGAATGCAAGGGTAGAGCAAAAAGGAATCTATTTATGGCTGTAGTTTTCCTATGTAAGTAATCAATATTTTATAAACATATTCATCAAGTTTTAATCCATATACCTGGCCACATGGCCTTCCATTCGGTCATCGACCGAACATCCGGCCACACGGCCTTCCATCCATCCACACATCCACACATCTCACCACACTCTCACTCTCTAGGCGGCAAGGACGACTCCCACTCGTACCTTGCCTCAACGGCCAGCGTCGGACCTACCAACCCAGGGGGAGAAGAAGAAAGGACACCTCTCACTATCTCCGAGGGAAACTGAGCACCATAGTGTCGTCCATGACCGTGGACACGGCTATACGTATAGATCGATCAACTCTGCAGAGCGTGTACGCCTGGAACAACAGGTTAGCTATCCTCGACGATCTGGCTCGTCTAAGCTGATTCCGAACTTCCCCTTAATCCACAATGATGCCATCCTACCACTCAGCCCTGGGGCACCCCGGTGGAAAATCCACCGTAACGCTGAGACTGTGAGACGTGGATCCTGGCGTACCAAATAAAACACCACGTTGTCTTAGGAGGGTGTGGGTCTTCAGCCCTTACCTCCCTACACTTATCACCTTCCAGCCTAGCAGTAATGGCATTGTTTTGCCCAGGGGGTAGGAACGGTTCCCGCCCATACAAGAACAAGTGGTGCGCACGAAGGTACTATGGTCTGATCACCCCAGCGCAATCGGGCCCTAAGGACCGGACAAGATACCTCCTCCTCGGGGCTTCCATCACCCCCGTGCTGACACAGCACCTCTATCCCGGGGATTCGCCCCACGAAGGCACTCCTCCCCAGGACCTCTTCTCAAGATCACAATGTACCCGCCACAGGTACTCCCCAGGGGATGCCCAGGTCACATCCCCTCGGCAAGACTCGTCACCGGACTCGTCGTTGATCCTGTCCAGTCGACTCAACCCTCACCACACGCACCCAAGACACACGCCAAGATCTCCCCAAGTCATCATCCCGTTATCACGGCACCATGTGCCTTAGCCACCCTCAAGCAAACATCCACCAAGCATCACATCACAGATATAATGCATAGTAGAAGTGAGTAGCGAGTATGTAAAGTAAGCGGTGTCTAGCCTAACAGCGGGTGTGCAGGGGAAAGGGTTGCGTCAAGGTATAGGCTTCACAAGCAATCTATCATGCAACCTATCACAGTTCATTTGCAAATAGTAAAGCGCTAGCAACTACATTATTGCATGTCTAATAGGATTCTACGAGGTTGGATGGGCTGTGGCACCTGCTACGTTGTTAGTCCAAGATCTCTGATGTCCTCGTAGCCGTTCTCCTCAGGACATGGTGTCGTCCTCGGTCTCCTCCAGCGGGTTCTGGTCTGACCATCGTTGCTCCTGGCGCAACTACCTCGCGAGAACGACACACAAGACAAAGGAGCAATCAGAACACTGACACGACAACTAAACAAGAAGACGCTAAGGACACTAAACAGAGAAGGGACTCAGCCCTCGCGAAAGACATCCGATCCTCGGGCTCAAAAATACGCAGGAGCGGATGCTTGCTAAGCACAAGCTAGAGTCACAACCTAGCTCGTACTTCCCGGGCCGACCGAGGCAACCTGTACGGCTCAAGAAAAATGGTTGAGACCTGATCCTGACTTAAGCAAACATCACGCATAAAGACTAGCCCTCACGAATCAAGTTCATTTTCCTCGGGCTTAAAAGAGGCAAAGGAGAAGGTCAGCTATGCAAATCTACATCACACCCTCGGTGAGAATGGTTTCCTACGGTCGATCGAGTCGACTCGCACGGGACCGAGAGCACGACATAGACCTTAGCTTTGCCAACTAGAATGAGGGTTCGGTCTTTGATCCAATCGTCACGGCTAAGGACGAGATCGAATAGATCGAGCCATCAAGGGAAAAGGAAACAGTTCCGATCTCTTGCTCGATCCATACGCCATGGTAATCGACGAGAACCGAGAAGAGGGAACAGAACAGGAGGGGAGAAAGAGAAGCAAAGGTAGTCTCACTTCCTTCTATGCACGCGCCATGGCAAGGACAGGCATCGAAGGGAGCGACATACCAAGAACGCAAACACTCAATCCACTCGTAGGGTACCTCAACCCGTGTGCACTAAATGGCACTAAACATTCCTCGAATCCGCAGCGGTGCGGTTGTCACTGCGAGGATCTAGGAGCGCTACAGTCTATAATAGGTACAAGCATACAAGGGCTCAATTGCGAAGAAGCAAAAGAAGAAGTAAAATGGGGATCCACCTTCCTTTGATCCACACGCCATAGTAGTAGACGGGAATCATAGGAATGGGATCAAGAAGCAAGACTACTGCATAAACATGACCAACACGCAAAGGAGACAGACTAAAAGCGAGGAACTTGGTTCCACGGGGACTTTGATCCACAGTCATTGCATTTGACAGGGATCGGAGTGAGAAACAAAAGGGGATCGATCCACACCTTACTGGATCGACGAAGATCAAATCAAAAGGGAGAAAAGAGAAGAGCGAAGAGCGATCTCCGCATTCATTCAACCAACACGCCATGGCAAAGGCGGTAGCCGAAGAATGAGAGAACCTCGACCTAAGCCAACTCGTAGGGCACCACGACCCTCGTGCAACTAAATTAGCACAACGCTATTCCTACGGCTCGTAGCGGTGCGGTTGTCACCGCGGGAGCCGAAGGAATGCAACGGTCAAGGCAGTGCAAGCATACAAGGTGGCTAGGACAAAATCACGACAAAATAGGTGAAGCCCGTTGGTCATGGCGAGGCAACTCGCGGCCATGAGCTTCCCCCAAACGAGTTGGCACTCGTTGTTCCACGATCATCGACTTCCAATCCTCCTCGCACTAGACTAGGTCACAGGGGGCTATCGTGTGCGGGTAACATCCGCATCGATGTCAAAACCGATATCGAACCCTCAGTGGCCACGTCTTAGGGCTAGGGTCAGGAGCTAACGCTCGTAGTACTTACGAGGCCAACCAAACACATAATCAACAACTACAACTATGAGGGACGAGTTACGCTCGTCGTTACGACCACGACGGAACGAACCCACGATCGCAACGTCCGAGCGAGGGACGACCCCTCAACCAGCTCGAAGGCACGGTTCACAGACAAAACAAACAAGGACCAGCTGGAAGGCACGGTCAACCAACTTTGGACCGGCTGGAAGGCTCGGTCCACCGCCAACGACACGAACATGACAACAACGACAACCGACATAACCACATGGAGTAGCACATATCCATAGCATAGGAATAGACCGACGCGAAGGCTCAGCACAGGCAAGTATAGATCATGTATGAGTCAGACAATAGTATGAAGATGAACAAAATGAAAGGATTTGCGTCAACGTCCAAGGGTGGCGTCGACGGAGGTTCACGGGTTCGACCTTGACGATGGCACGAAGGACGGGTCTTCAGCGAAGCGGTGCCGTCGATCGAACAGCTGCACGCCTTGGCCGAATAGCGGCATACGGTCAGCCGAATGGCAGGGCGCGCACAGCCGGACAGCAAGACGCCACCGACCGAACAGCGATGCGCGGCCTTGCCGACTGCGATGCACGACCTTGCCAAACTGTTGGCGCTCGCCGTTGCGGTCATCATGGCTGCTGCTGCGATGGCGCCAGCAGTGCTTCGGCAAAGGGATGGTCACCACCAAGCTGCAGCAGCAACGGTGCGGTGAGGACATGGTCTTCTGGTGGTGATGGCTCCGGCCGGGCTCTCGGAGGAGGCACGCTGCAAGTGGTTGTGGCATCGCAGGGCCACGACGGACTGCAGCGTGGCCGGTAAGGTAGTGTCCTGGCCAGAGCAGCGGTGAGCTTGTCGAAGATGGGGCTCCGGCTTCATAGCGAGGGCTTCGACGCCCGTGTGGCTCGGGCGGAGCAACATGAAGTGGCCGCCGGCCTGGCGGAGTGCGCCATGGGCAAGACGGAGGTGGCTTCGGCCACGACGCGGCGTGGCTCTGCCAGCACGCGGCAAGGGCTCGGCGGCGTCCACGGCTCGCCGCCCGGTCGACAGGGGCTCAGCCTCCCGGCGCTTGCCGACGTGGACCAACTGCGGCCCGACGTTGCTGGCCGAGGCGCCGGAGAGGTGGTGGCCGGTTGGGGAGGGCCGGTGGCGAGCGGTCGGCACCGGCACGGCCGGGGAGCCGTCTGGCGCGGATGTGCGGCCTCCACGGCTGTCCGGCGATGAGGTAGCACTGCAGGGGCTCGATCGGCCGACCGACGCAGGCACGGCCGACAGGGCCATGGCGCGGCTACGAGAGGTCCTCCAGCACGACGCGACCAATCCTGGCGCGGCTGCAGCCACGGCCGGCTAGTGGTGCGCCACGCGGCTGGTCGGGGAAGAGGCGTCCACTGTGACTTCGAGAGGAGGGAGAAGGATAGTTGCGGCGTAGTTGGGGAAGGAGGAAGAGAGGGCGGCCGCGACCGTATTTGTAGGTCGACGTCCATACCACGAGAACGCATGGCGGGCATCCAGGGGGCTCGGCGTCGCGGACGGCCACGGGCGCGCGCCTCGCGCTGGCGGCGGCGGCGGCTCTGCTAGGAGCGCGCAAGCGCCCTAGGGTTTGGGGCACTGGCGCCTGTGTCATGGGTCGGATGGGCCGAGCGCGGGGTTGGCTGGGCCGTGCGGTGTGAGCGAGCCTAGGGGAGGGGAGGTAGCGCGGGTGGGCTGGCCTGAGCCAGGTCCTGGCTGGGTTTGCACGCAGGTGGGCCAAGGGAAGGTAGCGGGGTAGGCTTGGGCTCGCATGAGTAGGCCGGCGTAGGAGGCGTGGGCCAGCTGGGCCGCGAGCGCGAGTAGGCCAGAGGAAGGGGGAGGCGAGCGGGCCTGTTAGGCTGGGCTGCAAGGAGGGGAAAAATGGGGGGAAGAAGAAGGGGTTTGGGCCCAAGAGGAGAAGAAGGTTTTCCCTATTTCTGTTAAATAGAAAATTGCGAGGAGATTTGTAGGAAGTCTGGGGAAAAATTCAAATGTATTTGGGGTAGACTTCAAATGGCACTCAAGGGTAGGTTCATTGCTCGGGAAGATGGAAGGTTTCTTCGAGTTGCTTAGATGAATTTAAAGGAGGAGCTTGAGTTGGATTTTGAATGGTAATTTGAAAGGAGATTCAAAATCGGGAAAGAGGGGAGATAGGGAAAAGGGATTTTCCCCAAGTCATGAATTAATATGACCCGAAGATCTTTTGAGGGAATACAAGAGAGATCGGGAAAGGTCCCAAAAAGGAGGAGAGGAGATCACTATGGATTTGTGCACTCCGACTCTGACTCGACTCAAACCCTAAGCGGACTCGATAACTTGGGCACACTCCTACAGGCAAAACTATATGAATGCAACGTCCCGCAAGCGAACACGCTACGTTTGACCTAACGGCTATATGTTTCACACGTTACAGGAAAAAGTTTTAAAAAGCTCGTATTTTTGGTTGGTCAAAAACCCGGGATGTTACACCAACCAACCTAGCCGGGGCTGGTTGTATTGGCCAATGGATGATGTTACCCTCCTCGGTTGAACTAAAAACGAGTCCTTGTTGGGCTCCGGTTAGAGGGATCTGTTGAAGCTTTTCGAATTTTGATCTGATCAACTCCTGGAAGTTTTCAGCTGAATTGCGCAGTCCAAAGGGGATACGCGGTCTAGATAATCCTTTTTGGACCGAGAGTTTGTATGAGTAGGAGTCGGATAATCCTGCCTGGTCCCCAGATTCTTGCGATTCTTTGATTGTGAGGTTTGCTAGGTCCCGGGCGAGATGATCTGTCTTTGGCGTGGCTTGTGCTTCTGATTCAGTTTGAAGTTGTCGATGCAGTTTCCCTCGATCATCCGCGATGCAAGTCCACGAGCCAAAAACAAAAATTTACCCCGCCGAGAACATGTTGAAGTGGTTCGTCGAGCTCTTGATCGTGGAATCGCCAAGAGCCCCTACCTGGCGCGCCAGCTGTCGGTGTTTGTTACCCGACAACTCGTCTTAGGAGTTCCTAGACGATTTGTTCGGTGGGGATCGGTGTTCGTAGAACTCGACGAGTACACAGGGACAGCGATTTATACTGGTTCAGGCCACTCAATAGCGTAATACCTTACGTCCAGTGCGGCGTGTGCCTTGTGCTATGATTCAAGATTTAATGATAGGGGTATGCGCCAGCCTCCCCTTATATATCCGGGTGAAGCACGACGTATACCGAGTCCTAGTCGATTACAACAAAGGAGTCCTATTCTAATTACAAGACTTCCTTTAGGAATTCGAATAAGTTACAATGAGAGTCCTAATCCATGTAGGCTTCGTATCATGTCTTTGGATCTCCCGCGACGTCCAGGACTAGTCCGAGTAATCATCTTCTGATGATGTCTCTGACATTCCAGTCCGTCAGTCGAAGTCGATCCCAAAGGAACATCAGCTGGAGGAAGATCTGGGTCATCCATCTGTTCAGCTCCATCTTCCTCATCATCAAAAAGAGGCTCGCCGGCCTCATGATCACCTACACGCTCAAATCTATAAGAAGGACAAAGCATGATCTCGTCGAAGGTGACATCGGATGTCTCCAAGACTCGATTAGTATCAAGGTTAAGTACACGATATGCACGAGTATGATTACCATAACCCAAAAATACACCGTCAGAAGAACGAGACTCAAACTTGTCCAAGTTGCCTTTCTTGAGAATAAAACAGTGGCAACCAAAAACTCTAAAATAACTCGCTTTGGGTTGCTTCCCAAATCGCAACTCATAAGAAGTCTTCTTCAAGAAAGCTCGGAGAAAATGCGATTGGAAAATTAGCATGCAGTGTTTATAGCCTCGGCCCAATACCGCGTAGGAGTCCTATGTTCATCGAGCATCATCCTGGCCATCTCTACAAGGGTCCGATTTTTCCTCTCTACAATACCATTTTGTGGCAGTGTGTAGGGGGAAGAAAACTGATGCTCTAAACCCAAAGAGTCGCAAAACTTCTCAAAATTCCAGTTCTTAAACTCGGAACCATTATCGCTATGAATAGCTCTCATCGAGTTCTTAGGGAACTCGTTCTGAAGACGCAAAATCAGATTGCGAGTAAAAGAGAAAGTCTCAGTTTTCTCAGCTAAAAAGAAATCCCATGAATATCTCGAGAAGTCATCAACAACAACAGGCACATACCACTTTCCACCAACCGAGCTCACCCGAGCCGGACCTACAAGGTCCATATGCAAAAGCTCTCCAGGGCGCTTGGTCATTACTTGATTCACAGGATGGTGGGGAGCGGCAACCATTTTCCCATGAATACAAGAATGGCAAACAAGATCCTTCTCCATGTGTAACTTGGGCAATCCTCGGATTAAGCCAAGTGAGCTAAGCCTTGCAAGCAAGTCGAAGCTCAAGTGACCAAGTCTCGTAGGCCACTTCCAAAGATCAGAGGAGGATCCAGCCAAAAGACAGCGAGAAATGCCAAAAGACTCCGAGAAATTCGCACGAAAGACTTTCCCAAAGGGCGAAATCAAACATACAAGATTGCCCTGAGGATCCAAAATACGACTGAGATTCGGCTAAAAATGAATCTCATAGTCATCCTCAAAAAGTTGTGTAACAGAAAGAAGGTTAAAATGCAAGTTCGAAACAAGAGCAACATCACGCAACACAAAAAGCTCATTAACTCGCATAGAACCAAGGGATAGCACCTTACCTTTGCTATTGTCACCGAAGGTAATAAACTCCTTTTCGGTGACTGGACTAATACTGGAGAACCACTTGGAGTTTCCAGTCATATGCCTTGAGCATCTGGAATCCACAAGTCAAACGTTCTCCAATCGACTTACCTACATCAATAAAAAGACATAAGGTGAGCATATGATCCAACACTGGGGTGAGTAAAACGAGAAGAATACCAGTGTTGTCCCAGCTACTCAAAAGAATGGTCAGTGTAAAAACCATTCCTAGCACGGCTATGGGGAAAGCGATCACAACGCACAGGAAAATGTGGTCCGCTAAGGGAAGAGCGTCCATCGCGATAGTCAAAACGCGGTGGGGGGGTAACGCTCAACAACAAAGCCACCGCCACGGGGTCCATAGCCTACAAAACTAGGATCCCGCTGGGCAAAACCTCCTTGTGGCCTAGGACCTTGAGGCATTGGACCTCTAGGCCTAGCAACCCTCCTTTGAACCTTCGGCGCATGTACATCATGGAATGGATGGTACATGTCCGAGTTGTTCATCTCCTTTGCACGGCGCTCCTCTCTCTTGCGCCAAAAGCAAAACTCCCTCAAGTGTCCATCTCTCCCACAGTGCTCATAGTGGTACCTCACCGCTCTCATAGGGGGTTGTTGGTACTCACGATATTGGGTGTGTGAAAGTCCTTATTAGGTTTGGGGTAATTGATGTCATATAGGGTACTAACCTTTGTCATGAGGTGTTTATGAGCTAGGTTGGTACACACCAAGTGCAGGAGCTAGATGATGATCATGGTATTGATGGTGATGACCAAAAGATGGATCAAGTGCTCTGTTGACACTCACTAAGTGTCATATTCTTAGGATCAACAAGGTCATATAACACAACACAAGGGCCTAAAATCAACCAAAAACCTTTTATAAACTAACGATTTCCACTTGTCCTTGAGTTTTATTTGAATGTAGGAAATTGCAGGGTTTTTGAGCAAAATGACCAAATGGACCCATCAGGAAGCAAGCCCACTTGCCTGGGCTCACTTTGGGCCAAGGAGGGGTGGCGCACGCCACCCCTAGCTGGTGGCCGCTAGGGGGGAGAAGCCCAAACTCCCCCCTGCCACATCATTGATCCAGGGGAAGCACCCCACATTCATTGGCAGCCGTTGCTCACCTAAGTCGGTTCATCCAAGGGATAAGAAGCAGCGTCACATGGATCATGGCCTAATTGCCCATGTGACGGTTATTGGACAACCCTAACCGACCACAAACCGACTTGGGGGAACTCCTGGATGCCGTTGGTGAAGAGGCGGTGGATCCAAGGGCCAGGGGAGTGGCGCCCGCCACCCCTAGCTGGCGCCCGCCACCACACTTACCCCCTGACCTAACCCTAGGTCCATAAGTACCCCCCTAGGTCCCTTAGGCTATAAATAGGAACCCCCGAGCTCATTTGTACTCAGACCTCATCTCATTAGTCCCACTCTCTTGTAAGCGAAGCTCTGGTGAAGGAACACTCTAGTTGAGAGACTTAGAGTGAGAGCGAGAGTGTAGAAGAGAAGAGCTGGAGTTGTAATAGAGGATCTTCCAAGTCTCTGGTATAATTCCAAGTCTTCCTTCATTTATCTTAGTGTTCTTCTACTTTCAGCATCTACTTTACGTTCTTTACTTATTGTTCTTGTTGAGTGCTTTCGATCATAGATAACTTAATATTTAGTTTATATCTAGTTTGGGTTCTTCGCTGAGTAATCAGTGCTCTAGTTTTGGACGCAAGATTAGAGTAGTATATATTAGTGTAAGCGCGGTGCTTAGACTAAAGGACCGAGAAAGCACTAGCAAGGCGACCAGAGGGGGGTGAATGGGAGCTCAAAAATTTCTCTCAAAACTTTGGCCTATTGTCCCCAAAATCAACCCCCAAAAGCTAAGACCGAGAACGTGATGCCTACGACCCTTGGAAGAGGGTGGATGATCCCTAGGATCACAACGAGGCACCACAAAGCGATAGCAAACCAAATGCCAAAAGTGCCGGAACAAGTTCAACCCTCAAAAACCAAGTCCCGAACGTAGATAGACGGCTACGTCGAGAAACTCCTAAATACCTATGCTAACAAGTAGCAAAGATACCTAGAGAGGTTCCTTGGTCAACTATAAGGCCAAACGAGAAGTCCGAAAACCATGTGAGGAAGCCGGGAGAGCAAACGCACAAAACCGGAAGCTTCAGCAGGATCCCGGACTGTCCGCCGGTACAGTCGCGGACTGTCTGCCCAGAGGTGGACTGTCCGGGCTCAGGTCGCAGACTGTCCGTCGGCCAAAAGAGCAAAACCGCACTGCTGCTGAAGTCCCCTAGACAGTTCCCGGACTGTCTGCGAAAACCAACGGCGCACTGTCCGCCGGTCAAAAACCAAAACAGCAAAGCTGCTGGACAGTCCCTGGACGACTCCCGGACTGTCCGCGAGTTCCTTCGGCGGACTGTCCGCCGGTCAAGGAACAGTAACGCGACCGAGACCCGCAGCCACTGACCTGGCTCGATCCCGACGCGTGGACTGTCCGCCGGTCAAAACCGCGGACTGTCCGCCAACGAACAGAGAGGGCGATTTCAGTCGCCTCCTCCCAAGTCTCTCCAAATTCGATCCAAATCAAAATCCCACATTCCCAAACTTGGAGAAGATGATCACGGGGTAGTTAGGAGACTATCCCCAAGAAATCATCCGCTCAAATCGATTCAATCACCGGGATATCGAAAGGGGAAGATCAAGAACGAAAAAGCGCCACAAAAACGAAATCAACCCGATCTACTTGTTCGCGAGGAGTTAGATGAATTCCTTCGGTGGATGTGAACTCCTTTCAAAGACGAACAAGTTGATTCAAACAGATTTCGCAAGGACGCAGTATGGAGAGAGATCGAGTGACGGGAAAATCACGGAGAAACGAAGAACGCGAAGAACACGAACAAAACGCGAATCAACACATCGATCTGCAACCGTGTGGCTACCACACGCTACAACAGTGAGGTTACGGCCTCACTTCCTCAAAATCTGCAGTACACAGTGGTATGGTTCTCTGCGGATCTCAGCTAGCTACAGCAGGGGATTGGGAGAGCAGGAAACCCTAGAAGCAAAGAGCAAATGACTAAGATAGATGGGGAGGTGGGTGTCTCCCCCTACTTATCCTAATTCCCACTCTACCCCTAACTACTTATAGAGCGAACCAGCTAAACCCTAAGGTTATTCTGGACCAACTCGATGGTAGGTGGATCCGACGGCCACGCCAACACAACTCGTAGCATTGCCTCGACACAACCTCCCGATTGCCGCAACGTGCCGCCACCGCTCTACCGTCCTTTTCAGGGACGTCGCACCCCCGATTTTGTGGCCCAAACTGGGAAACCAGCCTTCACAGCCAACCCCCAGTTTTGAGGCCCAAACCGGGAAACCAGCCCACCAGCGTCTGAGTTTTGTGGCCCAAACTCAGCAAACCCGCAGCACCCAGGTTTTGAGGCCCAAACCTGGAAACCATCCTCAGCCCAGTTTTGTGGCCAAACTCGGAAAGCATTCACGCCCAGGTTTTGAGGCCCAAACCTGGAAACCGTCTACCAGATGGTTTTTCCCTGGCTCTACCACCAAACCGAAGCTGTAGAGGGGATGCACCACCCGTGCACCCCGTCCACCGACACGTGTCCCCAAGTCCACGACTTAGGCAACACATGACCGCAAGTCTTCGCTCGTCGCTGTCCCAGGCTGTCAGCGACCATAGCTGATCCTCGGGCCACCGGTCCCTCAGTCCAAGCCTCACGTCCGCCCTTCGCCACTCTCGGTCCATCAGCACGGCACGTCTCTACTTGACCTTCACCTTGCCCTCGATCACTGTCTCCATGCTCGACACCTGCACAACACAGGCCAAAGAACATGCGATCAAACCCGTTGACAATCACTCATCACTCGAGACTCGGCATACATCCATGTATCCGCAATCTCCCCCTTGAAGAGTGCATTGTCAACTACACACACAAATCATAATGAAATAGAGGAAGGAAGAAGAAGGAGAGAGAACTTGACCAAATGACCCAAAAGCAAAGCAAAGCCGAAGAAGGTCAAGTGGAAAGAGCAAGACAACTTGGTCCCCAAAGACATGGGCAACAGCTCGACGCGACCAAGCAAAGCAAAGCTAGCCCTGAAGAAGAGGTAGAACAGGCTCAACACCGCTAGCAAAAACCAATTTGAAAAATCGAAGCAAAATGCTAGTCCCTCAAGATAGAGGCACAGAGGCTCAACACAACTAGCAAGAAAGCTCGATACCAAAAACCTTACGGTCAAACTCCCCCTCGAATAGTGCACACAACTAAGACACTCCCCCGGACACAAGGAAGCATATGATTTGCAAATTCTCCCCCTTAGTTGAAAATGCACCATCAAGCAGAAGGAACCAAAGGCAATGTTGTCCCCCTCAGAAATTGCACCAACGAAAGTGCCAACAAGAGAGGGACTCCCCCTTCCAAAATGCATATGAGTCATAATGCAAGTTAGCAGCTTCAGGAATATAGTCAAGAGAATGCAAAGATGCTTTAAACAGTATAGCTCCAACGACTCACTGGAAAGCATAAAAGCTGGCAAAGGCTCAAACTGATCACCAAATATGAACTATGAACATATGAGCAAAGTGAGCAGTTTTTAGCCAAAAAGGTATTCACCATCAAAATAGCACTACACATGTATAGACAGGAAAACAGCAAGTGCTAATCACGTATACAAGGTGAACTACCCCTAGCAAAGTTCAAACATCATGCTATAGAATGAAGCATACACTTGTGATTTCAGTTTTAAATCGGAGTTGCAGCGGTAAAATAACACATGTTCAGAAGTTTAGCAGATGTTTGCGAGAGGTTGACAGCTTGTCATTGCCTAACTTATCAACCGAGCGAAGCCTATGCAAAATGCAATCAGAAGCTTAAAGCGTCGGTTTCGGTCATACACTACACGGCTCGAGTTTAACTCAAATGTGCAATGAAAAACAGTCTCGATACCATGATGTGTTGACAAGCAGTCCCATCTCGATCTTTTCAGTTCACTAAAACTTGGTTCAATTTTATTGACAAGATATGAACAAACCAAGCAAGTGAGAGACTCAGAACTAGAGACATAGCAACCTAGCATATATGAAAAGCACGAGTGAACTCAACACATCCTACACATGCTAGTTGCATATCTCAATGGTGAATATTTTCAGTTTTAAGTTTGTTAAGCAGGTTCACCATTCAAAAACAGCTCAGCTCACAATATATATTATTGATCAGAAAGAGCATAAGCCACAAGCATCATCATAAGCATCGGAGCATTCTACATAGAGCATAGTTACATTCTAATGATTATATACATGAAGCTCATAATGTAAATGCGTATGCTAAAATGCAAAAGTAAACAAAGATAAACGAAAAAGAGTCAGTTTGTAATACAAGATCCAAAATGTTTCCTCCAACTAAAAGGGGAAACACACACCAAGCTCACCTCTCAACCTAGCAAAAGTTGATTGGTCCAAAGGCTTGGTAAAAATATCAGCCAACTGATGATGAGTATCGACATGGCGAAGGTCGATATCACCCTTCTCATAGTGGTCTCGCAGAAAATGAAAGCGCACATCAATGTGTTTGGTCTTCGAGTGAAGCACGGGGTTCTTAGCAACGCTAATAGCACTCGTGTTGTCACAAAGCAAAGGAACGCGAGAAAAGCTCAGACCAAAATCACGTAAAGTGGCCATCATCCAGAGTAACTGGGAACAGCAGCTAGCCGCAGCAACATACTTAGCCTCTGTGGTAGACTGGGCGACACTAGACTGCTTGCGAGAAGACCACGATACAAGAGAAGAACCAATAAACTAGCAAGTCCCAGAAGTGGACTTGCGATCAACGCGACAATCAGCAAAATCGGCATCAGAATAACCACAAAGGGAAAGGGTGGAGGAAGCAGAATACCAAATCCCAAATTCTGGAGTGAAGGATAAGTACCTCATTATGTGCTTGACCGCCTGACGGTGAGAAGTGCGCGGTGACGACAGAAATCGCGCGCACAGACACACCGCGAATTGGATGTCCGGGCGCGTCGCCGTCAGGTACAGCAATGACCCGATCATACTCCGGTACTCCTTCTAGTCCACTGCTTCTCCCTCCTTGTCTGCATCCAGGGCCATCGTGGTCGACATGGGTGTTGGAAGAGGCTTGGCCTCACCCATATCGAATTTCTTCAGAATGTCCCGGGTGTACTTGCCCTGGTGCACGAACGTCCCTTCCCGGGATTGCTTGATTTGCAACCCGAGGAAAAACGTCAACTCTCCCATCATGCTCATCTCAAATTCCCTGCTCATTGTATCTGCAAACTTGGCAACCAAAGCATGAGAAGAACCACCGAAAATGATATCATCCACGTAAATCTGGACCAAGAGAGTATCAGTGCCTTGCTTGAGGAGAAAGAGCGTCTTATCTACACATCCCATTTTAAAACCCTTATCAAGCAAAAAGGTTTTCAACCTATCATACCAGGCTCTAGGGGCTTGTTTCAAACCATACAAAGCTTTGTGGAGTTTAAAGACATGGTTTGGAAACTTGAGATTTTCAAAACCGAGGGGTTGTCTAGCATACACCTCCTCTTCTATGTAGCCGTTTAAGAAAGCACTCTTGACATCCATTTGAAAGAGTTTGAAACCTTTGGATGCAGCAAAACCCAAGAGTATCATAATTGCCTCCAAACGAGCTACAGGAGCAAACGTCTCCTCATAGTCTATCCCCTCCTTCTGACTATATCCCTGGGCTACGAGTCTGGCCTTGTTTCTCACAACATGGCCATCTTCTCCCTGTTTGTTTTTGAAAACCCATTTTGTCCCAATTGGGTGACACTCAGAAGGTGGAGACACTAGAACCCAAACCCGATTTCTCTCAAAGTTCTCAAGCTCCTCATGCATGGCATTGACCCAATCTGGATCCATCAAAGCGTGTCCAACATCCCGGGGTTCAAAATCAGCAACAAATGCAGAATGAGCAAAGTGAGAGATTTGCCTTGACCGGGTGACGCGTTCGTCGATGCTGCCGATCATCTGCAGAGGCGGGTGCTGGCGCTGAATGTGTCATGGCGCCTCCCTTGCCGAAGTGGCCTCCCCCTCAACAGCAGCTGGTGCCTCCTCGGGTACAAAGGGTACCGCTCGAGGTGGCGCATCCCACGGCCCCCAGGAAGAAGAGGTGTCGGGGCCGCGAGTCGTAGTAGAAGCCGCTCTTGGCAGCACAGCAGGTGGAGGAGGTGCTGGGTCATCTATCCCTTCAGCACCTTCTTCTTCATCATCGAAAAGAGGCTCGCCAACCTCATGATCACCTGCACGCTCAAAACGAGAAGAAGGACAAACCATGGTCTCGTCGAAGGTGACATCGGATGTCTCCATGAATCGGTTAGTGTCAAGGTTAAGTACACGATAAGCTCGAGTGTGAGTGCCATAACCCAAAAACACACCGTCAGAAGAATGAGACTCAAATTTGTCCAAGTTGCCCTTTTTGAGTATAAAACAATGGCAACCAAAAACTCGAAAATAACTTACCTTGGGCAGTTTTCCAAAATGCAACTCATAAGAAGTCTTTTTCAAGAAAGCTCAGAGAAAAATGCGATTGGAAATGTAGCATGCAGTGCTCATAGCTTCGGCCCAATACCGCCTAGGAGTCCTATGCTCATCGAGCATCGTCCTGGCCATCTCTACAAGGGTCCGATTCTTCCTCTCTACAACACCATTCTGTGGCGCTGTGTAGGGGGAAGAAAACTGATGCTTTAAACCCAAAGAGTTACAAAACTTCTCAAAATCCGAATTCTTGAATTCAGAACCATTATCACTCCTAATAGCTCGCATTGAGTTCAAAGGGAACTCATTCTGAAGACGCAAAATTAGATTGCGAGCAAAGGAGAAAGTCTCAGTCTTCTCAGCTAAAAAGAAGACCCACGAATATCTCGAAAAGTCGTCAACAACAACAAGCACATACCACTTGCCCCCAACCGAGCTCACCCGAGCCGGACCAACAAGGTCCATGTGCAAAAGCTCTCCAGGGCGCTTGGTCATGACCTGAGTCACTGGATGGTGGGGAGCGGCAACCATCTTCCCATGTCTACAAGAGTGGCAAACAAGATCCTTCTCCATATGCAACTTGGGCAATCCTCGGATTAGGCCAAGTGAACTAAGCCTTGCAAGCAAGTCGAAGCTCAAATGTCCAAGTCTCCTATGCCACTTCCAAAGATCAGAAGAGGAAGGTCCAGCCAGAAGACAACGAGAAGTGCCAAAAGACTCTGAGAAAATCGCACGAAAGACTTTTCCAAAGGGCGAAATCAAACACACAAGATTGCCCTGAGGATCCAAAATACGACTGAGATTCGGTTTAAAACGAATCTCATAGTCGTCGTCAAAGAGTTGCGAAGCAGAAAGAAGGTTAAAATGCAAGTTAGAAACAAGAGCAACATCGCGCAACACAAAGTGCTCATTAACTCGCACCGACCCACGAGACAAGACCTTACCTTTGCTATTGTCGCCGAAGGTGATAAACTCCTTTCCGGCGACTGGACTAAGACTGGAGAACCACTTGGCGTTTCCGGTTATGTGCCTCGAACAACCGGAATCCACCAACCAAACGTTCTCCAATCGTTTTACCTACATCAATAAAAAGACATAGGGTGAGCATACGGTCCAACACTAGGGTTAGTGAAGTAAGGGGAAAACCAGTGTTGGGCCGACTGCTCAAAAGAACGGTTAGCAGAAAAACCATTCCTAGCGCGTCTACGAGAGGAGCGATCACCACGCTGAGGAAAGCGTGGTCCGCTGGGGAAAGAACGCTCACCGCGATACTCAAAACGCGGTGGGGGAAAGCGCTCAACTACAAAGCCACCGCCACGGGGACCATAGCCCACAACTGCAGGCTCCCGCCGGGCACGTCCTCTCCTCTGCTGCCTAGGCCTAGGAACTTGAGGTTCTGGACCTCTGGGCCTAGCAGCCCTCCTCGGAGCTCTCCTCTGAACATTCGGCACATGTACATCATGGAAAGGATGGTACATGTCTGGGTTGTTCATCTCCCTAGCACGGCGCGCCTCTCTCTTGCGCCGAAAGCAGAACTCACTCAAGTGTCCATCTCTCCCACAATGCTCACAATGGTACCTCACCGCTCTCATAGGGGGTTGTTGGTACACACGGTTGTGGGTGTGGATCACTTTGCCCTTCTGTGGCAAAAGCTCCTCCTGGATGGGTGGCATGGTGTCCAACTTGTTTTTCAGGTTGTTGGGCTTGGGATGCCACACTTGGTTCTTCGGTGGAGCTCGTGGAGGTTCTTCAAACACCCTGTCCTTGGTGTTAGACTTGAGAGGCTCTTTAGGTGGAAGCTTGGTAAGTTTGGGAGTAGTGGTGGAGTTGGGCTTCTCACTCTGGTTCAAACCACTCGACTCTCCAATCTTCCCAAAAGCAGAAAGATCAACACCCAGAGCAAAACCTACACCAGGACCTCCAGCAGCTCGCTTGAATTGGGAGATCATCATCCCGAGCTGCGGCTCACCACAAGACACCCATGACAAGATGGTCCGAAGGTATGTGTTTTCTTCCTCGGTTTGCATCTTGTCATGCTTCACATTGGCTATCTCCATCTCCAGGCCCTCACAAAGAACACACCTAGCCACACATGTGCTACCTGAGTTGGCCTCTTCAAGAGACACAATCTTGGCATTCTTCTCTGCCAACTCAGATTGCAAGACAGGACAAGTCTTGCACGCACCCAACAGTGAGGGTCTAGCCTTCAGCTCATCCACCTCTCCTACCAACGCAGCATACTTACCTCTCAAAGTGAGAAGGTTAGTCATGTGCATGGTGCACATCTCGCACTCGGCATCCTCAGACACGACCACGGTGGACATGGCAAATTCAAGCTCCCTCACCGTGTCCTCCCACTTCTGCCTAAACTCCTTGCACTCTCTAGCAGCACGCCTAAGCAACTTATCCTGACTAAGCAAGGCGGCAGTAAGCTTCTCGACCTCAGCAGAAAGCTCGTCGTGAGTGAGGGATACCTAGGAGGTGTCGTCGTCGTCATCGTTCCGAGGGGATTCCTCCAGCTTGCCGTCGACCTCATCACCAAGGGCCATGGTGCAGAAGCCGTCGTCGTCGGCGAAGAAGCAGAGACCGTTGAGCTTGTCCTCGATCCTCTTCTTCTTCTCGGACTCATCAGCGCTTGAGCAAGCGGAGTCATCATCCGAGTCATCGACGTCACTGAGCGTGGCGAAGAACGCACGCTGCTCAGCCTGGGCCTTCTCCAAGTACTTCTTCTTGATGTACTCCTTGTCGAAGCCGCCCCTCCGCTTGTGCCTCGCGGGGACGTACTTCTCCTTGCGCTTGCCGGAGTCGTACTTGTGCCCATGATCGCCCTTCCCAGATGTGTTCTTCTTCTTGGGACAGTTGGCGATGAAATGATCGGGGTCGCCGCACTCAAAGCATCCTGAGCGTCCTCCTCCGCGGTGACGGTTCATGCGGTTGTTGTGGAACCGCGAGAACCGGTTGGCGAGCATCGCCAACTCATCATCCCCAAAGACTCCAGCTGGTCCTCTATGACAGAAAAGAGTGAAGAGAGTGCAAATCTTCCAGAGGGGTTAGCAGAAGAGCCAGAAACCAAAGCCATAGTCGGGCCAGAAGGATTCTCATAAGAAGCCCTCGACATGGCGTCAATCTCACTAGACTTGAGCTTGCTAAAGAGCTCGTCGCAAGTGAGGGTCTCATAGTTAGACGATTCGATGATCGCCTGGACCTTTGAGTCCCACACTGAATGATCAAGAGTGTGCAAAAGCTTCAAAGCCCTCTCATGATCGTCAAAAGGCAACATCTCCTTGTTCGCTCTCATCTTGTTGACAATGACCTGAAAGCGAGCGAATAAACTCTCTATGCTCTCGCCAGGCATATGTCAAAAGTTCTCATACTCCCGCTTGTGCGACTTGTAGAGACGGGATTTGACTTGAGTGGTTCCCTCATGGAAGCGCATGAGGGTCGCCCAAATCTCACGAGCCGTGGGGAGGTGAGAAACGCGATCAAACTCAGACATGCTCAAACAGGAGAAAAGAGTGTTACGTGCTTGGCTATTGGCTTCGTGCTCATCGATCTGAAGCTGAGAGACACGAGCAGCCAGAACAACGCAATCGGCCTTGTTGCAAATCTCCAAGACAGAAGAGCCCATGCTCTGGAGATAGGCCGACATGCGTATCTTCAAATACGCATAGTTCGTCCCATCAAAGAACGGCGGTTTGCCCACGCCGCGATCCATGTCGCCTTCTGTGGATCTAGAACCAGCTAAGGTGGAAGATCCTTAACCCGCACCGATACCAATTGAAGGACCGAGAAAGCACTAGCAAGGCGACCAGAGGGGGGTGAATGGGAGCTCAAAAATTTCTCTCGAAACTTTGGCCTATTGTCCCCAAAATCAACCCCCAAAAGCTAAGACCGAGAACGTGATGCCTACGACCCTTGGAAGAAGGTGGATGATCCCTAGGATCACAGCGAGGCACCACAAAGCGATAGCAAACCAAATGCCAAAAGTGCCGGAACAAGTTCAACCCTCAAAAACCAAGTCCCGAACGTAGATAGACGGCTACGTCGAGAAACTTTTAAATACCTATGCTAACAAGTAGCAAAGATACCTAGAGAGGTTCCTTGGTCAACTATAAGGCCAAACGAGAAGTCCGAAAACCAAGTGAGGAAGCCAGGAGAGCAAACGCACAAAACCGGAAGCTTCAGCAGGATCCCGGACTGTCCGCCGGTACGGTCGCGGACTGTCTGCCCAGAGGCGGACTGTCCAGGCTCAGGTCGCGGACTGTCCGCCGGCCAAAAGAGCAAAACCACACAGCTGCTGAAGTCCCCTGGACAGTCCCGGACTGTCCGCAAAAACCAGCGGCGGACTGTCCGCCAGTCAAAAACCAAACAGCAAAGCTGCTGGACAGTCCCTGGACGACTCCTGGACTGTCCGCGAGTTCCTTCGGCGGACTGTCCACTGGTCAAGGAATAGTAACGTGACCGAGACCCGCAGCCAGTGACCTGGCTCGATCCCGACGCGTGGACTGTGCGCCGGTCAAAACCGCGGACTGTCCGCCAACGAACAGAGAGTGCGATTTCAGTCGCCTCCTCTCCAAATCTCTCCAAATTCGATCCAAATCAAAATCCCACGTTCCCAAACATGGAGAAGATGATCACGGGGTAGTTAGGAGACTATCCCCAAGAAATCATCCGCTCAAATCGATTCAATCACCGGGAAATCGAAAGGGGAAGATCAAGAACGAAAAAGCACCACGAAAACGAAATCAACCCGATCTACTTGTTCGCGAGGAGTTAGATGAATTCCTTCGGTGGAAGTGAACTCCTTTCAAAGATGAACAAGTTGATTCAAATGGATTTTGCAAGGACGCAGTAGGGAGAGAGATCGAGTGATGGGAAAATCGCGGAGAAATGAAGAACGCGAAGAACACGAACAAAACGCGAATCAACACATCGATCTACAACCGTGTGGCTACCACACGCTACAACAGTGAGGTTACAGCCTCACTTCCTCAAAATCTGCAGTACACAGAGGTATGGTTCTCTGCGGATCTCAGCTAGCTACAGCAGGGGATTGGGAGAGCAGGAAACCCTAGAAGCAAAGAGCAAATGACTGAGATAGATGGGGAGGTGGGTGTCTCCCCCTACTTATCCTAATTCCCACTCTACCCCTAACTACTTACAGAGCGAACCAGCTAAACCCTAAGGTTATTCTGGACCAACTCGATGGTAGGTGGATCCGACGGCCACGCCCGCACTACTCGTAGCGTTGCCTCGACGCAACATCCCGATTGCCGCCACGTGCCGCCACCGCTCTGCCGTCCTTTTCGCGGACGCCGCACCCCCGGTTTTGTGGCCCAAACTGGGAAACCAGCCTTCACAGCCAACCCCCGGTTTTGAGGCCCAAACCGGGAAACCAGCCCACCAGCGTCTGAGTTTTGTGGCCCAAACTCAGCAAACCCGCAGCACCCAGGTTTTGAGGCCCAAACCTGGAAACCGTCCTTAGCCCGAGTTTTGTGGCCAAACTCGGAAACCATCCGCGCCCAGGTTTTGAGGCCCAAACATAGAAACCGTCCACCCGATGGTTTTTCCCTGGCTCTACCACCAAACCGAAGCTGTAGAGGGGATGCACCACCAGTGCACCCCGTCCACCGACACGTGTCCCCAGGTCCTCGACCTAAGCAACACCGTGCCCGCAAGTCTCCGCTCGTCGCTGTCCCAGGCTGCCAGCCACCACAGCTGATCCTCGGGCCACCGGTCTCTCAGTCCAAGCCTCACGTCCGCCCTTCACCACTCTCGGTCCCTCGGCACGGCACGTCTTTACTTGACCTTCACCTTGCCTCTGATCACTATCTCTGTGCTCGACACCTGCACAACACAAGCCAAAGAACATGCGCATCATCACAGTTGACAATCACTCATCACTCAGAGACCCGGCATACACCCATGTATCCGCATAGACTAGTTATACCTTAGTTTGTGGCTAGCCCCCCGGATAGCTGTGGTAGCAAACAGGTGGTGACAGCCCTGGGAGCCTTGAATTCCACCACGTAGTTGGGTTAGTTCTTAAATCATAAATCTCGTTGTGCACGTCTGAGGTAAATAGTCCAGAGGGTGTGTATGGTTCGAAGAACTAGATAGAACCTTTATTGCTAAGTTAGTTGTGTTCGTAAGTGTGTAGGAAAACATTAATCTGTTCATCGGCCAGACCCCGCCGATTTAGGTTAGTAGTAGCTAGTCTTTCTTTCTTTTTAGTAGTAGTAGAAACCAATCCCCATTCACACATTTCGATCAACCCTGCTAGAATCACTAGTTGTTCATAGCGGTCCTAGTGTTAGTTCTGCCTTAGTAGCTTCCCTGTGGAAATAAATACGATACTCGGTTACTCCCGGGTGAAGTGCTACAATAGACTTATTCTGTGCGCTTGCGGAACCTACCAATAGTCATACGAATAGTTAGTTATACTTCTTACATTAAGAAGTACCAACAAACCTTTCTGGCGCCGTTGCCGGGGATAGATTCCATAGTCTACTCCTAGTGATGACGTTAGCGAGAGTCAACAAGCATTTCTGGCATCGTTGCCGGGGAAGCAATTGGCTAGAATTAATTCTTTGTGATTTCTATTGAATTAACCCCCGTAGTTCTAGCGGGTATATATTGTTCGTTGTTTGTGATCGTTCAAGTAGTCATGGCCGGATTCAATCTTCCGAGCGACTATCAAGATGATCCTGAGGCCATTCTTAGGAGAGCGAGAGCTAATCTCACTCCTCCGAGGAAGAACCTAGAGCTTCGTGAGAGGAGTTCGTCGAGACAAGAATCCCAGTCAAAAGTGACTGACGAACCAAGCTGCTCCAACGATCAATCAACATCGACGTCGACCAAAACACTCTGTGAGTATTCCATGCCTACTCTTGCTCACATTCCAGTGTTACCTTCTACTAGTAATGTAGATTTTGATCTTAAACCTCACTTAATACGTATGGCTCAAGCTATTGCATTTAATGGCAAACCTTCTGAGGATGCCAACGCTCACCTCTGGAATTTTCTAGAGATATGTAGTACAATTTCTGTGCAGGGAGTTTCGCAGGACGCCATCAGACTTCGTCTTTTTCCATTTTCATTAGTGGAAAAAGCGAAGCAGTGGTTCCTCTTCAACTCTGGCCACCTGCTGACGTGGGTGAGATGCGCGGATCAATTCCTCAACAAGTTCTGCCCGATAAGTCAAACTATTCTTGTCCGTAGCAAGATTTCCAACTTTGGACAGGGAGACGAAGAAACAATCACTAAAGCTTGGGAGAGACTACAAGAGTATGTTGAATACTGTCCTCACCATGGTATGCAAGACTGGCACTTTATCCAGAGCTTCTACAATGGACTCCAGCAAGAATCTCGACAACACATCGATGCTGCCGCCGGAGGTACATACCTCTCTCTCACTGTAGAGAAGGCAACCAAATTGATCGAGACAATGGTGGTGAATCAAGGATGGACAGAAAAACGTGCTAGAGGTGAAATTAAGCAAGCTGATCCTGTTACCCTGCAAACTTTGGTAAAATTGCTAGAGCAAAGGATAAATGAGAAGAGAGATCGTGCTGCAAAGGAGTACTACGCCAAGCAAAGAGCCACTTCGTCAAGTGAAGGTCAAGCAGAAATTAAGAAAGAGGATGCCAAATCCCTTCTTAATAATGGTGGCTACGGAGAACCTCCAATTCCAATGATCCAACAATGGAATAATAAAGGTATGCTCAAACCTCCGTATTTAATTCTCCTATTGGAAAATTAGTTCCTAATCAAGGTAGAATTAATGATAGCATAAATACTAAAATAATTGAACATGATAAAATGTTAGAAGGAATTTATGCTAAACTGAAAGATTTTTCTAAAGCATTTAAGGAACAAATTAATTTTAATAAGAGATTAGAGCAAAAAGTAGATAACATTAAATCTCAAATTAAATACTATGAGGAGGTAAAAGCTGTAACCACGAGAGGTGGTAAATCCACTCGTGATCCACCACATCCTAATTTGGTTCCTAGTAGTAATGCTGCTACAAAGAAAAATATTGTTAATGTTGAAGAAGACGAAGAAGAGGAGACCCCAGCTGAACCTCCATCCAAGGTACGAACTGCTCCTCATGAATTCTATGATACACATGTATTACCTTTTCCAGATCGAAACAGAAATCCGACGGAAGATGACCAATTCAAGAAATTCGTCGAGGTAATTCAAAAATTATATATACATGTGCCATTTATTGACGCTATGCAGGTTCCAACTTATGCAAAACATTTGAGAGACATGCTCAATAAGAAGAAACCAATTCCAAGTAGGGATGTGGTTAAATTGACCGAAGATTGCAGTGCGGTCATTTTAAACCAACTCCCAGAAAAGAAGAAGGACCCAGGAAACCCAACGATCGCATGTTCAATTGGAGAACAGCACTTCGAGCATGCACTCTGTGATCTGGGAGCAAGCGTCAGCGTCATGCCCAAGGTAATATATGATAAATTAAATCATCATACCTTGTCCCCTACTTCTATATGTTTGCAGCTAGCCGATCAATCGCTCTGATATCCCGCGGGAATAGTAGAGAATATTCTGGTGAAAATTCAGAATCTCTTTGTCTCGGTGGATTTCGTGATTCTGGATATTAATCCCGACCACCGGACGCCATTGATCTTGGGATGGCCATTTCTGAGCACTGCAAAAGCCACCATTGATGTAGGAGCTGGAGAAATTCAGCCCCACATCAGTGGAAAGGAGGAGAAATTCGAGTTCACACCGCGACAGAAAAAACACCCGTCATCAAGATTCGTCGGTGCCGACATTCCACCACAACCATCGTGAAGGCGACACCAATCGGGAATCCAAAGCGGCTAACCAAGGTGAGTTAGGCTAAGGTAAGTCTTTATCCCCTCATTTAATTTTTTGTTTTTACTTAAGCAATTTAATTTTCAGCAAAGTAGATGTTTACTAGAGTGATTAGGTGGCACCTAGGGGGCTTATGGCAGCCATAGGGGTGGCGCCCGCCACCCCATGCTGGCGCCCGCCACCCTAGTGTGCACTAGGGAGCACTAGCCAATCTCTAGACTATTACACCTACCTCCTAGACCCAAATAACACCAAGGGAGACCCATGTCTTTGCTCATTTCAATGCAATCACTCACTCCCATGTCTCTCCATGTCTCCCCCTCTTCACTCCACCTTTTGGACACATCTCCAAAATTCTGGTGCACATGTGATGGAGAGTGACAAGGAGAGCACTAGGTGAAAGGAGGGGTGCGTTGGAGTGAAATTTCAGCCAAGAGGGTGGCGCCCGCCACATTTTCCTGGCGCCCGCCACCTCTATTTCCACATTTAGGTACAAAACTGCTCCCGAGTAAGTTTCCCACCATCCTTGGTATAAAGTGTGACCAGGATGAAGAAGTGGTCTTTGAAATTTTCAGCCCACTTGCCCCATTTAGGAGGTTACACTCTTTTCACTTTGCACCGAACCTACCACTTTATTCCCCACTAGGAATTTCAGTGGACATTACAAGGGAAACCTCATGTGTCGGTTGCAGACATTTTTGAGCAAGGTGGGGTGGCGCCCGCCACTTATTGGTGGCGCCCGCCAGCAGGGTGAGGCTCACAGCCTCCCCCCTTCCATCCTAAGCCTATAAATACTACCCACACCCCATGCAAGTTCTCCCAACTCACTCAAAACACACAAACATCAGCCATCCTTAGCACTAGCAAAGAAGTCATGGGCCCTCTCAAGAACTTCTTCACCGGAAAGAAGAAGAAGAGCAAGGGTGAGGGAAGTTCATCGAGAGCAAACACCCACATTCGCTTTGCTGGGAGTGATGAGGAGAGCGCCGGGCGGGGTACTCCATCCACCGACGCAATGCCGGTGGATCGATACTCTCCGTTCTCACACCAGGCTGGACCGACCATCCGCATCCTGAACTCTGTCAATGATATCATCTGGCAGAGTGATCGGGAACGGCAGGCCCGGAATATCCTCAGTGAGAGGGAGTTCGTTCACGCCCGCCGCATCGACGCCGACTTGCTAAGTCACACTGGTATGGACAGTGAGTTTCCTTATATTTCTTGAACTTTGGGATGGGAAGATGCAAGGATGGTTAATGAGGAGGGAATCCTTCCCCTCACAATGGAAATTCTAGCTACCATGCAACTGTCTGCTACTCACATAACATTCCGACTTTTTTAATGAAGAACACACTCTCTCGTGGGGGCAGTTTAGCAAACACTTAAATTTTGATGATTCATGCTTGCTAAACCTGGAGTCTGCATGTACGGGTTTTAATAGAAATGATTTTTGGAAAAGCATTGCTGGGAACAGA
The DNA here is from genome assembly GCA_009763385.1 of Coix lacryma-jobi var. lacryma-jobi. Lineage (NCBI taxonomy): Eukaryota > Viridiplantae > Streptophyta > Magnoliopsida > Poales > Poaceae > Coix > Coix lacryma-jobi. The sequence goes on along the minus strand of CM019824.1, from coordinate 67,922,344 downwards.
GACCCAGGCTTGCCCCGTACAAGTAATATCCACAACCCCACGCTCAGGTTTTTCCACAAATATATTAGTATCACACTTTTTCCAAGACCTGACTTGAGACCAATTAAAAAGCCCGAAATGCTGCTGCTGCATGCTCTAGTTAACCACATAAAAGTGTCACCCGCCAAGGCCATGGCGGACTACTGGTCTAAATTTAATCAACGCTCTGGAAATATTGAAATGACATCATGGATAACTAGACTGGCTTTTAACATGGGTCTGCTGAACACCGCTATATACTCCTACATTCCTAGTGACCGAGACCTTTTGACCGTGGAGCACTTCTCGCAAGGACACATCTTGCGTGAGAACCAGGAGACCAGTGAGATTCACATTGTCTACCAAGATTATGTGAATAAAATCGCTCTTCCTGACATGTCACTTTGGTTGGTGAATGCACCAACATTACTTTTGGCCCTGGAAACTGAGGCAGAGCAAAACTGCAGGTTGGCCCGAGAGAACATCATGCAGGTGCCCAGGAGGAGGACGCGAGTGCAGACCCGTGCAGCAGAAGAGGCCGCAAGAGCCGCAGCAGTGGCACAGGAGTTTAACCTTTCCATGCAGGGCAGTATGAAGGAGCAGCACACTATGGTCATTTGACACCCCCTGGCTCGCACCAAGCAGGAGGATCAAATTGGCAACAACCGCAACATCCACGGTGGGAATACAGCCAGGAGGCGTCCTTTCACTCATCCCAGTTGGGGAGTTCAACCCATTCCTTGGGAGGATCCACCCGGTACACTGGCCGTGGTGATGAGTTCTTCGATAGGGGAGTCTCGCCACAGGCCGCTCGTCATTCATCCTTTCATTAGGACGAGTGGATGCGCGATATGGGATATCTTCAGCACCAAATGAATGGACTTACCATGGATACTACTGAAATCCGTCAGGACTTGAACATCTTGAACCAAAATTTCCAGGAATTCCGCTAGGAAACTGGTGGAGAACTGGTTAATATTTCTTCTCTCCTGTAGCAGAACCAGCAGAACTGGGACGACATATACTGTCGTCAAGGATGGGTGTGATCCGACCACGCCAAAAGCCAGCTTGGGGGAGGACCCCCGTCAACGAGGTGTGTATCACTACCGTCTTTATTTCTGTCAGTTTTATTTTATTTCAGTAATTTAAATTTGAGTTTTATCTTAGTTAATTTGCAGTTAAAATAATAATAATAATAATAATAATAATAATAATAATAAATAAATAGCAATAAATGAAACGCTCTCATCGTAAGTCTTTCTAAATAAAATTGTATGCCATGCATTAGAGTTATCATGGGAGAACGTATGCTAGAACTAAACTTGAGACATGAGCATTAGACTAAGTAAAGGGGAAGTAAGTTTCTACTTTGACTTGAGCAAGTCAAGTTTGTGGAGTTATTACTTTGAAAAAAATTTAAAAACTTGCTCTAAGTACTTCTGTGGCAAAGAAAGTCCTACCAAAGCCAAACAAATTTTAGTCTTAGAGTAGGAGCTTCCACTTGCTGCATACTAGTGTTGAGCTAGTTAGACTTTTGTTGATAGTCATGGTAGAGAAACTTGTCATATCTTTAGACCAAGGAATTCACTTGCACCCACCTATATAGTGCTATTCTTACACTGAGAATACGCACACAACATGCCTTTATTTCCATTCATTGTTAGGAATACTCCATGGCAAAATATCATGCTCCATAATGAAATCTCAGGGACGTGACTATAATCATTCATTCAAAAAAAAGAGCAAGTGCTCCAGAAAGAAAAGAATATTCAAAAGAGCAAATGCTCTAGAAAGAAAGTTCAAAAGAGCAAGTGCTCTAGAAAGAAGAGAATATCCAAAAGAGAGAATGCTCTCATTCATAGCCATGATCCCACAAATGAGATAGAAAGGAGAAATGCCATGAAAGTAGTAGCCACAATAAATACCACACACTTGCACATTCCTGGTCTGAACCTATGACTTGTTGCTCCTTTGCTCCATTTGTCTAACTTGGCAAAATTATGCTAGCATTGCTCACTTTTATCCTACCCATTAAACCCCACATAAAGTCTTAGTGAGAGGATAATTCTTCCATTTCCACATACAAATATGAGTGATCGAGTGAGCCACAGAAGTTACTAAGCATGCTTTCTTTTGAACAAAACTTGCAAAAACTCCACATATCTTGATTAGCAAAATAGGCAAGGGAAAGACAAACCTTCTTTCTTGCGGGTCTTTTGTTCTAATCTTGAGTGCAGGGAAGGCTACCAGTTCCATGATGATGAAAATAATATGGGCATACACAACAAAAACACAGAGTTTCCAAGATTATTTTAAGTCCATGCTTGCTCGAGGACGAGCAAGGGGTAAGCTTGGGGGAGCTTGTTGACACTCACTAAGTGTCATATTCTTAGCATCAACAAGGTCATATAACACAACACAAGGGCCTAAAATCAACCAAAAACCTTTTATAAACTAATGATTTCCACTTGTCCTTGAGTTTTATTTGAATGTAGGAAATTGCAGGGTTTTTGAGCAAAATGACCAAATGGACCCACCAGGAAGCAAGCCCACTTGCCTGGGCTCACTTTGGGCCAAGGAGGGGTGGCGCCCGCCACCCCTAGCTGGCGGCCGCCAGGGGGGAGAAGCCCAAACTCCCCCTGCCACGTCACTGATCCAGGGGAAGCACCCCACATTCATTGGCAGCCGTTGCTCACCTACGTCGGTTCATCCAAGGGCTAAGAAGCAGCGTCACATGGATCATGGCCTAATTGCCCATGTGACGGTTATTGGACAACCCTAACCGACCCCAAACCGACTTGGGGGACCTCCTAGATGCCGTTGGTGAAGAGGCGGTGGATCCAAGGGCCAGGGGAGTGGCGCCCGCCACCACTAGCTGGCGCCCGCCACCACACTTACCCCCCTGACCTAACCCTAGGTCTATAAGTACCCCCCTAGGTTCCTTAGGCTATAAATAGGACCCCCCGAGCTCATTTGTACTCAGACCTCACCTCATTAGTCCCACTCTCTTGTAAGCGAAGCTCTGGTGAAGGAACACTATAGTTGAGAGACTTAGAGTGAGAGCGAGAGTGTAGAAGAGAAGAGCTGGAGTTGTAATAGAGGATCTTCCAAGTCTCTGGTATAATTCCAAGTCTTCCTTCATTTATTTTAGTGTTCTTCTACTTTCAGCATCTACTTTAAGTTCTTTACTTATTGTTCTTGTTGAGTGCTTTCGATCATAGATAACTTAGTATTTAGTTTATATCTAGTTTGGGTTTTTCGCTGAGTAATCAGTGCTCTAGTTTTGGACGCAAGATTAGAGTAGTATATATTAGTGTAAGCGCAGTGCTTAGACTAGTTATACCTTAGTTTGTGGCTAGCCCCCCGGATAGTTGTGGTAGCAAACAGGTGGTGACAGCCCTGGGAGCCTTGAATTCCACCACGTAGTTGGGTTAGTTCTTAAATCATAAACCTCGTTGTGCACGTCTGAGGTAAATAGTCCAGAGGGTGTGTACGGTTCGAAGAACTAGATAGAACCTTTATTGCTAAGTTAGTTGTGTTCGTAAGTGTGTAGGAAAACATTAATCTGTTCATCGGCCAGACCCCGCCGATTTAGGTTAGTAGTAGTTAGTCTTTCTTTCTTTTTAGTAGTAGTAGAAACCAATCCCCATTCACACATTTCGATCAACCCTGCTAGAATCACTAGTTGTTCATAGCGGTCCTAGTGTTAGTTCTGCCTTAGTAGCTTCCCTGTGGAAATAAATACGATACTCGGTTACTCCCGGGTGAAGTGCTACAATAGACTTATTCTGTGCGCTTGCGGAACCTACCAATAGTCATACGAATAGTTAGTTATACTTCTTACATTAAGAAGTACCAACAAACCTTTCTGGCACCATTGCCGGGGATAGATTCCATAGTATACTCCTAGTGACGACGTTAGCGAGAGTCAACATGCTCCACATTTGGAAAGAGAAGAAGAGAAAAGCAAAACCCTATGGAGATCAAGGTAATGGTATAAATAGGGATTTTGTTTTGGTGCTCAAGACACCATAGATGGCGTGAGTGTGTTTAGTTTAGATAGCCATACTATTAAGAGGGGAGTATCTCGGTGATTGCGGTTATCAAGTGCCACTAGGTGAATTCATACATGCATATGCATTAGGACCTAGTGTCCTAACCTCTAATCCTTTGAAAATGAATGTCAAAATGCTAACACACATGCATATGATGATGTACACTTGGTGGTCTTACCACATTTGCAAAGGAGAAGGTGGTGGAGTTGAATTGGATCAACTCGGAGAAGTTTTCAGAGAAATCATTGGATGGAAAAGAGAAGTCATGGATCGTGGATTGGAAATATGTTCTAATGCTTTGTGTTTTGGATCGTGTATTCATGTGGGTTGTGTAGCCCTCTGAATAAGCTTTCCACAATGTCCAAGATCATCGAAATCGGAGTCCGGAACTAAGAGTTATGGCCATTTTAACGCGGAGCTCAGCCTGGTAGCGGAAGTACCGCTGGACGGGCGGTAGTACCGGTCCGGGGGGCGGTAGTACCGCTCCAGAGGGCCGGTAGTACCATTCGGACCTCCGGAAGTCGAGTTTCGTGCCTAGTTTCTTCCAACGGGCGCCTAAGGGGTTGACCGGAAGTACCGGTGGTCGACCAGTTGTACCGGCTCTACGAGCGGCAGTACCGGTCAAGGACCAGAGGTACCGCTCAAGAGAAGTAGTCGTTGTGCTGTTTGCTCCCCTTCATATAAATACGAAGTGGCCGACTTTGGGGAGGCGCTCTTGACTCTCTAATCTCTTGAACATCCTCTTGAGCTAGACATACTCCCTCCCACTCATCTCCTTGCTTGATAGCGCGAATCTAAGTGAGATCGAGTGGTTCCAAGTGCATTTGCTTGTGGGTTTGCATCTAGTGGCACTTGGGGATCGTTGTTGCTGCGGGTATTCTCTTTACTCTTGGTGGTTGCCGCCACCTAGACGGCTTGGAGAACCGGAGGAGCTTTGGCATGAGCGGTGATTGTTCGTGGCCATCTCCCGGTGATTGTGAGGGGTATTGTGCCTTCCCCGGCGAAGAGCCAAAAGTTAACTCTAGTGGATTGCGCGTGTCATTGAGTTACCTCCATTTGTGGGTAGGTTCTTGTGGCGCTCATTTGTTGAGCTAGGTTTGTGAAACACCTATTAGCCGCCGAACCACCAAGTGGTTGGTCGACACAATGGGGAGTAGCGTGCCGGCAAGCACGTGAACCTCGGGAGAAAATCTTTGTGTCTCTTGCCTCTTTGGACTTCTCCCGAAGTTTCTTGGTATTCTTATTGTGATTGATTATCTCTTGCCGGCGTCGGTATATATCTCTCTATCTTTGCATTACTTTCTTTATAACTTGTGTAGAGATATTTGTTGCTAGAAGTATCTCTCTAATTAGAAGTAATTATTTCTTGCTAGCTCATTGTTTTAGAGAGTAGTGACATATCTTTTGTGTGCCATAGTGATTATAGGTTACTAGAATTGTTGGATAGGTGGCTTGCAACAATTAGTAGAGCTAGAGCAAAAAGCTTCGCTTTGTAATTGCCTAACTAGTTGCTCGAAGTGTTTTGTAGAATTTTTATTAGGCTATTCACCCCCTCTAGCCATTTAGGACCTTTCAAGTGGTATCAGAGCCGTGGTCACCGTTTGTCTAAGAATTAACAACCTTCGGTGTTAAAAATGGCTCAAATTGTGTTCAACCATGTTGGGGGCAAACCACCATTTTTTGATGGCATATCTTTTGATTATTGGAAGAGAAAGATAAAGATGTATTTGGGTTCATTCAATGACAAGGTGTGGGATGTGGTTGAAAATGAGTTTGTGATTCTTGATCCTACCAATCTAACACCAAATGACTCCATCAAAAAGCAATGCAACACAATGGCACTCAACACCATATACAATGCCATTGATCCAAAGGTGTTCGAGCAAATCAAAGATCTTGACAATGCAAGTGAGGTGTGGAAAAGATTAGAGGAAACATATGAGGGCACTTCAATGGTAAAAAGTGCCAAGTTGTACATGCTCAAGGACAAGCTCACCAACTTCAAGATGAAGGATGATGAATCAATTCCAGAAATGTTCTATAGATTGCAAATCATCACCAATGATCTCAAGTCCTTGGGAGAAAAGGTGCAAGATGAAGACTTCACTCACCGGTTCTTGAGTTGCTTGCCCAAGAGATTCAAGACACTTCGCACCATCATCTTTAGAGGAGGCTTGAAGAATGTGACTCCAAATGAGGTGCTTGGTGATGTCATGACCGAAGACCAATACAATGATGATAGTGAAGAAGCGATCAAGGAAGAGGACAAGAAGAAGAAGAGTGTGGCATTCAAAGCCACTTCATCCAAGAGCAAGGGCAAGTCCAAAAAGGAAGAACTAAGTGAAAATGAAGAAGCTAGTGACATTGATGATGAAGCCTTAGATCTCTTTGTGCGCAAGTTTGGCAAATTCATGAAGAAGAAGGGCTATGGTGCAAGAAAGAGAAAAGATTACAACAAGAACAAATACTATGTGAGAAGGTGCTACAAGTGCAAGAGCAAGGATCACGTTATAGCGGATTGTCCCTACAATAGTGATAGTGATGAAGATGAGAAGAAAGATAAGAAGGAGAAGAAAATGAGCTTCAAGAAGAAGAAAGGTGGATCATATGTTGTCACATGGAATAGTGATGCATCATCCGATAGTAAAGACTCAAGTGATGATGATAAAAAGAAAAGCACCAAGAAGAAGGCACTTGCAAGCATTGCAATCAACAACAAGCCTTCTCTATTTGACACTCCATCATGCTTCATGGCTAGGCCAACAAAGGTACAATCCAATCACTACTGGAGAACAGGCCTTTAGCCCCGGGCCATTTTGGCCTTTAGCCCCGTGCATGGAGCCGGGGCTAAGGAATCGGGACTAAAGGCCCGACCTTTAGCCCCGGTTCCCCGCCCCGGGGTTAAAGGGGGGACCTTTAGCCCCGGTTGGTAATACCAACCGGGACTAAAGAGGTCTCCAGCCGAGCCACGGTGGCTGGCTTCTTTAGTCCCGGTTGGTATTACCAACCGGGGCTAAAGAGGCCGCTGCTTTTTTCTTTTTTCTTTTTCTTTTCTTTTCAATTGGTTATTGTTTTTGGTTTTACAATTACATTAGGTTTTCTAATATGTATTCTTCGCTGCTAATATATTCCCTTAGGCCGGTTTCAAATACGTATTCTTCGCTGCTAATAAATATATATATAAACACATAAAATTTACAATTACACGCAAATGAAATATGAAACTATATACATATATATTATAGAGCTATCTATACATATATACATAAAATATACAACATTATCCATCACGCATCCTTAACTTGATATTTACAACACAAATATTGTCCTGACTTAGAGGTCATACAAGTGTTCATCTTGGTTTGGCTTCATTGGTTCGTCTTTGTTAAACCAATACTCGGTGCCAGACTTAAGGACATGGTCATTAATGAAGCCCGCGATGGTCTCTTGAATTGCTTTGAGGCGGACCTTATCCATCACCTGGTTCTTCAACCATGTCTCCTTCAATTTGGATTAAAAGAAAAAGAAAGTATTAACATACATAATATTTATGTAAAAGCAACAAAAAATGAAATAAATTTATTTACATGTTACGTACTTGCTGACTCTGTAGAGGAGTTCTTTTTTCATACACTGTTAGGAACTCACAAACATAGTACGCACATAAATTGTTTCCCGGTGACTGCCGTAGAACCCACTGTACAAGATATAAAAAGATTACTCTCGGTTGAGCGTGCGTCTGCTGAGTGATGCTAATTAAGGTAAAGAGGCAGGGAGGTAGTACAATTTATATTTAGTAGTAGAGGATCAGGAAGTTGCGCTTTTAGATCCGGACGGTATTTCTGAACAAACCAAGCCCAAACCCTGCACAATATATATAATTGGATTAGTACTTAACTATTGCAGAGTTAAAGAGCAGGAATCAATATTTAAAGATCACATTTACCCTCAGATAATATCTATCATATCTTGGTAATCTTCTTGTGATTTTCTCAGAGAGTCATAGATTAGCAAACGACTCTCATGGAGATCGATCACAATTAGTATCCAGTGAAAACTGCATTTATATTTATATAGTCAACACATATATCTTTATGTCAACCTATAATAAAATGTGCATATGATAACAAAACTCACCTAAAGTTGTAGGGGAATAGTATATATCTTTTGTCCCTTTGGTTTACGAAGAACCTCCGCAAATTCCTCTCTGTTTGAGTTTTCCATGCATCCGAGGGAGTATTGCTTGGGTGCTTGAAGACGATATATGGATCGATGAAACCAATCTCCTTGTCATTTTTACGCCTTAGTTGTCTCATCATGTTTCTGCACATGTTTACAAACGCTTGCTAGTGTGAGGATAATTACTTATACATATACATAAGCTAAAGTGAGATTATTAAAAGAAACAATAACTTACAGGCAAAAGCAGCTGACGAGAGATTTTTCAAGAGCGTCCATGTGGCAGAGCTGATGTAACTCATTAAACTGAACATATATGATGTCATCACCATGAAAGTAATTATGGTCTCTAATTCTGACGCAAATGTAGTCATCAGCTTTTCTGCCACACGCCGTAAGGTACCACTGATTTAGCAAGTGCATTTGTATACCAAGATCCCTCAGGGCCGCTGGGTTGTATAGACTTTGACCATATACATATGCCCTCTGCCATTTATCAACAACTGCAGCACTTTTGATGCCTGCTTCTCCGAGTATGTTTTCCACATTTAAAGCAGTTTCCTCCAAAAATTTGAGCAGATGCTCAGGATCAACGTCTCCACATGCTTGTTGTATGACGTCCATGTTTGAACCGTATTCATTCCCAACAACTAGATCCGGCACTGATTGCTGCTTTTGTTCCCCGAGCTGTGGGACACCCTTTCCTGCTCTCTTCTTTGTCTTCTTGGCCTCCTCAAGTGATTTGCTGAGCGTGCGATCATAGTCTGATTTTGGCGAAGCCTTACGGGTAGCACATACCTTTTTTTGGTGAGCGTCCACAGTTTGCCTTAGTTTCTCAGGACGAACAAAAAGGTACGGCTTCTCCGGGTTTCGCTTTGCTCGACCACTAGCAATGGCAGCGTCGAAGAACTTGTTCAAGTCTTTTTGCACTGCAACTTCAGTCTCCTCCTCGGTCATGTCATATGCAAGTTTTGTCATCTTGGGAGCTGGTTTTCTCACAGAGGCTGTCTTCTTCGGAGGTGGTGGGGCTAACGCCTTTGTTTGTGTGACAGGCCTCTTCTTTGTTGGCGGTGGAGGTGTTGGAACCCGCCGTGGAGATGGGGCAGGTGGCGGTGTCGGAGCCCGCTTTAGAGGAGATGGTGGGGCCGGTGGCGGTGTTGGATCACGCCATGGGGGAGATGGGGCCAGTGGTGGTGTTGGATCCCGTCGTGGAGGAGATGGGGCAGGTGGCGGCGGTGTTGGATCACGCCGTGGGGGAGATGGGGCCGTTGGCGGTGTTGGATCCCGTCGTGGAGGAGATGGGGCCAGTGGCGGTGATGGATCCCGTCGTGTTTGATCTTGATCATCATCGCCCACAACACTGTGATCATGTGGTGAATGCATAATTGGACTTAGGTTGGGGGATGTCCTGCTGCGAAAACAACATGGTATGAGTATCCATTTATACTATTAGCTCACCAATACTATTAACTTTCATTCACTAATTTCATACACACCTAGGGTTAGGTTGTTGAGGAGGAGGAGGTGATGCACCAGGAATTATGATATAGCGCTTGCGCCAACATATGAATGTCTTCTCCGCTTCTCCTAATGTCTTCTCGCCATCACCTCCTTCAATGTCAAGTACGACATTGTCGTAACCTTTCACCACCCTATCCACCGAGACGCTAGCATATCCAGGAGGTATTATTGCCCCATGACATCTTGGTGTGTTTGTAGGATCGATAGGAGATACAACACCTATAGCCACCATGACTGTGGCATTCCCCTGTGGAATATGCAGTTCACATGTCGTGAGAGGCTCGGTGATGTCATCCACGGGAAAGCGCAGTGCTGTGTCTGGGACCTCTGTGGAAGCGCAACTGCTTTTCATTTGATCAGGGGGGCTGATGTTGACTCCCAGCTCTGATGCAGATTGCCTTTGCATCGAACTTACTACTAACTGCACTTGCCTTTTTATTTCCTCGTTCATTTTGCCTTCAAGTGCTTTTTCTCGCTCAACTGCTTCAAGAGCCGCGGCCTGTGACTGAAGAACCATTTCCTCTAACCTTTGCAACCGCTGTGCCTCCTCCTCCTTCTTTCTCGCGCGGCTTCTATAGGTCTCTATGTCCCGAGGGAAGGCATGCTCCCACGACACCTCCCCATAGCCTCTGGTTCTCCCACCATGTTCAAGATTCTCCAGGGCGTATGTCAGCTCGTCCTTGTCTCTGTTCGGCTGCCACCTGCCACTGGCAGCCATTTCTCTAGCATAAGCAAATCTTTCTACTGCTCTATGGAGTTTTTCGCCATACTGTATCCTTCCTGTTTGTAGGTCTAGGCTTCCTCCATGACCAAAAAACCAATACTTGGCGCGCTCAGGCCAGTTTATCGATTCTGGTTCAATACCCTTGGCTAGCAACTCTCGTTCCATTCTTTCCCATTTAGGAATGGCACTCTTGTAGCCACCTGATCCTAAGTGATGGTGGTATTGTTTTTGTCGGGCATTCTGTTGGTTCCTTCTGACCCGTGCCTCGCCCTCTTCTGATTTCTTGAATTCTACAAACTCATCCCAAAATGGCCTCAACTTGACGTAGGCCTTAGTGTTGAAATCCGGAGTTAGGTTGTTCTTGATAAATTTGTTGTATAAGGTCTTCTTCCAGCCCGGGAATAGTGTTGCCATTTTCTTCATAGCCCAGTCCCGAACTCTTGCCTTCAAATTTATATCTTTTGTTTCAAGTGTGAAATGTGCAAGGACATCTTGCCAAACCAGTTCCTTATCAAGATCAGAGACAAAACTTATATGAGGAGCACTTGTCCTTTTCTTCCATTCACGAGCACTGATCGGGATCTTATCCCTTACAAGGTACCCACAGTGGCCAACAAATTTCTGTGCATGTTCTCCAAGTACTTGGCCTGTTTCCTCGTTGAATTTTGAGATAATGTACCGGCCATCCAACGGCTTCTTCGGACCTCGTACGGTCCTACTCTTCCCGGTAGTCGTTGTCGATCCGGAGGGCTACGTATGTAGGAACAGTAGATTATAAATACATTTATAAATTGTTTAGAATTTCATGTGCACATAGAGATTATTGTAGGTATATACCTCGCCAGTATTTTCTTGCATTATTTCTTCATAATCGGCAAAGTATTGACTGCCGTCATCTACTTCTTGATTATTGTTATCGTCACCTGCTAAATCTTGATTAGCGCCGCTGTTGATTAATTCGTACATTTCCTCCTCCATGTTGTCAACTGGGTCGGCCATTTCTGCGAATAACATGGAGGATAATAAACACCATATTTTTGCAAATAATGTATATATATATATATATATATTCATAAAGACCATATTCATTTTTATTCAACACCATGTTTAGGGTTTAGGGCTTCGGGTTTGGGTTTCGGGTTTCGGGTTTAGGGTTTAGGGTTCGGGTTTAGGGTTTCGGGTTTGGGGTTTAGGGTTTCGGGTTTCGGGTTTAGGGTTTAGTGTTTAGGTTTCGGGTTTAGGGTTTCGGGTTTAGGGTTTAGGGTTTAGTGTTTAGGTTTCGGGTTTCGGGTTTAGGGTTTAGGGTTTAGGTTTTAGTGTTTAGGTTTCAGGTTTAGGGTTTCAGGTTTCGGGTTTAGTGTTTAGGTTTCGGGTTTAGGGTTTCGGGTTTGGGGTTTCGGGTTTCGGGTTTAGGGTTTAGTGTTTAGGTTTCGGGTTTAGGGTTTCGGGTTTCGGGTTTAGTGTTTAGGTTTCGGGTTTAGGGTTTCGGGTTTGGGGTTTCGGGTTTCGGGTTTCGGGTTTAGGGTTTAGGGTTTAGTGTTTAGGGTTTAGGTTTAGGGTTTAGGGTTTAGGGTTTCGGGTTTAGGGTTTAGGGTTTCGGGTTTCGGGTTTAGGATTTAGGGTTTAGGTTTCGGGTTTTGGGATTAGGGTTTAGGGTTTAGGGTTTAGGGTTTAGTGTTTAGGTTTCGGGTTTAGGGTTTCGGGTTTCGGGTTTAGTGTTTAGGTTTCGGGTTTAGGGTTTCGGGTTTGGGGTTTAGGGTTTCGGGTTTAGGGTTTTGGGTTTAGGTTTCGGGTTTGGGTTTAGGGGGTTTCGGGTCTAGGTTTTGACAACATTAAAAATAACATATTCAAGTGATTATTCCATAAACATATCCATAAACATATCCAAGTGATTATTGCATAAACATGTCCAAGTGATTATTCCATAAACATATCCAAGTGATTATTCCATAAACATATCCAAGTGATTATTCCATAAACATATCCAAGTGATTATTTCATAAACATATACACAACCGATATAAATAAATGTTTACATATCTAAAGACCAAATTATCTAAGTGATTATTCCTCCTCCATCTAACACAAAGGACACACCGTTGATGAGAGGACGACGACGGACGACGGCGAGGATGATGTCGCGGTGAGGACGACAACGGACGACGACGAAGATCACGTTGCGGTGAGGATCACATGGTGAGGATGACGGCGGACGGCGCGGTCAACGCGACCAATCTCTTTTTATCTACATGTGTAAACATAATATTTTGTTAGGGTAAAAACTATTTTCTATTTTCAATTCATATGGATTTCTATTTTCTTTTTCCTTACACACAGTGCACACACACTTTACACACTGCACACACACACATACACTGCACACAGTGCACACAGTGCACACACACACGCACACGCACAAACACTTAACACACACATGCACGCGCGGTGGCACTCCTCACCGGCAGCGCGAGGACGAGGCACACGGCCGGAGCGGCCGCGAGACGACGGCGAGGACGAGACACGACGGCACAAGGGGAGCAACGGCCGGCGGCGAACGGCGAGGATGTCACGACGGCGGCGCGCGGCAAAAGCGAGCTCGATGGCAGAGGGCGCCGCGAACGACGGCGAGGGAGGCCGAGGGACCGCGCGGACAACGGCGAGGGCCGGAGCTCTCTGAGGCCGATGGCGGCGGTGACACGAGGGAGGCCGAGGGCGCCGCGCGCGCGGAAGGGAGGCCGAGGGGACCGCGGAGGACGGCGAGGGAGGCCGAGGGCACCGAGGACGACGACGAGCGGGAGGACGAGACGGCGGCGAAGACGGAGGCGGCGGCGCAAACTCTGACGTCGATCTGAGGAAGGAGGAGGGCCCTGTGCCCTATATACGCGGGGCACCTTTAGTCCCGGGCGGTGGCACCACCCGGGACTAAAAGACCTTTAGTCCCGGGTGGTGCCACGGCCCGGGACTAAAGGGGTTTCTCCCGCCTTTGTTTTGGGTTTTCTGTATTTTGGGTTTTGAATTAAGTTTTCGCTATATTAATATGTTGTAATACTTGTTAATTGCATAGTAAATTCAATATTAGGCATAAAATTACTTAAAAATAACAGTTGTATTTCCTTTTACCTTATTGTGTAGTAGAACATTTTGTAACATAAATTCTTTTCTTTTCTTATAATAACGAATATAAATGTAAATAACAATTCATATTTTGTTAATGCAAAAATATAATGTTAAATTTAAATATCTAAAACAACTGGTTCTTGATAGGAAAGTTGTTTTCGCATTATCTGAACGTTAAATTTTGGGTTGTTCATCTTTCATTGTCCAAATACACGGTAGAGAAATTCACTGTTAAATTGCAATATAATTTAAAAAGATAAAACATCAACGAACCATGACTATCCATAATCATTATTAATTACACAAAAACTGTAATACATAATATTAGTTAAAACATCACTATATATCAAGCGGGTACACTAGTGATCTTCTTCTTGACGTATGTCCCTTGGTTATGATCATGTCGTAACCATGGAGTCTCCTCAGCATTTAGCAGGATGCTTGGGTCTTTGGTCACACTGAAGGGCGGTATTCGGTCATCCCTTTCATAATCTTCTGACATGTCTGACTTGTCCTCAATTCCCACGATGTTTCTTCTTCCTGAAAGAACTATGTGGCGTTTTGGCTCTTTCGTTGATTTTTCATCATTTTTCCCTCTCTTGGGTTTTGTAGACATGTCTTTCACGTAGAACACCTGATTCACATCAGCAGCAAGGACGAATGGTTCACCTTTGTATCCAATATTGTTGAGATCCACTGTTGTCATTCCATACTCCTTGTCAACTGTTACTCCGCCTCCGGTCGTCTTGACCCATTGGCATCGAAACAAAGGGACTGTAAAATGAGGTCCGTAGTCTAGTTCCCAAATCTCCTCTATGCGGCCGTAATATGTTTGTCTATTCCCATTTGGGTCTGTGGCATCTACGCGAACACCACTGTTTTGGTTTGTGCTCCTTTTATCTTGGGCAATGGTGTAAAATGTGTTTCCATTTATCTCATATCCTTTGTTCGTGAGGATGTGCCATGATGGTTGCCTAGCCAACAAATATAGTTGCTCATCAATATTGTTATCACCCAGACATTCTTTTCGCAACCAAGTGCTAAAAGTATTCATGTGCTCACGTGTAATCCAAACTTCATTCTTCCCAGGAAATTGGGATCGTAGGAACTCCTTGTGTACCTCGATATATGGATCCACCACTGATGAGTTTTGAAGAACTGTGTAGTGTGCTTTATTGAAATAATCGTTCCCCGTACCGATATATGTTTTCTTCCCTAGTGTCCCCTTTCCACACAGCCTCCCCTCGTGTCGTGATTCAGGAACACCAATCGGGTCAAGGTCAGGAATAAAGTCAACACAGAACTCTATGACCTTCTCTGTCCCATAGCCCTTGGCGATGCTTCCTTCTGGCCGAGCACGTTGGAGAACATATTTTTTCAGTACTCCCATGAACCTCTCGAAGGGGAACATGTTGTGTAGGAACACAGGACCGAGAATATGAATCTCCTTGACCAGGTGAACTAGGAGGTGTGTCATGATATTAAAGAAGGATGGAGGGAACACCAACTCAAAGCTCACAAGACATTGAACCACATCATTCTGTAGAGTAGCTAGTTCTAGTGGATTAATTGCCTTCTAAGAAATTGCATTGAGGAATGCACATAGCTTCACAGTGGCCAGACGTACATGTGGAGGTAGAATTCCTCTTAAAGCAACCGGAAGCAATTGCGTCATAAGCACGTGGCAGTCATGCGACTTTAAGTTTAGGAATTTCTTCTCTTGCATATTTATTATTCCCTTTATTTTGGAGGAGAATCTAGATGGGACCTTGATGATGTTTAGGCATTCAAACATGATTTCCTTCTGTTCATTGCTAAGAGTATAGCTAGCAGGTCTTAAGTAATGGCGTCCATCATCTGTCTTCTCTGGATGTAGGTTGTCTCGTTCTTTCATGCGCTACAAGTCTTGTCGTGCTTCCAGTGTATCCTTAGACTTTCCATATACACCCATGAATCCTAGAAGGTTGACACAAAGATTCTTTGTCAGGTGCATCACGTCGATCGCATGGCGGACCTCGAGTACATGCCAATAGGGTAGCTCCCAAAATATTGATTTCTTCTTCCACATGGGTGCGTGTCCCGAAGCGTCTTTCGGAACAGGTTCACTGCCCGTCCCCTTTCCAAAGACTACTTTGACATCCTTGATCATCTCAAGTATATCTTCCCCAGTTCTATTGCGAGGCATGCTCCGGTGGTCTGTCTCACCTTTAAAATGTTTGCCTTTCTTTCTAACCTGGTGATTCACGAAAAGAAATCGACGATGGCCAAGGTACACTACCTTTCTACATTTTTTCAAATATATACTATCCATGTCATCAAAACAATGTGTGCATGCATTATATCCCTTGTTTGTCTGTCCTGAAAGATTACTTAGAGCAGGCCAATCATTGATTGTTACGAACAACAATGCTCGCAGGTCAAAGTGTTCCTGTTTGTAATCATCCCACACACGTACACCTGATTTACTCCATAAAAGTAGGAGTTCCTCAACTAATGGCCTCAGGTAGACATCGATGTCGTTGCCAGGTTGTCTCGGGCCTTGGATGAGCACTGGCATCATAATGAACTTCCGCTTCATGCATAACCATGGAGGAAGGTTGTAGATACATAGAGTAACAGGTCACGTGCTATGACTACTGCTCTGTTCCCCATAAGGATTCATCCTGTCGGTACTTAAACCAAACCTTAAGTTTCTAGCGTCTTTTGCAAATTCCGGGAATTCTCTGTCTATTGCTCTCCACTGGGACCCATCAGCAGGGTGTCTCAACATGTTGTCTACCTTACGGTCTTCTTTGTGCCATCGCACCAACTTTGCATGGTCCTTGTTTCTGAACAGACATTTCAGGCGTGGTATTATAGGAGCGTACCACATAACCTTGGCAGGAATTTTCTTCCGGGGACGTTCTTCACCCTCAACATCGCCAGGGTCATCTCGCCTGATCTTATATCATGACGCGTTACATATAGGGCATTCATCCAAATTCTCGTATTCCTTGCCACGGTACAGGATGCAGTCATTAGGACATGCATGTATCTTCTGGATTTCTAAACCCAAAGGACAGACGACTTATTTTGCTTCGTACGTAGTGGCGAGCAATTCGTTAGGTTTCGGAAGCATCTTTTATTTTATAATCTTCAATAATTGTCCAAATGCCTTGTCAGATACACCATTTTGTGCCTTCCATTGTAGCAACTCAAGTGTTGTACCCAACTTTTTTTGTCCATCTGCAGCAGACGGGTATAGTAATTTCCTGTGATCCTCTAGCATACAGTCAAACTTAGCCTTCTCCTTTTCACTTTCGCAATCTATTTGTGCATCACGAATGACATCACCAAGAGCATCATCTTCAGCGAGTGTGTCTTCTGCACTTGCCTCTTCTTCACCTTCCCCATTGCAGTATCACCAAAGTCACCGTATTGAGCAATAATGTCATCGTCAAGGCCCAATTGTTCTTCTTCACCTTCTTCCATCATAACCCCAGTTTCTCCATGCTTCGTCCAACAACTATAGTTTGGCATGAAACCCGACTTGAACAAGTGTGAGTGAAGACTCCTTGAGCTAGAATATTCCGTTGAATTATTACAAAGGGCACATGGGCAGCACATAAAACCATTCCGCTAGTTTGCCTCGGCCACTCTTAAAAAATAATGCACGCCATCAATGAACTCTTTTGAGCGACGATCGGCATTGTACATCCAGTGACGTGTCATCGTCTGCATTATATGACATATCACATAATTATATCTCTCATTCTTATAAACAAATGAAATTATAAAATGACATATAACATGATTATATCTCTCATTCTTATCTGCAAATTTAATTTTCTAGCTCAAATTTATAAACAAGTTCATTACACCCAAATTTAGTGATTCTTACTGGTGGCATAAAAGTAGTAGCAGTTGAACTTGTCTAATTAATTATTACATCAAGATAACAGTGCAGCCTAATCCACTTGGCCACAACCAAAGCAACTAACAACACCTGCACATTTTTCCCACATCACAGTCCAACAAGATGGACTGCCTGCCACTCCAACCTGATAGGAAGGTAAGGTAGGGGTAGGTGCAGTAGGAATTGAGTTGATTCTTGAGTTGAAAGCCTCTAGAGCTGTAGAAGCTTCCTCAAAAGACTTGTACTTTTTATGCACAGCTCCCTTAACTTTGAAGACATACTGACTGCACTCGGCCCAGCTGGTGTAAATACCTGGCTTGGTGCCCTCGAAAACAACATACCAAGCAGACGTCCTGCTGTATTTTGTAAACTAAAGTATTATATATTTCTAATTTCTGTAAATAAATGATTTAACTGATCTCTATTTCTCCAAAAAATTAAAATAAACTAATTAAACCGGTCACATTTTGTAAACTAAAGTATTATATATTTCTAATTTCTGTAAACAAATAATTTAACTGATCTCTATTTCTCCAAAATAATAAAATAAACTAATTAAACCGGTCACATTTTGTAAACTAAAGTATTATATATTTCTATTTTCTGTAAACAAATGATTTAACTGATCTCTATTTCTCAAAAAAAAAATTAAACCGGTCACATTTTGTAAACTAAAGTATTATATATTTCTATTTTTTGTCAACAAATGATTTAAATGATCTTTGTTTCTCTAAAAGATTAAAATAAACTAATTAAACTATCAAGTCAATGAACTCAAAATAGCTACAAAAATGAAAAACTTAAGCTAGTAACCTTTCAAGGAGTCGATGGCGGTGTAGATGTAATGAAATAAATCAATCGCCGGAGATGTGTTAACAAACAAAAATCACCAGAGAAGAGAGCAAACAAGCAAGCAAGTGACTGAATGAAGAAAAAATGAAGACAGGAGCTCGGGCACGGCTTGAGGTGGAAGAACAGTTCAAATATAGGGAGGGACATTTAGCCCCGGTCCTTATTCCCAGCCGGGGCTAAATGTTGGCATTTAGCCCCGGCTGGGTACACCAACCGGGGCAAAACCTTTTAGTCCCGGTTGGTGTTACCAACCGGGGCTAAAGATGCCAACATTTAGCCCCGGCTGGATACACCAACCGGGGCAAAACCTTTAGTCCCGGTTGGTGTTACCAACCGGGGCTAAAGGCCGGTCTTTAGCCCCAGTTGGTAACACCAACTGGGACTAAACGCCCCTCTGACAATTGAGCCGTTGGGCTGGGGAACTTTAGCCCCGATTGGTGTTACCAACCGGGGCTAAAGACCTTTCTAGTCCCGGGCGCAAATTTTTCCATGATTAATGCTGATTTTGCAAATCGTCCAAAGGCCTGTTCTCTAGTAGTGAATGATGAGAGTGATAGTGAGAGCGATGATGATGAGGAGCACTCAAAGGAGGACCTCATGGACTTGTTGGAGCAAGCTCACACTTGCTTTGTGATGAAGAGGAAGGAGTGCAAGGAATTGCGCAAGAAGCTTAATGCTCTTGAGCAATCCCTCGATGAGCTCAAGTCTACTCATGAGAGGCTAGAGGTAGCCCATGAGAAGCTTGGCAAAGCTCACACCAAGCTTGAAAAAGCTCACTCCTCCCTCCTTGATCAAGTCAAGGTTGAGGATGTTGTTCCAATATGTGACATAGGAGTAACTTGTGATATCCTTGATGAATTTTTCTATACTCCTATTGTTGTTGCTCCCACTAATGCTTCATGTAGCTCATCCACTACTACTTCTACTATGAGTGATGGTTTCACTTGTGATGTCTCACTAATGGTGGAGAATGAGACCTTGAAAAAGGAGGTTAATGAGCTCACTCGTGCCTTAGGCAATGCCTATGGTGGAGATGCCCGCTTGCTTAAGTGCTTGGGTAGCCAACGGTTCTCTATAAACAAAGAGGGATTAGGCTATACCCCCAAGAATGGCAAGGCGGCTTTTGTGACTCATAAGACTAATTTTGTGAGAAGCAATGGTCGGTTTTGCAACAAATGCAAGCAATCCAGGCATATAGAGCAATATTGCAAGAACAAGAACAAGAATGCTAATGTATCCTCAATTCAATTTGATTCTTGTTATTTGCTTACCAAGGGTATAAATGGTGTGAAGGCTAAGTTTGTTGGTGCTCCCATCGTTGGCCCAAAGAAGAAGGCAATTTGGGTGCCCAAGAGCTTAGTGACTAACCTTGGAGGACCCAAGCAAGTTTGGGTACCTAAAAAGAATTGATCTTTTCTTGTAGGTCAATTATAAAGCCGGAGGAAGGCATTGGGTGCTTGTTAGTGGGTGCACTCAACATATGACCGAGGATGCAAGAATGTTCAATTCAATCAACAAGAATGATGATAATGGGATTGATAGTATTACATTTGGTGATAATGGCAAAGGCAAGGTCAAGGGGCTTGGTAAGATTGCTATATCAAATGACATGAGCATATCCAATGTGTTGCTAGTAGAGAGCTTGAACTTCAATTTGCTCTCTGTGGCTCAATTGTGTGATCTTGGATTCCAATGCATATTTGGGGTTGATGATGTAGAGATCATAAGTGTAGATGGCTCAAATTTGATCTTCAAAGGCTTTAGATACGAGAATCTATACTTAGTTGATTTCAATGCTAGTGAAGCTCAATTATCAACTTGTTTGTTCACCAAATCTAGCATGGGTTGGTTGTGGCATAGAATACTTGGTCATGTTGGCATGAAACAATTGAATAGATTGATTAAGCATGATCTAGTTAGAGGCTTGAAAGATGTGGTGTTTGAGAAGGACAAACTTTGTACCTCTTGTCAAGCCGGAAAGCAAGTTGAAAATACTCACCCTAAAAAGAGCATGATGAGCACTAGCAAAGCATTTGAGTTATTGCACATGGATCTATTTGGACCAACAACATACACTAGTATTGGTGGAAACAAATATGGCTTTGTGATAGTGGATGATTTTACAAGATATACATGGGTGTTCTTTCTAAGTGAAAAAAGTGATACATTTGCTACATTCAAATCTTTTGTCAAGAGATGTCACAATGAGTTTGAAACAACCATCAAGAAAGTAAGAAGTGACAATTGTAGTGAGTTTAGAAACACAAGAGTTGATATGTTATGTGATGAATTTTGAATTAGACATCAATTCTCGGCCAAGTACACTCCACAATCAAATGGTCTTGTTGAAAGGAAGAATAGAACTCTCATTGATATGGCAAGGTCTATGCTTAGTGAGTACAATGTGAGTCATTCATTTTGGGCTGAAGCTATCAACACGGCTTGCTATAGTAGCAACCGTCTCTATTGTCACCCCATGATGGAGAAGACTCCCTATGAGCTATTGAATGGAAGAAAGCCCAACATTGCATACTTTGGAGTCTTTGGTTGCAAATGCTATATCTTGAAGAAAGGCACTAGATTGAGCAAGTTTGAGAAGAAATGTGATGAAGGCTTCTTACTTGGTAACTCCACTACAAGCAAAGCATATAGAGTTTGGAACTTGGCTAGTGGTACTCTTGAGGAAGTGCATGATGTTGAGTTTGATGTGAAGGACCGAAAGTGCTACCAGAAAGCGACCAGAGGGGGGGTGAATGGGAGCTCCAAATTTTCCTTTTGAAAACTCGCTGCCTTTGTCCCAAAGATCAACCCCACGAGCAAATCAAGAACTTGCAAGTGTCCACGACCCTAGATGTAGGGTGGATGCTTCCGAGAAGCACAGCGGGACACTATACAACCCTACAAACCCAACGCAAAAGCCGGAATGCGAAACCGACAATGAACGATCGAACCTCAAACAAAACTGCGCAATTTCAACAGCATCGGACGCAGGCAGCCTCCGATGACCAACCAACGGACGCGTCCGATGCAAACTGAGCAAAACTGGGACCTTACTGCATACACATCGGACGCTGTGAACAGTGAACTCTCAGCGTCCGATGGACACACTCCGGCGCGTCCGATGCGCAACGGAGCGTCCGGTGAGAGCGTCCGATGCTCCTTTGAAAATGTCAGAGACTGACACGTGGCAATGGTGCGTCCGATGCAAAGGGTGTCAGCGTCCGATGCTATGAACTCGAGCGTCCGATGCCCTCGACGCAGTGTAGTTTCTTCGCGAAATTCACTCAATCTCCTCTGAATCAAAAGCACTAAGGCTTAGAATTGGTGTGAGGAGTTCCAAGGATGTTAGTGAGCTATCCCTCTGGAATCATGGCTCGAACCTAACTCCAAATCGAGGAATTGGAAGAAATCGGGTCAAGGGAGGAAAAAACTCGATCCAAGACTAAAATCACTCGATCTCCTAGACCGTGAGGTTAGAGGAGGATTCCTTCGGTGGAAAGAAATGCCACACGATCTAGAACAACTTGGTTCAAACGGATTTGCGAAAGATGAACCGAGCAAAGGGATCAATCGACGGGAAAAAACATGGAGAAAAGGATTCCGCGAAGAACACGAACAAAACGCGAATCACAACCATGAAATTGCAACTGTGTGGCTACCACACGCTACAACAGTGAGATTACGGTCTCACTTCCTCAAAATCTCACGGACACAGAGGTATTGTTCTCTACTCTGTGGATCTCAGGTTCGCTACAGCAGGGGATTGGGAGAGCAGGAAACCCTAGAAGCAAAGAGCAAATGACTGAGATATTTTGGGGAGGAGGGTGTCTCCCCCTACTTAACCTATTCCTAATTCCTACTCTTTTCCTATTCTACCCCTCTCTACTTACAGAGCGAGCCAGCTAAACCCTAAGGTTATTCTGGACCAACTCAGTGGTAGGTAGATCCGACGGCCACGCCCGCACAACTCGTAGCGTTGCCTCGACGCAACCTCCCGATTGCCGCCAAGTGCCGCCACCGCTCCGCGTCCTTTTCCTGGGCGTCGCACCCCCGGTTTTGAGGCCCAAACTGGGAAACCAGCCTTCACAGCCAACCCCCGGTTTTGAGGCCCAAACCGGGAAACCAGCCCACCAGCATCTGAGTTTTGAGGCCCAAACTCAGCAAACCCACAACGCCCAGGTTTTGAGGCCCAAACCTAGAAACCGTCCTCAGCCCGAGTTTTGTGGCCAAACTCGGAAACCCTCAGCACCCAGGTTTTGAGGCCCAAACCTGGAAACCGTCCACCCGATGGTTTTTCCCTGGCTCTACCACCAAACCGACGCCGTGGAGGGGATGCACCTCTCGTGCACCCCGTCCACCGACACGTGTCCCCAAGTCCACGACTCAGGCAGCACACGACCGCAAGTCTTCGCTCATCGCTGTCCCAGGCTGCCAGCCACCACAGCTGATCCTCAGGCCTCCGGTCCCTCAGTCCAAGCCTCAAGTCTGCCCTTCGCGACTCTCGGTCCATCAGCACGGCACGTCTCTACTTGACCTTCACCTTGCCTCTGATCACTGTATCCGTGCTCGACACCTGCACAACACAAGCCAAAGAACATGCGCATCATCCCAGTTGACAATCACTCATCACTCAGAGACTCGGCATACACCCATGTATCCGCAATCTCCCCCTTGATGAGTGCATTGTCAACTACTCACACAAATCATAATAGAAGGAGAAGAAGGAAGAAGGAGAAGAAGAGAGAACTCAACCAAATGACCCAAGAGCATAGCAAAGCCGAAGAAGGTCAAGTGGAAAGAGCAAAACAACTTGGTTCCAAAAGACATGGGCAACGGCTCGACGCAACCAAGCAAAGCAAAGCTAGCCCTCAAGAAGAGGTAGAAACAGGCTCAACACCGCTAGCAAATTCCAATTGCAAATATCAAAGCAAAATGCTAGTCCCTCAAGATAGAGGCACAGAGCCTCAACACAACTAGCAAAGAAAGTTCGATACCAAAGCCTTATGGCCAACAGGAGGCAGAAGAACTCCTTCTCGAATAGTGCAAACAACCAGGAAAGCTCCTCCTAAGCAAAAAGAGGGTTATGATTTGCGATTTCTACCCCTTAGTTGAAAATGCACCTATCAAGAAACAGTGCTCCCCCTCAGAAAATGCACCACCAGAAGTGCAAACTAGAGAAGTTCTCCTATTAACAAGAGAAGTTCTCCCCCTTCCAACATGCATATGAGTCAAAAATGCAAGTTAGGAGCTTCAGGAGTATACTCAAAAGAGTGTAAAGATGCTCGACAGAGTTCTGATCGATGACTCAGAAAATGCATAGAATGCTAGCGAAGGCTCAAACTGATCACTAGCTCTGAAATGAGAGCACAAAGAGCAGTTTTTAGCCGAAAAAGGTATTCACCATCAAAATAGCAAAGACATGTATAGACAGGAAGTCAAACAAGTGCTAAACATGTATACAAGGTGAACTACCCCTAGCACAGTTCACTCATCATGCTGATACCAAATGAAGCATGTACTTGTGATTTCAAATTTTAATCGGAGTTGCAGCGGTGAAATTACACAAGTTCAGAAATCAGCATGTAACTGAGAGAGGTTGAATGCTTGTTATTGCCTAACTTTCCAACTGTGCGAAGCCTATGCATAAGCAATCAGAAGCTTAAAGCAACAGTTTCGGTCATACACTACACAGCTCAAGTTTAACTCAAAGTGCGATGAGAAACAGTCTCGAAACTATGAGGTGTTAACAAGCAAACCCATCTCGATCTTTTCAATTCACTTAACTTGGTTCAGATTTTAGACAGAATATGACATACCAAGTAAGTGAATGACTCAACACTAGAGACATAGCAACCTAGCATACATAAAAAGCATAAGTGACTTCGACACATCTTACACATGCTAGTTGCATATCTCAATGGTGAACATTTTCAAGTTTAAAGTTTATTAATCACATTGACCATTCAAAAATAGCTCAGCTCTTAGTATGTATCAGTGATCAGAAAGAGCATAAGCTACAACATCTACATAAAGCATCGGAGCAAAGACTACACAGAGCATAGTTACATTCTACAGACTATATTCATGAAGCTCAGAATGTAAAAGCGTATGCTGAAATGCAAAGATGCATGAAGAAATCAAAAGAAACCAAAAATAACTGAAAAACACAAAGTCAGTGTATCATACAAGAGTCAAAAATGTTTCCCCCATCTAAAAGGGGAAACACACACCAAGCTCACCTCTCAACCGATTAAAAGTTGATTGGTCCAAAGGCTTGGTGAAAATATCAGCCAACTGATGATGAGTATCGACATGGCGAAGGTCGATATCACCCTTCTCATAGTGGTCGCGCAGAAAATGAAAGCGCACATCAATGTGTTTGGTCTTCGAGTGCAGCACGGGGTTCTTAGCAACGCTAATCGCACTCGTGCTATCACAAAGCAAAGGAACACGAGAAAAGCTCAGACCAAAATTACGCAAAGTGGCCATCATCCAGAGTAACTGGGAAGAGCAGCTAGCTGCAGCAACATACTCAGCCTCCGTGGTAGACTGGGCAACACTAGACTGCTTGCGAGAAGACCACGAAACAAGAGAAGAACCAATAAACTGGCAAGTCCCAAAAGTGGACTTGCGGTCAATATGGCAACCAGCAAAATCAGCATCGGAATAACCACAAAGGGAAAGGTTGGAGGAAGCAGAATACCAAATCCCGAATTCTGGAGTGAAGGATAAGTACCTCATAATGCGCTTGACCGCCTGACGGTGAGAGGTGCGCGACGAAGACTGAAAACGCGCGCAAAGACACACCGCGAACTGGATGTCCGGGCGTGTCGCCGTCAGGTACAGCAGCGACCCGATCATACTCCGGTACTCCTTCTGGTCCACTGCTTCTCCCTCCTTGTCCGCATCCAGGGCCGTCGTGGTCGCCATGGGTGTTGGAAGAGGCTTGGCCTCACCCATGTCGAATTTCTTCAAAATGTCCCGGGTGTACTTGCCCTAGTGCACGAACGTCCCTTCCCAGGATTGCTTGATTTGCAACCCGAGGAAAAACGTCAACTCGCCCATCATGCTCATCTCGAACTCCCTGCTCATAGTATCTTGACCGGGTGACGCGCTCGTCGATGCTGTCGATCATCTGCTGAGGCGGGTGCTGGCGCTGAATGTGTCGTGGCGCCTCCCTTGCCGAAGTGATCTCCCCCTTAGTAGCAGCTGGTGCCTCCCCGGGTCCAAAGGGTACCGCTCGGGGTGGCGGATCCCACGGCCCCCAGGAAGAAGACGTCTCGGGGCCGTGAGTCATCGTAGAAGCCGCTCTTTGCAGCACAGCAGGTGGAGGAGGTGCTGGGTCATCTATCCCTTCAGCACATTCTTCTTCATCATCGAAAAGAGGCTCGCCAACCTCGTGATCACCTGCACGCTCAAAACGAGAAGAAGGACAAACCATGGTCTCATCGAAGGTGACATCTGATGTCTCCATGACTCGGTTAGTGTCAAGGTTACGTACACGATAAGATCGAGTGTGAGTGCCATAACCCAAAAACACACCGTCAGAAGAACGAGACTCAAACTTGTCCAAGTTGCCCTTTTTGAGTATAAAACAATGGCAACCAAAAACTCAAAAATAACTCACCTTGGGGAGTTTTCCAAAACGCAAATCATAAGAGGTCTTTTTCAAGAAAGCTCGAAGAAAAATGCGATTGGAAATATAGCATGCAGTGCTCATAGCTTCGGCCCAATATCGCCTAGGAGTCCTATGCTCATCGAGCATCGTCCTGGCCATCTCTACAAGGGTCCGATTCTTCCTCTCTACAACACCATTCTGAGGGGGTGTGTAGGGGGAAGAAAACTGATGCTCTAAACCCAAGGAGTTACAAAACTTCTCAAAATCTGAATTCTTGAATTCGGAACCATTATCACTCCTAATAGCTCGCATCGAGTTCAAAGGGAACTCGTTCTGAAGACGTAAAATCAGATTGCGAGCAAGGGAGAAAGTCTCGGTCTTCTCAGCTAAAAAGAAGACCCACGAATATCTCGAAAAGTCATCAACAACGACAAGCACATACCACTTCCCCCCAACCGAGCTCACCCGAGCCGGACCAACAAGGTCCATATGCAAAAGCTCTCCAGGGCGCTTAGTCATGACCTGAGTCACTGGATGGTGGGGAGCGGCAACCATCTTCCCATGTCTACAAGAATGGCAAACAAGATCCTTCTCCATGGATAACTTGGGCAATCCTTGGATTAGGCCAAGTTAACTAAGTCTTGCAAGCAAGTCAAAGCTCAAATGTCCAAGTCTCCTATGCCGCTTCCAAATATTAGAAGAAGAAGGTCCAGCCACAAGACAACGAGAAATGCCAAAAGACTCCGAGAAATCCGCACGAAAGACTTTCCCAAAGGGCGAAATCAAACAAACAAGATTGCCCTGAGGATCCAAAATATGACTGAGATTCGGTTTAAAACGAATCTCATAGTCGTCGTCAAAGAGTGGCGAAACAGAAAGAAGGTTAAAATGCAAGTTAGAAACAAGAGCAACATCGCGCAACACAAAGTGCTCATTAACTCGCACAGACCCACGAGACAGCACCTTACCTTTGCTGTTGTCGTCGAAGGTGATATACTCCTTTCTGGCGACCGGACTAAGACTGGAGAACCACTTGGCGTTTCCGGTCATGTGCCTCGAACACCCGGAATCCACCAACCAAACGTTCTCCAATCGTTTTACCTACATCAATAAAAAGACATAGGGTGAGCATACGGTCCAACACTGGGGTTAGTGAAATAGGAAGAATACCAGTGTTGGGCCGGCTGCTCAAAAGAACGGTCAATGAAAAAACCATTCCTAGCACACTTACGAAGGAAGCGATCACCACGTTTAGAAGAACGTGGTCCGCTGGGGAAGGAGCGCTCACCGCGATACTCAAAACGCGGTGGGGGAAAGCGCTCAACTACAAAGCCACCGCCACGGGGCCCATGGCCTACAACAGCAGGCTCCCGCCGGGCACGCTCTCTACGAGGCCTAGCCCTAGGAACTTGAGGCACTGCACCTCTAGACCTAGCATCTCTCCTTGGAGCACTCCTCTGCCTAGGCCTAAGAACATGAGGTTTTGGACCTCTGGGCCTAGCAGCTCTCCTCTGAACATTTGGCACATGTACATCATGGAAAGGATGGTACATGTCCGGGTTGTTCATCTCACTAGCACGGCGCGCCTCTCTCTTGCGCCGAAAGCAGAATTCGCTCAAGTGTCCATCTCTCCCACAATACTCACAATGGTACCTCACCGCTCTCAAAGGGGGTTGTTGGTACACATGGTTGTGGGTGTGGATCACCTTGCCCTTCTGTGGCAAACACTCCTCCTGGATAGGTGGCATCGTATCAAGCTTGTTCTTCAAGTGATTGGGTTTGGGATGCCACACTTGGTTCTTGGGTGGAGCTCTCGGAGGTTCTTCAAACACTCCATCCTTGGTGTTGGGCTTGAGAGGCTCTTTGGGTGGAAGCTTGGTAAGTTTGGGAGTAGTGGTGGAGTTGGACTTCTCACTCGGGTTCAAACCACTCGACTCTCCAATCTTCCCAAAAGCAGAAAGATCAACACCCGGAGCAAAACCTACACCAGGACCTCCAGCAGCTCGCTTGAATTGGGAGATCATCATCCCGAGCTGCGGCTCACCACAAGACACCCATGACAAGATGGTCCGAAGGTATGTGTTTTCCTCCTCGGTTTGCATCTTGTCATGCTTCACATTCGCAATCTCCATCTCCAAACCCTCACACAAAGCGCACCTAGTCGCACAAGTGCTACCCGAGCTGGCCTCCTCAAGAGACACAATCATGGCATTCTTCTCTGCCAACTCGGATTGCAAGACAGGACAAGTCTTGCACGCACCCAACAGCGAGGGTCTAGCCTTCAGCTCATCCACCTCTCCTACCAACGCAACATACATGCTTCTCAAAGCGAGAAGGTCAGTCATGTGCGTGGTGCACATCTCACACTCCTCCTCATCAGTAACGACTACGGTGGACTTGACAGACTCAAGCTCCTTCACCGTATCCTCCCACTTCTGTCTAAACTCCTTGCGCTCTCTAGCGGCACGCCTAAGCAGCTTATCTTGGCTAAGAAGCGCGGCAGTAAGTTTCTCGACCTTAGCGGAAAGCTCATCGTGGGTCAGAGATACCTGGGAGGTGTCGTCGTCGTCGTCATCCCGAGGGGAGTTCACCAGCTCGCCATCGACCTCCTTGCCGAGGGCCATGGTGCAGAGGCCGTCGTCGTCGGCGAAGAAGCAGAGACCGTTCAGCTTGTCCTCGATCCTCGTCTTCTTCTCGGACTCGTCATCGCTTGAGCAAGCGGAGTTGTCATCCGAGCCGTCGACGTCGCTGAGCGTGGCGAAGAACGCACGCTGCTCAGCCTGGGCCTTCTCCAAGTACTTCTTCTTGATGTACTCCTTGTCGAAGCCGCCCCTCCGCTTGTGCCTCGCGGGGATGTACTTCTCCTTGCGCTTGCTAGAGTCGTACTTGTGCCCCTGATCGCCCTTCCCAGATGAATGCTTCTTCTTGGGACAGTTGGCGATGAAGTGGTCGGGGTCGCCGCACTCATAGCATCCTGAGCGTCCTCCTCCGCGGCGACGGTTCATGCGGTTGTTGTGAAACCGCGAGAACCGGTTGGCGAGCATTGCCAACTCGTCATCCCCCAAAGACTCCAGCTGGTCCTCTGTGACAGAAAAGAGAGACGAAAGAGCAAAGCCTCCAGAGGGGTTAGCAGAAGAGCCAGAAACCAAAGCCATAGTCGGGCCAGAAGGATTCTCATAAGAAGCCCTTGCCATGGCATCAATCTCACTGGACTTGAGCTTACTGAAGAGCTCGTCGCACGTGAGGGTCTCATAGTTAGGTGATTCAATGATCGCCTGAACTTTGGAATCCCACACCGACCGATCAAGGGTATGCAAAAGCTTCAAAGCCCTCTCATGATCGTCGAAAGGCAACAGCTCCTTGTTAGCCCTCATCCTGTTGACAATCACCTGAAAGCGAGCGAATAAACTTTCTATGCTCTCGCCAGGCATATGTCGAAAGTTCTCATACTCTCGCTTGAACGACTCGTAGAGACGGGTTTTGACTTGAGAGGTTCCCTCATGAAAACGCATGAGGGTGGCCCAAATCTCCCGAGCCGTAGCGAGGTGAGAAACACGATCAAACTCACTCATGCACAAACATGAGAAAAGAGCATTACGTGCTCGGCTATTGGCATCGTGCTCATCGATCTAAAGCTGAGAGACACGAGTAGCCAAAACCACGTAATCAGCAGAGTTGCAAATATCCCAGATGGAAGCACCCAAACTCTGCAGATAGGCCGACATGCGTATCTTCCAATATGCATAGTTTGTCCCATCAAAGAACGGTGGTTTGCCCACGCCGCGATCCATGTCGCCTTCTGTGGATCTGGAACCGGCTAAGGTGGAAGATCCTTAACCTGCTCCGATACCAATTGAAGGACCGAAAGTGCTCCCAGAAAGCGACCAGAGGGGGGGTGAAGGGGAGCTCCAAATTTTCCTTTTGAAAACTCGTTGCCTTTGTCCCAAAGATAAACCCCACGAGCAAATCAAGAACTTGCAAGTGTCCACGACCCTAGATGTAGGGTGGATGCTTTCGAGAAGCACAGCGGGACACTATACAACCCTAGAAACCCAACGCAAAAGTTGGAATGCGAAACCGACAATGAACGATCGAACCTCAAACAAAACTACGCAATTTCAACAGCATCGGACGCAGGCAGCGTCCGATGACCAACCAACGGACGCGTCCGATGCAAACTGAGCAAAACTGGGACCTTACTGCTTACACATCGGACACTGTGAACAGTGAACTCTCAGCGTCCGATGGACACACTCCGGCGCGTCCGATGCGCAACGGAGCGTCCGGTGAGAGCGTCCGATGCTCCTTTGAAAATGTCAGAGACTGACACGTGGCAACGGTGCGTCCGATGCAAAGGGTGTCAGCGTCCGATGCTATGAACTCGAGCGTCCGATGCCCTCGACGCAGTGTAGTTTCTTCACGAAATTCACTCGATCTCCTCTGAATCAAAAGCACTAAGGCTTAGACTTGGTGTGAGGAGTTCCAAGGATGTTAGTGAGCTATCCCTCTGGAATCATGGCTCGAACCTAAATCCAAATCGAGGAATTGGAAGAAATCGGGTCAAGGGAGGAAAAAACTCAATCCTAGACTAAAATCGCTCGATCTCCTAGACCGTGAGGTTAGAGGAGGATTCCTTCGGTGGAAAGAAATGCCTCACGATCTAGAACAACTTGGTTCAAACGGATTTGCGAAAGATGAACCGAGCAAAGAGATCAATCGACAGGAAAAAACGTGGAGAAAAGGATTCCGTGAAGAACACGAACAAAACGCGAATCACAACCACGAAATTGCAACAGTGAGATTACGATCTCACTTCCTCAAAATCTCACGGACACAGAGGTATTGTTCTCTTCTCTGTGGATCTCAGGTTCGCTACAGCAGGCGATTGGGAGAGCAGGAAACCCTAGAAGCAAAGAGCAAATGACTGAGATATTTTGAGGAGGAGGGTGTCTCCCCCTACTTAACCTATTCCTAATTCCTACTCTATTCCTATTCTACCCCTCTCTACTTACAGAGCGAGCCAGCTAAACCCTAAGGTTATTCTGGACCAACTCAGTGGTAGGTAGATCCGACGGCTACGCCCGCACAACTCGTAGCGTTGCCTCGACGCAACCTCCCGATTGCCGCCATGTGCCACCACCGCTCTGCGTCCTTTTCCTGGACATCGCACCTACGGTTTTGAGGCCCAAACCGGGAAACCAGGCTTCACAGCCAACCCCCGGTTTTGAGGCCCAAACCGGGAAACCAGCCCACCAACATCTGAGTTTTGAGGCCCAAACTCAGCAAACCCGCAGCGCCCAGGTTTTGAGGCCCAAACCTGGAAACCATCCTCAGCCCGAGTTTTGTGGCCAAACTCAGAAACCCTCAGCACCCAGGTTTTGAGGCCCAAACCTGGAAACCGTCCACCTGATGGTTTTTCCCTGGCTCTACCACCAAACCGACGCCGTGAAGGGGATGCACCTCCCGTGCACCCCGTCCACCGACACGTGTCCCCAAGTCCACGACTCAGGCAACACACGACCGCAAGTCTTCGCTCGTCGCTGTCCCAGGATGCCAGCCACTACAGCTGATCCTCGGGCTTCCGGTCCCTCAGTCCAAGCCTCACGTCCGCCCTTCGCGACTCTCGGTCCATCGGCACGACACGTCTCTACTTGACCTTCACCTTGCCTCTGATCACTGTATCCGTGCTCGACACCTGCACAACACAAGCCAAAGAACATGCGCATCATCCCAGTTGACAATCACTCATCACTCAGAGACTCGGCATACACCCATGTATCCGCATGATGAAACAAATGGCTCTCATGATGAAGAAGAAAATCTAGATGATGTGAGAGGAACTCAATTGGAAAATACAATGAAGAGTATGGACATTGGTGATATTCGACCTAGGGAAGTGATTGATGCTGAAGATGACAAAGATCAAGTACTCACTTCTGCAATTGTGCAAGCTAGTGGTTCTCAATTGCAAGAACAACAAGTGGCTAGTTCATCTAACCAAATGATCAAGCAAGTACAAGCAATCAAGTCCAAGTGCTCCAACCAACCAATGTTGCAAGAGATCAACCATTAGATAAAATTATTGGTGGAATTCAATGTGGTGTGCAAACTAGATCAAGATTGGCTTCATTTTGTGAACTGAAGGACCGAGAGTGCAACCAGAAAGCGACCAGAGGGGGGTGAATGGGAGCTTTAAATTTCTTTTCAGAAACTTTAAACCTCTGTCCTGAAAGCAACCCCAAGAGCAAAACCGATGCGCGTGATGTCCACGACCCAAGAGAATGGGTGGATGTTCCCTAAGAACACAGCGGGACACCACAAATATTCCCTCGCCCATGTTCACGCAGGTCAACTAGTGACAGGATGAACTTTGGGTAACCTCAACCTCCCCCGAGCAACGCGAGGAGGATTCAGGGTATTTTGTAAAGTGAGAAGCCCGATTTCTGTAGAGCACGAAGTCAGGAATCCGACGCAACAAGCGGATCTCAAATTGTAAGTCGGACGAACAAACTGCGGACGAAAACGCGCAGGACAGACTCGACCGGACTCTGCCTGCATCCGGTCACAGACCACTGTGCGCCCGGTCAAGTCTCAAGCGTCTGGTCGCAAGATTACAGGCGGATGAACAGTGTGTTCAGTGCGTCCAGTAAGTAACAAACAGAGCGTCCGGTCAAGTCGCGAATAAAACACAGAGTGTGTTCAACGACCGGACTCTCAACCCTAGCGTCCGGTTTGCCCGACGCCAAAGTCCGGTCACCCCGAAAATCAGCTGTTCGTCCACCGATTCGACACAAACTCTCCCAAAATGAAACCTCTAGGGTTCAAACTTGGAGAGATGAGTCACAAGGAGGATAGTGAGCTATCTCTAAGAGATCAAGGCTCGAACCTATCTCCAAATCGATGAATCGAAGAAATTCGGGGGAAGGGAGAAAAACTTGATCCGAAACAAAAATCGACCGATCTACTAGCTCATGAGGTTAGAGGAGAACTCCTTCGGTGGAAAGAAGTGCCTCACGATCTAGAACATCTCTGTTCAAATGGATTTGCAAAAGACGCACCGAGTACAGAGATCGATCAACAGGAAAAACGTGGATAAAAACAACCCACGAAGAACACGAACAAAACGCGAATCACAACCACGAATTTGCAACCGTGTGGCTACCACACGCTACAACAGTGAGATTACGGTCTCACTTCCTCAAAATCTCACGGGCACAGAGGTATTGTTCTCTTCTCTGTGGATCTCAGTTCGCTACAGCTGAGGATGGAGAGAGCAGGAAAACCTAGAAGCAAAAGAGCAAATAGCTGAGATAGAATGGGAGGAGGGTGTCTCCCTCTACTTATCCTAATTCTAATTCCTACTCTACCCCTCTCTAATTATAGAGCGAACTAGCTAAACCCTAGGGTTATTCTGGACCAACTCGAAGAAGCTGGTGATCCGACGGCCACGCCCGCACAACTGGTAGCGTTGCCTCAACGCAACCTCACTGATTGCCGCTACGTGCCGCCACCGCTCCGCTCGTCCTTTTCCCGGACTTCGCCCCCGGTTTTGAGGCCCAAACTGGGAAACCAGCCGACCATCGCCTGCGTTTTGTGGCCCAAACTCAGAAACCCGCAGCGCCCAGGTTTTGAGGCCCAAACCTGGAAACCGTCCTCAGCCCGAGTTTTGTGGCCCAAATTTGAAAACCATCAGCGCCCAGATTTTGAGGCCCAAACCTGGAAACCGTCCACTTAGTGGTTTTTCTGTGGCTCAACCAACAAACCGAGCCGGAGAGGGGATGCACCGCCCGTGCACCCCGTCCACCGACACGTGTCCCCAGGTCCTCGACCCAAGCAACACCGTGCCCGGAAGTCTTCGCTCGTCGCTGTCCTAGGCTGTCAGCCATCACAGCTGATCCTCGGGCCACCGGTCCCTGAGTCCAAGCCTCACGTCCGCCCTTGGCCACTCTCGGTCCATCGGCACGGCACGTCTCTACTTAACCTTCACCTTGCCTTTGATCACTGTATCCTTGTTCGACACCTGCACAACACAAGCCAAAGAACATGTGCATTATCCCAGTTGACAATCACTCATCACTCAAAGACTCGGCATACACCCATGTATCCGCATGAACATTGCTCTTTTGTATCATCCATCGAGCCAACCAAGATTGAAGAAGCATTACAAGATGTTGATTGGGTCAATTCCATGCATGAAGAGCTTAACAACTTCACAAGAAATCAAGTTTGAGAATTAGTAGAGAGGCCTAAGAACGACAATGTGATTGGCACTAGATGGGTCTTTCGAAACAAGCAAGATCAAGATGGCATTGTGGTGAGCAACAAAGCAAGATTAGTGGCACAAGGATACACTCAAGTAGAGGGTCTTGACTTTGGTGAAACATATGCACCGGTTGCAAGATTGGAAGCAATAAGAATCCTATTAGCTTATGCTTGCTCCTACAACATCAAGTTATATCAAATGGATGTCAAGAGTGCATTTCTCAATGGCTACATCAATGAGTTAGTATATGTTGAGCAACCACTCGGTTTTGAAGATGACAAGAAGCCCAACCATGTTTACAAGCTCAAGAAGGCACTTTATGGTTTGAAATAAGCACCAAGAGCATGGTATGAGAGGTTAAGGGATTTTCTCCTCTCTAAAGGGTTCAAGATGGGAAAGGTTGATACTACTCTCTTCACCAAGAAGATTAGACAAGACTTGTTTGTGTTGCAAATCTATGTTGATGATATTATTTTTGGATCAACCAATCAAGATTTTTTTGAAGAATTTGGTGAAATGATGGCTAATGAGTTTAAAATGTCCATGATTGGAGAGCTTAGCTACTTCCTTGGTCTACAAATCAAGCAATTGAAGGAAGGCACATTTGTTAGTCAAAGCAAGTATATAAAGGACATGATCAAGAAGTTTGGATTGCAAGATGCAAAAGCTATTAGCACGCCTATGGGGACAAATGGACAATTGGATAGTGATGTAAGATGGCAATATGGTGGATCAAAAGTTGTATCGGTCTACGATTGGAAGCCTACTCTATGTGACTGCATCAAGACCGGATGTTATGTTTAGTGTATGCATGTGTGCAAGATTCCAATCCTCACCAAGAGAGAGTCACTTGAAGGCCACTAAGAGAATATTGAGGTACTTGAAGCATGCACAAGATGTTGGTTTGTGGTATCCAAAGGGGTCAAAGTTTGAGTTGATTGAATATTCAGACTCTGATTATGCGGGTTGCAAGGTTGATAGAAAGAGCACATCGAGCACATGTCAATTGTTGGGAAGATCACTTGTGTCTTGGTCATCAAAGAAGCAAAATAGTGTGGCACTTTCAACCGCCGAAGTCGAATACATATCCGCCGGTAGTTGTTGTGCTCAATTACTTTGGATGACTTTGGAATTAAATTCAAACAAGTGTCATTGCTATGTGACAATGAGAGTGCGGTGAAGCTCACAAACAACCCCATGCAACATTCAAGAACAAAGCATATTGATATTAGGCACCATTTCATAAGAGACCATCAACAAAAGGGTGATATTACAATTGAGAGTGTTGGTACAGATGATCAACTTGCCGACATATTCACCAAGCCACTTGATGAGAAAAGGTTTTGCAAGCTAAGGAATGAATTGAACATACTTGACTTCTCAAATATGATGCACCCCCACTTATATGACATGCCTCTCCTCCGACAAAGCAAGGTAAAAAGTTGATTGGCATATGCATCCATACTTTGCTAGGAACATGTTTAGTGCATCTAGTCATTCCTCACAATCATTAGGCTCATCCATGGAAATAAAATGATGTTGATGCTTGTATGATGCCACTATTGTTTCCATGCCTTACTTGATCTAGTGGTAACATATGACATGTTTATGGGCTTGCAATCCTAGTGTTTAATCTAGAGAATGAGCAATAGAACTTTTAACCAACGTGAGTAAGATAACCATTGCAAGATGTGTGAAGAAGCTTACTCTAGAGCAAACTGTGTTAAATGATTCATGCAAAAGAACTAGATTGAACCAAATGTGAAAGAACTACCTCTGTCTCTAAACAGTTTGAAACCTTTTTATCCAAACCTTTTATGGAAATAGATGACAAAGGGGGAGAGAGTGTGACAAAGATAAAATGAAGGGGATCAAACTTTGAAAATGATTTTTGAGCACACAAGTAGGGGGAGCACGCTCATGAACTTGGTTGTTGCATTTGATTTGTGCATGTTCATATGCTTGCTTGCATTGCACAAGTTATTTAACATGATATCCATGCTTGTGTGGTGTATGCTAGAAATAAATTTTGAATGATGATTTGCAAACTAGCATGCATAGGTGGTAGCTAGATATAATTTGTTCTTACAAGTGGTACTAGAGCCTTTCATATAATGTTGATCTCATATGGTATCTAGTGTTTTTGTAAGTCTAGCTAACCATGGTGCTAAGGATGGTGTATATTGGCAACTCCGATTGCTATCACGCTTCAAAGGACCATTATTTTCACCTTAGCATCATTTGATAGTATTACTCTCCCACATTTCATATCTATGCATATGTGCCAAACTTGAACCAAACACTATAGCAAATATGTAGGGGGAGCTAATACTAACAAAGAGGTGACTGAAGTTTTTAAATACATATCATTGTGAAAGGTTATCATCAATTACCAAAAAGGGGGAGATTGAAAGTCCTTGTTTGGTTTTGGGTAATTGATGTCACCTAGGGTACTAACCTTTGTCATGAGGTGTTTATGAGCTAGGTTGGTACACACCAAGTGCGGGAGCTAGATGATGATCATGGTATTGATGGTGATGACCAAAAGATGGATCAAGTGCTCCACATTTGGAAAGAGAAGAAGAGAAAAGCAAAACCCTATGGAGATCAAGGCAAAGGTATAAATAGGGATTTTGTTTTGGCACTCAAGACACCCTAGAGGGTGTGAGTGTGTTTAGGATAGATAGCCGTACTATTAAGAGGGGACTATCTCGGTGATTGCGGTTTTCAAGTGCCCCTAGGTGAATTCATACATGCATATGCATTACGACCTAGTGTGCTAACCTCTAATCCTTTGAAAATGATTGTTAAAATGCTAACACACATGCACAAGATGATGTACACTTGGTGGTGTTAGCACATTTGCAAAGGAGAAGGTGGTGGAGTTGAATTGGATCAACTCGGAGAAGTTTTTGGAGAAATCTTTGGTTGGAAAAGAGAAGTGATGGATCTTGGATTGGAAATGTGTTCTAATACTTTGTGTTTTGGATCGTGTATTCATGTGGGTTGTGTAGCCCTCTGAATAAGCTTTCCAAAATGTCCAAGATCATCGAAATCGGAGTCCGGAGCTAAGAGTTATGACCATTTTAGCACGGAGCTCAGCCTGGTAGCGGAAGTACCGCTGGACGGGCGGTAGTACTGGTCCGGGGGGCCCGTAGTACCGTTCGGACCTCCAGAAGTCGCGTTTCGTGCCTAGATTCTTCCAACGGGCACCTAAGGGGTTGATCAGAAGTACCGGTGGTTGACCGGTAGTACCGGCTCTATGAGCGGTAGTACCGGTCAAGGACCGGAGGTACCGCTCAAGAGAAGTAGTCGTTGTGCTGTTTGCTCTCCTTCATAGAAATACGAAGTGGCCGGCTTTGGGGAGGCGCTCTTGACACTCTAACCCCTTGAACATCCTCTTGAGCTAGACATACTCCCTCCCACTCATCTCCTTGCTTGATAGCACGATTCTAAGTGAGATCGAGTGGTTCCAAGTGCATTTGCTTGTGAGTTTGCATCTAGTGGAACTTGGGGATCGTTGTTGCTGTGGGTATTCTCTTTACTCTTGGTGGTTGCCGCCACCTAGACGGCTTGGAGCAGCGGAGGAGCTTTGGCACGAGTGGTGATTGTTCGTGGCCATCTCCCGGTGATTGTGAGGGGTATTGTGCCTTCCCCGGCGAAGAGCCAGAAGGTAACTCTAGTGGATTGCGCTTGTCATTGAGTTACCTCCATTTGTGGGTAGGTTCTTGCGGTGCTCATTTGTTGAGCTAGGTTTGTGAAACACCTATTAGCCGCCGAACCACCAAGTGGTTGGTCAACACAATGGGGAGTAGCGTGCCGGCAAGCACGTGAACTGTTGATGCTCACTAAGTGTCATATTTTTTAGCATCAACAAGGTCATATAACACAACACAAGAGCCTAAAATCAACCAAAAACCTTTTATAAACTAACGATTTCCACTTGTCCTTGAGTTTTATTTGAATGTAGGAAATTGCAGGGTTTTTGAGCAAAAGGACCAAATGGACCCACCAGGGAGCAAGCCCACGTGCCTAGGCTCACTCTGGGCCAAGGAGGGGTGGCGCCCGCCACCCCTAGCTAGCGGCCGCCAGGGGGGAGAAG
Organism: Coix lacryma-jobi var. lacryma-jobi; assembly: GCA_009763385.1. NCBI lineage: Eukaryota > Viridiplantae > Streptophyta > Magnoliopsida > Poales > Poaceae > Coix > Coix lacryma-jobi. The sequence continues at coordinate 67,884,000 of CM019824.1, read as the reverse complement.
CCCAAACTCCCCCCTGCCACGTCACTTATCCAGGGGAAGCACTCCACGCTCATTTGCAGCCGTTGCTCACCTAAGTCGGTTCATCCAAGGGCTAAGAAGCAATGTCACATGGATCAAGGCCTAATTGCCCATGTGACGGTTATTGGACAACCCTAACCGAACCCTAACCGACTTGGAGGACCTCCTGGATGCCGTTGATGAAGAGGCGGTGGATCCAAGGGCCAGGGGGTGGCGCCCGCCACCTAGGGCTGGCGCCCGCCAGCACTCTCACCCCCCTGACCTATCCCTAGGTCCCTAGTCTATAAATAGGACCCCCCTAGCTCATTTGTACTCAGACCTCACCTCATTAGTCCCACTCTCTTGTAAGCAAAGCTCTGGTGAAGGAACACTCTAGTTGAGAGACTTAGAGTGAGAGCGAGAGTGAAGAAGAGAAGAGCTGTAGTTGTAATAGAGGATCTTCCAAGTCTCTGGTATAATTCCAAGTCTTCCTTCATTTATCTTAGTGTTCTTCTACTTTCAGCATTTACTTTAAGTTCTTTACTTATTGTTCTTGTTGAGTGCTTTCGATCATAGATAGCTTAGTATTTAGTCTATATCTAGTTCGGGTTCTTCGCTGAGTAATCAGTGCTCTAGTTTTGGACGCAAGATTAGAGTAGTATATATTAGTGTAAGCGCGGTGCTTAGACTAGTTATACCTTAGTTTGTGGCTAGCCCCCCGGATAGCTGTGGTAGCAAACAGGTGGTGACAACCCTGGGAGCCTGGAATTCCACCACGTAGTTGGGTTAGTTCTTAAATCATAAACCTCGTTGTGCACGTCTGAGGTAAATAGTCCAGAGGGTGTGTATGGTTCGAAGAACTAGATAGAACCTTTATTGCTAAGTTCGTTGTGATCGTAAGTGTGTAGGAAAACATTAATCTGTTCATCGGCCAGACCCCGCCGATTTAGGTTAGTAGTAGTTAGTCTTTCTTTTCTTTTTAGTAGTAGTAGAAACCAACCCCCATTCACACTTTTCGATCAACCCTGCTAGAATCACTAGTTTTTCATAGCATTCCTATTGTTAGTTCTGCCATAGTAGCTTCCCTGTGGAAATAAATACGATACTCGATTACTCCCGGGTGAAGTGCTACAATAGACTTATTCTGTGCGCTTGTGGAACCTACCAATAGTCATACGAATAGTTAGTTATACTTCTTGCATTAAGAAGTACCAACAAACCTTTCTGGCACCGTTGCCGGGAATAGATTCTATAGTCTACTCCTAGTGACGACGTTAGCAAGAGTCAACAAGCATTTCTAGCGCCGTTGCCGGGGAAGCAATTGGCTAGAATTAATTCTTTGTGATTTCTATTGAATTAACCCCCGTAGTTCTAGCGGGTATATATTGTTCGTTGTTCGTGACCATTCAAGTAGTCATCGCCGGATTCAATCTTCAGAGCGACTATCAAGAAGATCCTGAGGCCATTCTTAGGAGAGCGAGAGCTAATCTCACTCCTCCGAGGAAGAACCTGGAGCTTCGTGAGAGGAGTTCGTCGAGACAAGAATCCCAGTCAAAAGTGACCGACGAACCAAGCTGCTCCAACGATCAATCAACATCGACGTCGACCAAAACACTCTGTGAGTATTCCATGCCTACTCTTGCTCACATTCCAGTGTTACCTTCTACTAGTAATGTAGATTTTGAGCTTAAACCTCACTTAATACGTATGGCTCAAGCTATCGCATTTAATGGCAAACCTTCCGAGGATGCCAATGCTCACCTCCGGAAATTTCTGGAGATATGTAGTACAATTTCTGTGCAGGGAGTTTCGCAGGATGCCATCAGACTTCGTCTTTTTCCATTTTCATTAGTGGAAAAAGCGAAGCAGTGGCTCCTCTTCAACCCTGGCCACCTGCTAACGTGGGTGAGATGCGCGGATCAATTTCTCAACAAGTTCTGCCCGATAAGTCGAACTATTCTTGTCCGTAGCAAGATTTCCAACTTTGGACAGGGAGACGAAGAAACAATCACTGAAGCTTGGGAGAGACTACAAGAGTATATTGAATACTGTCCTCACCATGGTATGCAAGACTGTTACTTGATCCAGAGCTTCTACAGTGGACTCCAGCAAGAATCTCGACAACACATTGATGCTGCCGCCGGAGGTGCATACCTCTCTCCCACTATAGAGAAGGCAACCAAATTGATCGAGACAATGGTGGCGAATCAAGGATGGACAGAAAAACGTGCTAGAGGTATGTCTGAAATTAAGCAAGCTGATTCTGTCACCCTACAAACTTTGGTAAAATTGCTAGAGCAAAGGTTAAATGAGAAGAGAGATCGTGCTGCAAAGGAGTACTACGCCAAGCAAAGGGCCACTTCATCAAGTGAAGGTCAAGCAGAAATTAAGAAAGAGGATGCCAAATCCCTTCTTAATAATGGTGGCTACGGAGAACCTCCAATTCCAATGATTCAACAATGGAATAACAAAGGTATGCCTCAAACCTCCGTATTTAATTCTCCTATTGGAAAATTAGTTTCTAATTAAGGTAGAATTAATGAAAGCATAAGTAATAAATTAATTGAACATGATAAAATGCTAGAAGGAATTTATGCTAGACTAAGAGATTTTTCTAAAGCATTTAAGGAACAAACTAATTTTAATAAGAGATTAGAGCAAAAGGTAGATAACATTAAATATCAAATTAAATACTATGAGGAGGTAAAAGCTGTAACCACGAGAGGTGGTAAGACCACTCGTGATCCCCCTCATCCTAATTTAGTTCCTAGTAGTAATAATGCTACAAAGAAAAATATCGTCAATGTTGAAGAAGACGAAGAAGAGGAGACCCCAGCTGAACCTCCATCCAAGGTACGAACTGCTCCTCATGAATTCTATGATACACATGTATTACCTTTTCGAGATCGAACCAGAAATCCGGCGGAAGACGACCAATTCAAGAAATTCGTCGAGGTAATTCAAAAATTATATATACATGTGTCATTTATTGACGCTATGCAGGTTCTAACTTATGCAAAATATTTGAGAGACATTCTCAATAAATAGAAACCAATTCCAAGTAGGGATGTGGTTAAATTGACCGAAGATTGCAGTGCGGTCATTTTAAACCAACTCCTAGAAAAGAAGAAGGACCCAGGAAACCCAACGATCGCATGTTCAATTGGAGAGCAGCACTTCGAGCATGCACTCTGTGATCTAGGAGCAAGCGTCAGCGTCATGCCCAAGGTAATATATGATAAACTAAATCATCATACCTTGTCCCCTACTTCTATGTGTTTGCAGCTAGCCGATCAATCGCTCCGATATCCCACGGGAATAGCAGAGAATATTCCGGTGAAAATCCGGAATCTCTTTGTCCCGGTGGATTTCGTGGTTCTGGATATTAATCCCGACCACCGGACGCCATTGATCTTGGGACGGCCATTTCTGAGCACTGCAAAAGCCACCATTGATGTAGGAGCTGGAGAAATTCAGCTCCACATCAGTGGAAAGGAGGAGAAATTCCAGTTCACACCGCGACCGGAAAAACACCCGTCATCAAGGTTCGTCGGTGCCGACATTCCACCACAACCACCGTGAAGACGACACTAATTGGGAATCCAAAACGGCTAACCATGGTAAGTTAGGCTAAGGTAAGTCTTTATCCCCTCATTTAATTTTTTGTTTTACTTAAGCAATTTAATTTTCAGCAAAGTAGATGCTTACTAGAGTGATTAGGTGGCACCTAGGGGGCTTATGGCAGCCATAGGGGTGGCGCCCGCCACCCCATGCTGGCGCCTGCCACCCTAGTGTGCACTTGGGAGCACTAGCCAATCTCTAGAATATTACACCTACCTCCTAGACCCAAATAACACCAAGGGAGACACATGGCTTTGCTCATTTCAATGCAATCACTCACTCCCATGTCTCCCCCTCTTCACTCCAACTTTTGGACACACCTCCACCCAAAAATTCTAGTGCACATGTGATGGAGAGTGACACGGAGAGCACTAGGTGAAAGGAGGGGTGAGTTGGAGTGAATTTCCAACAAGGAGTGTGGCGCCCACCACTATTTCCTGGCGCCCGCCAGCAGGGTGAGGCTCACAGCCTCCCCCCTTCCATCCTCAGCCTATAAATACTACCCACACCCCATGAAAGTTCTCACAACTCACTCAAAACACAAAAACATCAGCCATCCTAAGCACTAGCAAAGAAGTCATGGGCCCTCTCAAGAACTTCTTCACCGGAAAGAAGAAGAAGAGCAAGGGTGAGGGAAGTTCGTCGAGAGCAAACACCCACATTCGCTTTGCTGGGAGTGATGAGGAGAGCGCCGGGCGGGGTACTCCATCCACCGACGCAATGTCGATGGATCGGTACTCTCCGTTCTCACACCAGGCTGGACCGACCATCCGCATCCTGAACTCTGTCAATGACATCATTTGGCAGAGTTCATTCACACCCGCCGAATCGACGCCGACTTGCTAAGTCGCACTGGTATGGATAGTGAGTTTCTTTATATTTCTCGAACTTTGGGATGGGAACATGCATGGATGGTTAATGAGGAGGGAATCCTTCCCCTCACAATGGAATTTCTAGCTACCATGCAACTGTCCGCTACTCACATAACATTCCGGCTTTTTAATGAAGAGCAGACTCTCTCGTGGGGGCAGTTTAGCAAGCACTTAAATTTTGATAAATCATGTTTGCTAAACCTGGAATCTGCTTGTACGGGTTTCAACAGAAATGATTTTTGGAAAAGCATTGCTGGGAACAGAGACCCAGGCTTGCCCCGTACAAGTAATATCCACAACCCCACGCTCAGGTTTTTCCACAAATATATCAGTATCACACTTTTTCCAAGACCTGACTTGAGACCAATCAAAAATCCTGAAATGCTGCTGCTTTATGCTCTAGTTAACCACATAAAAGTGTCACCTGCCAAGGCCATGGCGGATTACTGGTCTAAATTTAATCAATGCTCTGGAAATATTGAAATGACATCATGGATAACTAGACTAGCTTTTAACATGGGTCTGCTGAACACTGCTATATACTCCTACATTCCTAGTGACCGAGACCTTTTGACCGCGGAGCACTTCTCGCAAGGACACATCTTGCGTGAGAACCAGGAGACCGGTGAGATTCACATGATCTACCAAGATTATGTGAATAAAATCGCTCTTCCTGACATGTCACTTTGGTTGGTGAATGCACCAACGTTACTTTTGGCCCTGGAAACCGAGGCAGAGCAACACCGTAGGTTGGCCTGAGAAAACATCATGCAGGTTCCCAGGAGGAGGACACGAGCGCAGACCCGTGCAGTAGAAGAGGCCGCAAGAGCCACAGCAGCGGCACAGGAGTTTGACCCTTTCCATGCAGGGCATTATGAAGGAGCAGCACACTATGGTCATTTGACACCTCCTGGCTCGCACCAAGCAGGAGGATCAAATTGGCACCAACCGCAACATCCGCGGTGGGAATATGGACAGGAGGCGTCCTTCCACTCATCCCAGTTGGGGAGTTCAACTCATTCATTGGGAGGATCCACTTAGGTATACTGGCCGTGGTGATGAGTTCGTCCATAGGGGAATCTCACCGCAGGCCGCTCGCCATTCGTCCTTTCATCAGGACGAGTGGATGCGCAACATGGGATATCTTCAGCACCAAAAGAGTGGACTCACCATGGATTCTGCCGACATCCGCCAGGACTTGAACAACTTGAACCAAGATTTCTAGGAATTCCGCCAGGAAACTGGTGAAGAACAGGGTAATATTTCTTCTCTCCTGCAGCAAAACCAGCAGAACTGGGAGGACATGTACCGTCGTCAAGGATGGATGTGACCCAACCACGCCAAAAGCCAGCTTGGGGGAGGACCCCGTCATCGAGGTAAGTATCACTACCGTCTTTTTTCTGTCAGTTTTATTTATTTTCAGTAATTTAAATTTGAGTTCTATCTTAGTTAATTTCGAGCTTTAAAAAAAATAATAATAATTAGTAATAAATAAATAGCAATAAATGAAACGCTCTCATCGTAAGTCTTTCTAATAAATGTATGCCATGCATTAGAGTTATCATGGGAAAACTGTAACATCCCTGGTTTTCCAAGAACCAAAAATACGAGCTTTTTAAAACTTTTTCCTGCAATGTGTGGAACATGTTGCCGCTAGGTCAAACGCTAGTCAACGTAGTGTTGTTTTCCCGCAAAGCGTTGCACTCATATAGAATTGCTTGTAGAGGTGTGCCTGAGCTCTCGATTCGGTCTAGGGTTTGAGTCGTGTCAGAGTCGGAGTGTACAAATCCATAGTGATCTCCCCTCCTTTTTGGGACTTTTCCCGATCTCTCTTTATCCCATCCCAAAAGATCTTCGGGTCATACTAATTCATGACTCGGGGAAAATCCTTTCCCTTTCTCCCCTCTTTTCCAATTCCGATTCTACTCGGATTCCTTTCAAAACCCTTGTTCACAAATCCACTCCGAATCTCCTGTTCAACCATTCCCAAATTATCTTTGGGATTCAAACCCCCCAATGTTTATCGGAACCCTTCGAACCACTTATTTTGATTCCACCCAACTTCTTTGAATTTCCCTCGATCTCCTTTGTCCCAACTCCGAACACTCTAAGTCATAATATATTTCTTGGAAGAGAAAAATCTTTTTCTTCTTTTCCATCAAATCATATTTGAATGCTCCATCCAAATTCCTCTAAATTTCTCCAAACTTCATTTGGATCCATCTCTTTTTCATTAGCAAAATTGGGAAGAACCATTTTCTCCTCTCTTGGGCTGAAACCTCTAGCCGGCCCACTCCTTCTCCTCTCCCTCCTCCCACCTTCCCTCTTGCCGCATGGGCCAAAGCCCGCCACCACGCTCTAGCCCAGCAACGCCCCAGGCCTACCCGCTTCCCCCCTCTCCTTCCTTTGCGCGCGGCCCGTGAGCACGCCCTGGCCCAGCAGCCCAGCATCGCGCCCCTCCTTAGCCTGCCCACGCGCGCGTGCGAGCCCAAGCCAGCCGTCGCTCCTCTGCGAACCCTAGGGGCAGTGCGCCCCAGCGCTCCCCGCCGCCGCCGCCGCCTGGAAACCCGCGCCCTCGGTGTCCGCACCGCGTGATGAGCGCCACGCGTCCAGGAGTATGGACGCCGAGGCATCTCGCCGTCCATGCCATTCCTGCCCTAACCGGCCGCCCTATAAGAGCCCCAAGCCACCACGGACTGCCTCTCTCCTCCCACTCTCCCCATGCCGAGCCGCCACCAGCTTCTCCCTCCCTCCCTGCTCGCACCTGCAGCCGACCCTGTCGCAAAGGCCGCGTGCCCTAGCGCCCCGGCCGGTCTGCACCTCTCCGGCGTCGAGTCCTCGCCGAGCCGCCGTGCGCGCGCTCGCCCAAGCCAGCAGCACCGACAGATGAAGCGCCTCGCCGCCTTCGGCCGCGACCACGACGCGCAGCTGCTCCGCCACTGGCCTCTCCGTCCTCGCCGGCGAAGGTGCTGGCCAGCCACGGCAGCGCCGAGGCCGTCCCTCGCGACACCAAGCGCCGTGACGTCGCCAAGCGCCGCGACGTCGCCCACGCCCTGCTGATTCGGCCAGCACCACCCCGCCGAGCACCTGCCGCGCAGACCGAGGCCGTGGCCACGCCACGTCGAGCGCTTGCCATGCCGGTCGCGGATGCGCCGTGGCCACACCACGTCACGGCTGCGAGCTTTTGTGGCCCCGTCGGCCGCGCCCGCGCCATCAGCAGCTGTGCCAACCTCCCTCTGTCGCGGCTGCCAAGGCAAGACTGCAGCCGACCACAGGATGGCCACGTCGGCCGCCGCCTACGCCGGGACGTCGCTGTCGGCTCGGTCGATTGCCAAACCATGCCACCATGCCGACCACGCCCTCGCCGAACTCGTTGCTGTCGGTGAGCTCCGTATCCCCAAAGGCCCCACCTTTTTGTTCTGTCTCGTCGATGTTCATGTCTGAGACCGGCCTTCGTGCCGAGTTTTGCACTGTGCAGGAAAGGTGGCCACGCCACCGAGCTTTCGCCGAAACTCTACCACCCTCTGAACCACTTGTTGCCACCTCCAGCTGGCCACAACTCCACCCGACTAGCAGCGGCCAGCTTTTGGTGTCCCGCAGCTAGCCCCCAACCCACTGCAGCCACGTTCGTCCAAGGCGTGCCTTGCTGATCGGTCGACCGCACACATCTGTCCGGTCGACGGCGCGCTGCCGTTCGGCCGAGGGTGCACTCGCTACCCTCGGTATCGCTCCGTTGAAGCCCCATCTTCCGTGCCATCGACAAGGTCTAACCTTTGGAACCCGTTGACGCCTCCCGCGACGTCGACACAAATCCTTTCATTTTATTCACCTTCATACTATTGTCATTCATACTGACTCATCCACGATCTATACTTGCCTATGCCGGGCCTTCGCGCCGGTCTATTTCTCTATTGCTATGGATATGTGTTACTCTATGGTTGTGGTCGGGTGATAGTCGTTGCGTTTATGTCGTTGGCGGTTGACCGTGCCTTCCAGCCGGTCCTTGTTTGTTTTGTCTATGAACTGTGCCTTCGAGCTGGTCGAGGGGTCGTCCCTCGCTCGGACGTTGCGATCGTGGGTTCGTCCCGCCGTGGTCGTAACGCTGAGCGTAACTTGCCCCTCGTAGTCTTAGTCGTTGTTTTGGATTTGGTTGACTCCGTTGCGACACGAGCGTCAGCTCCTGTCCTTAGCCCTAGGGCATGGTCATGCGGATATTACCCGCACACGATAGTCCTTCGTGACCTGGTCTAGTGGGAGAAGGAACGGGTGACGATGATCGTCGAGCAACGAGTGCCAACTCGTTTGGGTGAAGCTCATGGCCGCGAGTTGCTTCGCCATGACCATTGGGCTCCATCTGTTTTATTGCGTTTTTGTCCTAGCCACCTTGTATGTTTGCACTGCCTTGACCGTTGCATTCCTTCGGCTCCCGCGGTGACAACCGCACCGCTACGAGCCGTAGGAATAGCGTTGTGCTAATTTAGTTGCACGAAGGTCGTGGTGCCCTACGAGTTGGCTTAGGTCGAGCATCTATCATTCATTGGCTACCGCCTTTGCCATGGCGTGTTGATTGAATGAATGTGGAGATCGCTCTTCGCTCTTCTCTTTTCTCCCTTTTGATTTGATCTCCGCCGATCCTGTAAGGTGTGGATCGTGCCCTTTTGTTTCTCGCTCCGATCCCCGTCAAATGCAATGACCGTGGATCGAAGTACCCGAGGAACCAAGTTCCTCGCCTTTAGTCCGTCTCTTTTGCGTGTTAATCGTGTTTGCGTGTAGTATTGCCATCTTGATCACACTCCTGTGATTCCTGTCTACTGCTATGGCGTGTGGATCAAAAAGAATGTGGATCCCTGTTTTTCTTTTTCTTTTGCCTCTTCGCACTTGAGCCCTCGTATACTTGTACCTATTATAGACTGTAGCGCTCCTAGATCCTCGCGGTGACAACCGCACCGCTGCGGATTCTAGGAACGTCTAGTGCCATTTAGTGCACACGAGCGAGGTACCCTACGCGTGGTTTAAGTGCTTGTGTTCTTGGTGTATCGCTCCCTTCGATGCTCCGTCTTTGCCATGGCGCGTGCATAGAAGGAAGTGAGACTACCTTTGCTTCTCTTTTCCCTTCCTGTTCTGTTCCCTCTTCTCGGTTCTCGTCGATTACAATGGCGTGTGGATCGAGCAAGAGATCAGAACTACCTCCTTCCCCTGTTGGTCGCTCTATTCGATCCCGTCCTTAACCATGACGATTGGATCAAAGACCGGACCCTCGTTCTAGTTGGCAAAACTAAGGTCCATGTCATGATCTTAGTTCCGTGCGAGTCGGCTCGATCGACCGTAGGAAAACATTTACACCGAGAACATGTCATAGATGTGCTTAGCCGAGTTTCTCCTTCGCCTCTTTGGGCCCGAGGAAAACGAACTCGCTTCGTTGTGACGGAACGGCCCTAATCTCATGGCCCACGTGTCCCTGTCAACCTCTGACAGCCGAACCCATGTTCGGTGTCAACTGTTGAGTCCCGGACTACAACATGACGGCACCGTACGCGCGGACAACCTCTTCTCGACAATGACCACATGCTAGCTAGGCAAGCAGTCATCGAACGGGAAGTAAAGCCAAATTCCCATAAAGATTCTTTCAGTGATCACACTTTTGAAAATGGCATTTTATTGCAAATCTATAGTATAGCATCACTAAGCATTTTGCAAATAGTTTTAAAGCAGGGCTGGTGGATCTTCTGGTGGAGGTAAATAATGCAGGTAATAGGTCATCACACAACTCCTATAACCTAATGCAGTAGTTTAACTCAAAAGCATTTAAGGAAAACATTTTATAAATCCAAGGAAGGGTTAAATGCACCGGGGCTTGCCTTGAAGAGCAAAGAGGGCAGGCTCGAGGGCGGCAGGGCAGTTGTCGGAGCTCGGGGTAGCCTCAAGGACAGGTTCGTCAGCGGCTGCCTCGATCTTGATGCCTTCTTCGGCGACTATACGAATGCAATGATGCATGCTCATGAGTATGCTAGCATGAACAATGCAACACAGGGCATACAACGTGAACCTTAATCACCTTTTCTGTTTTTCTTAATTATTTAAAAAGGTCATTTTATGCAGTTGCTCCAAAAATTACCAAATTAATCACATAAGTTCATTATGGTGTAGATAGATGGCAAAACAAATTTCATAATTTTTGGAGGTCATTAAAGTGCTCAAATAAAATCAGACATTAATTAACAAAAGGCACTATTTAACAATTAAAGATAAATGCTCAAAAATCAACTTGTTCCAAAAGACTTGAAAATTTCACCAGAGACTAAACATGGCATAGGAAGCTCACAAAAATTTATCTCATGATTTTTGGAGTTATAAAAGATTTTCTAAAAAAATCCAAAACCATCCATTTATTAATTAAAAGAGGGATTTTACATTTTCAAATTCTTGCAGAAAAGTTAAGTTTCATATTTTTATAAAATACTACATAGAATAAAGACTCAACTGTAAAATTTTCAGAATTTTTAGAGCAATACAGAAAATCATACAAAAAGATGAAATAACAAGACTATTCATATTTTTGAAAAGGAAAAGAGCACTGAGCTCGAGTCGGAGCGGGCTCGACGTCGAGGCTCGAGGCTCGGCTGAGAAAACAGACGCTGGGCTCACCGAGAGTCAGAGGCAAGGCTCGACGAGGCGGATGGAAAAGAGGGCTCCATGGCGAGGCCTCGGCGGGGTTCTCTTGCGGCTAGCCTCTCGAGGGTGGCCTCGGCTCACTCGAGGCTTACAGCTCGAGGGTAGCTGCTATTCGCCCGAGGCTGAGGCTAGTCTCGGCTGCTTCGAGGGGCGGGGTTCGAGGATGTGCTCGAGGGTGTGGCTCGGGAACGTGCTCGAGGGTAGTGCGATTCGCCCGAGGCTTGGGGCTCGATACGGTCGAGGGTGCGGGTCGAGGAAGGAGACGACCGCGGCGGCACTCCGGCGATCCGGCGACTCTGTACACCAGGCACGGTCACCAGTAGCCGGTTAGGGGCGCAAGAAGACAAGGAAGGAATATCAGAGGTCAGAGGGAGGAGAGGTGGAGCGACGGCGGCGAATTTCGTCGACCCGAGTTAGACGGCTTCTCACCGGCGCTGATGAAAAAGGGCTCGCACTCGGCGGTGGGAGGCGGTAGCGATGGAATTGAGGGGTGGGGAAGCTACACGGGCTCAAGGCGGAGCTGCTGGGCTAGTTGGTTGAGCGGGGGAGACTCTGGAGTGAGCTGGCCACGGTGGCGGGGTGAGTGCGGAGCTCCGGCCACCGGCGGGCCTTTTATAGCCGCGGCCAGGGGCCGTTAGGGGGCGCGCGGAGGTGCGGATGAGGTTGCCCGCGGCGCGTGCTAGCGATCTCATGATGAAGAAGGACGGAATTCAGTTTGGGACCCGGGCGTCGTGCTTGCCGGCGACGGCCACGCGGCGGCGACGTCGGGGAACAGTGGGGGACGAGGGCGGAGGTCAGCGCTTGCGCGTGCGGGGGCAGAATGATGGCGCGGTCACAGGCGACAAGTCGGGGGCGGGCGTGCGGCTGCCAGGCGCGTGGCGCACGCAACTCCGGCGAGCGGCCATGGCCGGCCCCCCCCCTGCTCTGCTCTGACCCTAGGTAGGAGATGAACAGGGCTAGGTCTAGGTGTTGACTTTTTGAATTTTGCAAATTACTCCCAAAACTTGAACTGCACGGGAAAAACTCAGAATACCAAAGTTATGCAGAAAAAGGAGATCTACAACTTTGTCAATAAGAACATTTTCAAATTCCAAACAGTTTTTGAATTATATTCGAAAACAGAAAAGGGAACACTTTTGGGATTTGAAAAAATTCAAAATTACTTTTGATTTTATATAGGAACTCGAAAATCTGTAAATACCAAAGTTGTCCCTCTTGACAAGATTTACAACTTTGCCTTTTGAACCAAATCCAAATTTGAATAGTTTTTAAAGTATTAAAAGAGGGGAAAAAACTAGGGTTTGGAAATTAGGGTTTTTCAAAGGGATTTGAAATCTGTTTTTGATTTTGGGTTTTTGAACAACAGAACAAAGCTTCAAGACACAAAACTGAACAAGAATTAAACAAGGCTAGACACAGAGGTGAAATTACCATTTTTGCCCTTAAAGGAATATTTGGGCTTTAGGGTTTTTGAAAAGAGATTGCTACATAAGTACTAAGCAAACATAAATGCAAGGCAAGAATGATTAATGACTAATGATGATGACATGTTAGGTTAATTACATTTTTAAACACCCGAGGTGTTACAGCCTTCCCCCCTAAAAGAAATCTCGCCCCGAGATTTCACGTCTTAAGAAGGAAAAGGCAAAACCTTACATCTACAGAGTATCGAGAAAGTCGGGATAGTTCTTTGCTAAGAAGTCTTCAGACTCCCAAGTGGCTTCTTCTTCAGAGTGTTGGTTCCACTGGATCTTGTACCATCTCGTGGTAGTCCTCCGGGTAACACGGTCCTTGTAATCCAACACACGAACTGGATATTCAGAATATGACAGATCGGGTTCTAACTCAACACCTTCAACATCTACCACATATTCGGGCACTCGGAGACACTTCTTGAGTTGGGAGACGTGAAACCCATTATGAACTGCTGAAAGATGATCGGGCAACCTTAGCTTATAAGCTACCTTGCCACAGCATTCCAGAATTTCAAAGGGACCAATATAGCGAGGTGCTAACTTCCCTTTAACTCCAAAACGAGTGACTCCTTTGGTGGGTGAGACTTTCAGGTACACATAATCTCCAAATTGAAACTTTAGAGGTCGACGTCTTTTGTCGGCATAGCTTTTCTGTCGAGATTGCGCAATTTTCATATTCTCTTGTATTTGCTTGACTTTTTCTTCCATATCTTTCACTAGGTCAACTCCAAAGAATTCTCTTTCTCCAGGTTCAGACCAACTGAGAGGTGTACGACAACGGCGACCGTACAGTGCTTCAAAGGGTGCCATTTTGATGCTCTCTTGGTAACTGTTATTATATGAGAACTCTGCCAAGGGCAAACAGTCATCCCAAGTATCTGTGAAGGTGAGCACACATGCTCTCAACATATCCTCTAACACTTGGTTGACTCGCTCAGTTTGTCCATCTGTTTGTGGATGATATGTTGTACTATGCAAGAGCTTGGTTCCAAGTGAGGTATGGAACGCTTTCCAAAATTTTGCGACAAACTGAGTACCACGATCAGAGACAATGGTCTTGGGTATGCCATGGAGTTTCACTATGTGGTTCTTGTACAAAGTGGCATATGTGGGGACGGTGTAGCTGGTTTTGACTGGCAGGAAATGAGCTTGCTTTGTGAGGCGATCCACGATCACCCAGATGGAATCAAAACCTTTTGGTGTCTTTGGTAGTCCATTGATAAAATCCATACTGATATCGTCCCATTTCCAAGCAGGTACAGGTAAAGGTTGCAATTCTCCTCCGGGCCTCATGTGCACGGCTTTGACTTTCTGGCAAGTATCACACTGAGCGACATACCGGGCGATCTCAATCTTCATCTTTGTCCACCAGAACCTTTGCTTCAAGTCCTGGTACATCTTGTTGCTGCCGGGGTGGATGGAGAATCTAGTCAAGTGTGCTTCATCAAGGATTAACTTTCTTAACTCAGGCACTTTAGGAACTACTAACCGATTCTTAAACCATACTACTCCTGTATCATCAATCCCGAAACAATCAGCCTTTCCGGATTGGACCTTTTCGATGATGTGCTTGATTCCAGGGTTATCTTTCTGTGTAGCGATGATCTGCTCTTTGATAGGGGTTTCTATTCTGATATTATACAGAGTTCCTTGTGGAATCATTTCAATATTTAACTTTTCCAGCTCATAACACAAAGAAGAATCATAGGGTTTCATCATCAGACAGTTGCAATATGACTTGCGACTGAGCGCATCGGCAACCACATTCGCGTTACCCGGATGGTAATGCACTTCAAGATCAGAGTCCTTAATTAACTCAAGCCATCTTCTCTGTCTCATATTCAGCTCTTCTTGAGTGAAGATATACTTCAGGCTTTTGTGATCAGTGTACACATTACAGGTACTGCCCAACAGATAATGACGCCAGATATTCAAGGCATGCACTACTGCTGCTAACTCGAGATCATGAGTTGGATAATTCTCTTCATGTCGCTTAAGCTGTCGGGAGGCATATGCGATCACTCGACCTTCTTGCATCAAAACACAGCCCAAACCAGTACCAGATGCATCACAGTAGACATCAAAGGGCTTCTCGATGTTCGGCTGGGCTAGCACTGGTGATGTAGTTAACAGTTTCTTCAGAGTTTGAAAGGCTTGCTCACAGGCTGGTGACCAGACAAACTTCATAGAATTCTTTACTAACTCAGTGATAGGCTTGGCGATTCTTGAGAAATCTGGGATGAATCGACGATAATATCCTGCCATTCCCATAAAGCTGCGGACTTGATGAACAGTGGTAGGTGGCTTCCAATCTAGAATGTCTGCCACTTTACCAGGGTCAACTGACACACCTTCAGCGGATAGGACATGACCAAGAAACTGTATCTGATCTAACCAGAATTCACATTTACTATGGGTTAGCTTTTTGTTATTTTTTTTTTTTTTATTTTTTTTGGGTGTTTTTTTTTTGAGTTTTTTTTCTTTTGCTTTTTTTTTTTTTTGTGGAGTTTTTGTTTTTTCTTTTTTTTTTTTTTCTTTTTTTTTTGTTTGTCTTTTTTGTTTTGCTTTTTTTTTTTTTTTTTTTTTTTTTTGTTTTATTTTTGTTTTTTTTTTTTTTTTTTATTTTTTTTTTTTTTTTTTTTTTTTTTTTTTTTTTTTTTTTTTTTTTTTTTTTTTTTTTTTTTTTTTTTCCTTCTTTTTTTTGGGTTTGTTGTTTTTTTTTTGTTTGGTTTGTTTTAGTTTTTTTTTGGGGGGCGTTTTTGTTTTTTTTTGTTGTGTTCTTTCTTTTTTTCGGGGAGATGTTTTTTTTTTTTTTGGTTTTTTTTTTTTTTTTTTTTTTTCTTTTTATTTTTTTTTTTTTTTTTTATTTCTTTTTTTTTTTTTTTTTTTTTTTTTTTTTTTTTTTTTTTTTTTACTGGCATACAGCTGATGTTCTCTGAGACGGATAGAACGATACGAAGATGCTCGGCGTGATCTTCAGGGGTTTTTGAGTAGACAAGGATGTCGTCAATGAACACGACCACGAATTATCAAGCTCTGGCATGAACACAGAGTTCATGAGGTACATGAAATGAGCAGGGGCATTGGTCAAACCGAAGGACATGACCAAGTACTCATATAGGCCGTATCTGGTGGTGAAAGCTGTTTTAGGAATATCTTCAGGACGAATCTTTATTTGGTGGTAGCCAGATCTGAGATTGATCTTGGAGAATACTTTGGCTCCAGCTAACTGGTCAAAGAGAAGATAAATACGAGGCAAGGGATATTTATTTTTGATGGTGACCTCATTGAGTGGGCGATAATCAATACACATTCTGAGAGTCTTGTCTTTCTTCTTTACAAAGATTGCAGGACAGCCCCAAGGAGACGAGCTTGGGCGAATGAAACCCTTGTCCAACAAATCTTGTAATTGGATTTTTATCTCTGCCAACTCCCTGGGAGGCATTCGATAAGCCCTGCGGGATATGGGAGCAGTCCCGGGCTTTAGCTCTATGGCAAACTCGACATCACGGTCAGGAGGCAGACCAGGCAAATCCTCAGGAAAAACATCAGGGAATTCACAGACCACGGGGATGTCTCAGGTTTCCAGGACATAGGCGGTATTTATTTGAGTGGCTGCTGGTTTTCGAGGCATTGGAAGTTGGAGAAGGAGTTTGGAGGTGCTGTTAGGAATGTCCACTCTCACAACTCTATTCAGGATGTCGATCATGGCTTTATACTGGCACATCCAATTCATGCCTAAAATGACATCTATCTCCTGATCACGTAGCACTATCATGGTGGTAGAAAATACATGTTCCCCCAACATTACTGGTATACTGCGAACCACTTCCTTAGTACTTATACGCCCTCCAGGCGAAAATATGCAGAAACTTTCTTTCAACTCCCCAATTGATATCTCATGCTTAACGACAAATGTACGACTGATGAAGGAATGCGATGCACCAGAATCGAACAACACAACTGCAGGATGATTGGCAACGGGAAACCTACCGATCATGACAGGCTCTCCTTCTGGGATGTCGCCGACAGTGGTGTAGTAAACTTGCCCGTGCTTCTAGACAACTTTGCCTTTCTGACCATGCTGCTGCTGGGCACGGTGCTGCTGCTGCTGCTGAGATCCTCCAGGATTCTTCTGAGTATTCTGGGCATACCTCTTGGGCTTTGGGCACTCACGAGACCAGTGACCAAGCTGGCCGCAGTTGTAGCAGGGATGGTTGTAGGCTGTTTGTGGAGTGGTGATACGAACACCTGGGGCGTTCCGCTGTGTGGCACTCTGCTGGTTGGCATTATGGGTGGTGGCCGCGGTACGGACGACCACTTGCTGGTTGGGGTAAGGTAGGCGATTTTGGTGGTGACTGGGGTGGTATATGATCCTCTGGCGCTTGTGATTGCCAGAGAAGCTGCTGGATCCTGCTTTCTTCTTCTCCTCCTCCTCTTGGTACTGACGGTTGCTCTCTTCAAAAGCGACAGCCCGGTCAACAGCATCATGATACGAACCGGTCAGGTTATTGGACAGACTTCTGCGGATCTTAGGATGCAGACCTCTAAGGAAACAATCCCTCTTCTTTTCATCTGTGTTGACATACTCTGAGGCATACTGGCTAAGATGGTTGAACTGACCCACATACTGCATCACTGTGGAGTCCTTCTGCTGCAGTGCCAGAAACTGATCAAGCTTCATCTTCATTAATCCCGAAGGGATGTGATGGGCACGGAAAGCGGTGCGGAACTCTTCCCAGGTCAACTGATGACCCTCTAGCTGGGCAGCCAACAGATTGGCATACCAAGCGCTTGCTGGACCACGAAGCTGCTGAGAAGCGAACCGGGGCTTCTGGATGTCGGTGCAGTGGATAAGACTGAACTTTTGCTCCATAGTGCGGAGCCAATCATCAGCTTCCAGGGGTTCATCTGCCTTGGTAAAGACCGGTGGACGGGTCTCTGTGAACTCCACATATGTGGTTTCATGATTGATGTTATGGCGACCACGGTGACCATGGTTCTGCTGTCCTTGGTTTTGAGCCATCAGGTTAGCAGCGGCTGCCAAGGCTACAATGGCATCTGCCAGGGTAGCAGGAACAGGTGGAGGGTTTGGAAGGTTGGCACCATCAGAACCTCCAGCTCCAGTGCGAGTGTTCACAGGCATCTGTTAAGCAACTTGGAACTTAGCATTCATAGATAGAGTTCTGAAAACAACAGACTGATAGCTCCTTCTGATACAAAGGCTGATAGATTGATAAAGATTTCTGACAGACACAACTGACCGATAAGGGGAAAAAGGTACGAAAAGAAAGATACAGACTGACATAACAAAAGACAGACTAACGCTCTCAAACCTAGACTAAGGTTTTAGGTAAGCAGGTGGTACAGACACACGGGATCTCCATCTCCTAAAGACGGGTCTAGTCCTCATCGATGATGATCATTTCTTCGTCGTCGTCTTCTTCGAGGATGAGCTCAGGCTCTTCCTCCTCGTCCTCGTCTTCAGCATGGACGTCCTCAGCAGGTTCAATTTCTTCGTCCACGTCTGGCTCTTGTTCCACATCGGGTTCTTCCACTACTCCGTCCTCAGGGTCCTCCATAACCGGGGGTACCAAGGGGTGGAGTTGATCATACAGCTAATGTACTTCCTCATGAAGCATATCATTGAACTGTTCAATCTGAGCTGTGTACTGCTGCAGTCCGTGGAGCTCGGCTCTGGTGACGTCCTCGCGGATCCAAGCATCATTGCGCTGCTCGATAGTGCGAACCGTGTTCCGGTTGGCCTGCTCCAGGGAAGCTCGTGCCTCATAAAACTCCAGGCGTGAGTGGTAGAAGTCATGCTCCAAGTTCTTCAGCTCAGCCTTCAGATCCTTGATCTCCTCCTTCAGGTTCTTACGGGTGCGGCGGGGAAAGCGACGACTGTTGGAAGATTCTCCAGTCTCCTCCCCAGCGCGTGGTGCCAGCTGGTGGCGTGGCACACCATGCGGTCCAGTCGACTTGCGGGCAGTCAGCTTGATGCGAGCCATGTCTGGATAAGAGAAGATGGATGAGAAAGGCTAGCAAGAACAGGTAAAGGCATACTACCCCAACGAACTTAGAGAGGAAGTTAACTTAAGTGATTATGACATGATGCATGAATCGCTCCTACGGAACAAAGCAATGCAATAAATAAATAAGGTACATAGGGCTTAAAATATGTTGTTCCACTAGCTAGTGTTGCCACATGAGAGACAAGATGAGAGAAGCAATTTGGACTCAAAATAGTCAAGTTTAGTTTGTTTGAACTCAAAAGGTCTTTTGAAGTTTTCGCAAAAACGAACACTGCAACGTTAAAGTGAGATGCTCCGATACCACTCTGTGACGGAACGGCCCTAATCTCATGGCCCACGTGTCCCTGTCAACCTCTGACAGCCGAACCCATGTTCCATGTGATTAAGACCTGTTCGCCACCGGGCTACATCAGTGCCCAATGTCCGCAGGATCATCTCACAATTCGGTTACAGTATTGCATACTTTTACAAATAACATCGGAATAAAGAGCGGAAGACTTAAATAACATTAGTTTTACAAAGCAGGGTTCCAAATAGAAATTAAGGTGCAGTTATTACAAACCAAGTTCTGATAATAGAAATAGACATAGGCAACATAGTGGAGAACAGCAAAGATACTTATAATCACCCAGCCCGAGGGTGTACAACTATTCTTCGGCCTCATCGGCCTCTTCCTGGACGATGGTCACGCAACAGGGTGCAAGACACATCGGGGTCTCTGTCATACCTGCAGCATGGGTAACAAACCCTGAGTACTGGGGTACTCAACAAGACTTACCCGACTAAGAAAAAGGGACAAGACTCAGGAATGAGAGGCTTAGGGTAGTCAAGGTAAGGTTTAAGCAAGATCAAGTATTTTGCAGAAAAGCATTTTTGTAAACCTTATTTTATTTTGGAAAGATTCAGTATTCCTCAATTCTTCATCGTTCATGATTCATTTTACATTTCAAAACATTCCTAGTTGAGAACCACTCTCCGTTGACAGTCAGTGGACCAAGTCTCCATAACCGAGGAGCAACGTTAATCCGGATAAATAATACTCAGCTGAGGATCCCTATCCACACTGCATATGTAGCACCCAAGCTTGCATATGCCAACTCGTCTTCCACGATTCCTCCAAGATTGGACCCGGTCCTACGCCACCCGGAAGTACAGTACACCACTCCTATCCAGGTACGACGACCACGTGGGTACATGCTACTTCCGCCATCTCTCCACTCCCAGTGCGCGGTTGTCGGTCCCAATAATGGATTTCTCGGAGCTAGAGCTTTCCGTAGTATGTGAATAGTTACAAGTCTTGACCAGCAGGCCCCCATACGGATGGTCCCTACATTTTTCCGCCAGCGACAAGCACCTCGGGACTCTAACCCAAAAGTACAGGTCCTGTCGGTTTTTCAACCCTGTCCCGGTCGGTGTCAACTGTTGAGTCCCGGACTACAACATGACGGCACCGTACGCGCGGACAACCTCTTCTCGACAATGACCACATGCTAGCTAGGCAAGCAGTCATCGAACGGGAAGTAAAGCCAAATTCCCATAAAGATTCTTTCAGTGATCGCACTTTTGAAAATGGCATTTTATTGCAAATCTATAGTATAGCATCGCTAAGCATTTTGCAAATAGTTTTAAAGCAGGGCTGGTGGATCTTCTGGTGGAGGTAAATAATGCAGGTAATAGGTCATCACACAACTCCTATAACCAAATGCAGTAGTTTAACTCAAAAGCATTTAAGGAAAACATTTTATAAATCCAAGGAAGGGTTAAATGCACCGGGGCTTGCCTTGAAGAGCAAAGAGGGCAGGCTCGAGGGCGGCAGGGCAGTTGTCGGAGCTCGGGGTAGCCTCAAGGACAGGTTCGTCAGCGGCTGCCTCGATCTTGATGCCTTCTTCGGTGACTATACGAATGCAATGATGCATGCTCATGAGTATGCTAGCATGAACAATGCAACACAGGGCATACAACGTGAACCTTAATCACATTTTCTGTTTTTCTTAATTATTTAAAAAGGTCATTTTATGCAGTTGCTCCAAAAATTACCAAATTAATCACATAAGTTCATTATGGTGTAGATAGATGGCAAAACAAATTTCATAATTTTTGGAGGTCATTAAGGTGCTCAAATAAAATCAGACATTAATTAACAAAAGGCACTATTTAACAATTAAAGATAAATGCTCAAAAATCAACTTGTTCCAAAAGACTTCAAAATTTCACCAGAGACTAAACATGGCATAGGAAGCTCACAAAAATTTATCTCATGATTTTTGGAGTTATAAAAGATTTTCTAAAAAAAATCCAAAACCATCCATTTATTAATTAAAAGAGGGATTTTACATTTTCAAATTCTTACAGAAAAGTCAAGTTTCATATTTTTATAAAATACTACATAGTATAAAGACTCAACTGTAAAATTTTCAGAATTTTTAGAGCAATACAGAAAATCATACAAAAAGATGAAATAACAAGACTATTCATATTTTTTTAAAAGGAAAAGAGCACTGAGCTCGAGTCGGAGCGGGCTCGACGTCGAGGCTCGAGGCTCGGCTGAGAAAACAGAGGCTGGGCTCACCGAGAGTCAGAGGCAAGGCTCGACGAGGCGGATGGAAAAGAGGGCTCGACGGCGAGGCCTCGGCGGGGTTCTCTTGCGGCTAGCCTCTCGAGGGTGGCCTCGGCTCACTCGAGGCTTACAGCTCGAGGGTAGCTGCGATTCGCCCGAGGCTGAGGCTAGTCTTGGCTGCTTCGAGGGGCGGGGTTCGAGGATGTGCTCGAGGGTGTGGCTCGGGAACGTGCTCGAGGGTAGTGCGATTCGCCCGAGGCTTGGGGCTCGATACGGTCGAGGGTGCGGGTCGAGGAAGGAGACGACCGCGGCGGCACTCCGGCGATCCGGCGACTCTGTACACCAGGCACGGTCACCAGTAGCCGGTTAGGGGCGCAAGAAGACAAGGAAGGAATATCAGAGGTCAGAGGGAGGAGAGGTGGAGCGACGGCGGCCAATTTCGTCGACCCGAGTCAGACGGCTTCTCAGCGGCGCTGAGGAAGAAGGGCTCGCACTCGGCGGTGGGAGGCGGTAGCGATGGAATTGAGGGGTGGGGAAGCTGCACGGGCTCAAGGCGGAGCTGCTGGGCTAGTTGGTTGAGCGGGGGAGACTCTGGAGTGAGCTGGCCACGGTGGCGGGGTGAGTGCGGAGCTCCGGCCACCGGCGGGCCTTTTATAGCCGCGGCCAGGGGCCGTTAGGGGGCGCGCGGAGGTGCGGATGAGATTGCCCGCGGCGCGTGCTTGCGATCTCATGATGAAGAAGGATGGAATTCAGTTTGGGACCCGGGCGTCGTGCTTGCCGGCGACGGCCACGCGGCGGCGACGTCGGGGAACAGTGGGGGACGGGGGCGGAGGTCAGCGCTTGCGCGTGCGGGGGCAGCATGATGGCGCGGTCACAGGCGACAAGTCGGGGGCGGGCATGCGGCTGCCAGGCGCGTGGCGCACGCAGCTCCGGCAAGCGGCCATGGCCGGGCCCCCCTGCTCTGCTCTGACCCTAGGTAGGAGATGAACAGGGCTAGGTCTAGGTGTTGACTTTCTGAATTTTGCAAATTACTCCCAAAACTTGAACTGCATGGGAAAAACTCAGAATACCAAAGTTGTGCAGAAAAGAAGATCTACAACTTTGTCAATAAGAATATTTTCAAATTCCAAACAGTTTTTGAATTATATTCGAAAACAGAAAAGGGAACACTTTTGGGATTTCAAAAAATTCAAAATTACTTTTGATTTTATATTGGAACTCGAAAATCTGTAAATACCAAAGTTGTCCCTCTTGACAAGATTTACAACTTTGCCTTTTGAACCAAATCCAAATTTTGAATAGTTTTTAAAGTATTAAAAGAGGGGAAAAAAAACTAGAGTTTGGAAATTAGGGTTTTTCAAAGGGATTTGAAATCTGTTTTTGATTTTGGGTTTTTGAACAACACAACAAAGCTTCAAGACACAAAACTGAACAAGAATTAAACAAGGCTAGACACAGAGGTGAAATTACCATTTTTGCCCTTAAAGGAAGATTTGGGCTTTAGGGTTTTTGAAAAGAGATTGCTACATAAGTACTAAGCAAACATAAATGCAAGGCAAGAATGATTAATGACTAATGATGATGACATGTCAGGTTAATTACATTTTTAAACACCCGAGGTGTTACATTCGTGAGGGATAATCATATTTTTGTGTGATGTTTGCTTAAGTCGGGATCGGTCTCAACCATTTTACTCAAGCCGTACAGGTCGACTCGGCCGGCCCGGGAAGTACGAGCTAGGTTGTTACTCGAGCTTGTGCTTAGCAAGCATTCACTCCTGCGTCTTTTTTTGAGCCTGAGGATTGGATGTCCTCCACGAGGGCTAAGTTCTTTCTTCGTTTAGTGTCCGTAGCATCTTTCGGGTCTAGTTGTCGTTTCAGTGTTCTGATTGCTCTTTTGTCTTGTTTGCCGGTCTCGCGAGGTAGTTGCGCCGGGAGCAACGTTAGCCGATCTGGAACCCGCTGGAGAAGACCAAGGACGACACCGGTACCCAAGGAGAACGACTACAAGGACATCAAAGATCGTGAACTAACAACGAAACAGGTGCCACAGCCCATCCAACCTCGTAGAATCCTATTAGACATGCAATAATGTAGCTGCTAGTGCTTTACGTTTTGCAAATGAACTGTGATAGGTTGCATGTTAGATTGCTTGGGAAGCCTATACCTTGACGCAACCCTTTCCCCTGCACACCCGCTGTTAGGCTAGACACCACTTACTTTACATACTCGCTACTCACTTCTACTATGCATTATATCTGTGATGTGATGCTTGGTGGATGTTTGCTTGTGGGTGGCTAAGGCACATGGTGCCGTGAAAACGGGATGATGACTTGGGGAGATCTTGGCGTGTGTCTTGGGTGCGTGTGGTGAGGGTTGAGTCGACTGGACAGGATCTATGACGAGTCTGGTGACGAGTCTTGCCGAGGGGATGTGACCTGGGCATTCCCTGGGGAGTACCTGTGGCGGGTACATTGTGATCTTGAGAAGAGGTCCTGGGGAGGAGTGTCTTCGTGGGACGAATCCCCGGGATAGAGGTGCTGTGTCAGCACGGGGGTATCCGGGATACCCCGAGGAGGAGATATCCTGTTCAGTCCTTAGGGCCCGATTGAGCTGGGGTGATCAGACCATAGTACCTTCGTGCGCACCACTTGTTCTTGTATGGGCGGGAACCGTTCCTACCCCCTGGGCGAAACGATGCCATTACTGCTAGGCTGGAAGGTGATAAGTGTAGGGAGGCAAGGGCTGAAGACCCACACCCTCCTAAGACAACGTGGTGTTTTATTTGGTACGCCAGGATCCACGTCTCACAGTCTCAGCGTTACGGTGGATTTCCACCGGGGTGCCCCAGGGTTGAGTGGTAGGATGGCATCGTTGCGGATTAGGGGGAAGTTCGGAATCAGCTTAGACGAACCGGATCGTCGAGGATAGCTAACCTGTGGTTCCAGGCGTACACGCTCTGCAGAGTCGATCGATCTATACGTATAGCCGTGTCCACGGTCATGGACAACACTATGGTGCTCAGTTTCCCTCGGACTTAGTGAGAGGTGTCTTTTCTTCTTCTCCCCCTGGGTTTGATAGGTCCGGCGCTGGCCGTTGAGGCAAGGTACGAGTGGGAGTCGTCCTTGTCGCCTAGAGAGTGAGAGTGTGGTGAGATGTGTATGTGTGTGGATGGGATGGATGGATGGATGGCCGTGTGGCCGGATGTTCGGTCGATGACCGAATGGAAGGCCATGTGGCCGGGTAAATGGGATAAAACTTGATTATATATAATTATAAAATATTGATTACCTGCATAGGAAAACTACAGCCATAAATAGATTCCTTTTGCTCTACCCTTGCATTCCACATACCACATAGCAAATGCAAGCATAGGATGGGAAAATGTGGCCAATACAAACCGTACTGAAAATTAACGACAGGTTTGGACGACTTCTACTACGACGATGGTGGAAGCTAGATGGACTAGGGAGTCTCGTTCCTATACACAAGTTTGGATGAGAAGATGAAGACGGAGTCTTCGCCCGCTGCTACAACGACTTTGATGATGCCCGTGAAGGAGGAGCCTTCACTCGCCGACGCTCTACGCCGACTCCAGCGTCGATAGGTGTGCGTTACCGATATAGTTCGTATAGGTGGTGTTTCCCATGTGATGTAATGACTTGTAAATCTGTACTACCGCGTTGTATGAACTATGGTAACAACTGAATAATGATAATGTGATGGTTTGAGACTTTTGGACTATCACATTATGATGTATCTACGGATTTCCCTTCGAGGAAATCGTGGGTCGTTTCAAAAACGTATGCTAGAACTAAACTCGAGACATGAGCATTAGACTAAGTAAAGGGGAAGTAAGTTTCTACTTTGACTTGAGCAAGTCAAGTTTGTGGAGTGATTATTTTGAAAATTTTAAAAACTTGCTCTAAGTACTTCTGTGGCAAAGAAAGTCCTACCAAAGCCAAATAACTTTGTAGGAGCTTCCACCTGCTGCATGTTAGTGTTGAGCCTAGTTAGACTTTTGTTGATAGTCATGGTAGAGAAACTTGTCATATCTTTAAGACCAAGGAATTCACTTGCACCCACCTATATAGTGCTATTCTTACACTGAGAATACGCACACAACATGCCTTTATTTCCATTCATTGTTAGGAATACTTCATGGAAAAATATCATGCTCCATAAAGTCTTAGGGACATGGCTATAATCATTCAAAAAAAAGAGCAAGTGCTCCAGAAAGAAAAGAATATTCAAAAGACCAAGTGCTCTAGAAAGAAAGTTCAAAAGAGCAAATGCTCTAGAAAAAAGAGAATATCCAAAAGAGCAAATGCTCTCATTCATAGCCATGATCCCACAAAAGAGATAAAAAGGAGAAGTGCCATCAAAGTAGTAGCCACAATAAATACCACACACTTGCACATTCCTGGTCTGAACCTATGACTTGTTGCTCCTTTGCTCCAATTGTCTAACTTGGCAAAATCATGCTAGCATTGCATGCTCACTTTTATCCTACCCATTAAACCCCACATAAAGCCTTAGTGAGAGGATAATTCTTCCATTTCCACATACAAATATGAGTGATTGAGTGAGCCACAGAAGTTGCTAAGCATGCTTTCTTTTGAACAAAACTTGCAAAAACTCCACATATCTTGATTAGCAAAATAGGCAAGGGAAAGACAAACCTTCTTTCTTGCGGGTCTTTTGTTCTAATCTTGAGTGCAGGGAAGGCTACCAGTTCCATGATGATGAAAATAATATGGGCATACACAACAAAAACACAGAGTTTCCAAGATTATTTTAAGTCCATGCTTGCTCGAGGACGAGCAAGGGGTAAGCTTGGGGGAGCTTGTTGACACTCACTAAGTGTCATATTCTTAGCATCAACAAGGTCATATAACACAACACAAGGGCCTAAAATCAACCAAAAACCTTTTATAAACTAATGATTTCCACTTGTCCTTGAGTTTTATTTGAATGTAGGAAATTGCAGGGTTTTTGAGCAAAATGACCAAATGGACCCACCAGGAAGCAAGCCCACTTGCCTGGGCTCACTTTGGGCCAAGGAGGGGTGGCGCCCGCCACCCCTAGCTGGCGGCCGCCAGGGGGGAGAAGCCCAAACTCCCCCTGCCACGTCACTGATCCAGGGGAAGCACCCCACATTCATTGGCAGCCGTTGCTCACCTACGTCGGTTCATCCAAGGGCTAAGAAGCAGCGTCACATGGATCATGGCCTAATTGCCCATGTGACGGTTATTGGACAACCCTAACCGACCCCAAACCGACTTGGGGGACCTCCTAGATGCCGTTGGTGAAGAGGCGGTGGATCCAAGGGCCAGGGGAGTGGCGCCCGCCACCACTAGCTGGCGCCCGCCACCACACTTACCCCCCTGACCTAACCCTAGGTCTATAAGTACCCCCCCTAGGTTCCTTAGGCTATAAATAGGACCCCCCGAGCTCATTTGTACTCAGACCTCACCTCATTAGTCCCACTCTCTTGTAAGCGAAGCTCTGGTGAAGGAACACTATAGTTGAGAGACTTAGAGTGAGAGCGAGAGTGTAGAAGAGAAGAGCTGGAGTTGTAATAGAGGATCTTCCAAGTCTCTGGTATAATTCCAAGTCTTCCTTCATTTATCTTAGTGTTCTTCTACTTTCAGCATCTACTTTAAGTTCTTTACTTATTGTTCTTGTTGAGTGCTTTCGATCATAGATAACTTAGTGTAAGCGCGGTGCTTAGACTAGTTATACCTTAGTTTGTGGCTAGCCCCCCGGATAGCTGTGGTAGCAAACAGGTGGTGACAACCCTGGGAGCCTGGAATTCCACCACGTAGTTGGGTTAGTTCTTAAATCATAAACCTCGTTGTGCACGTCTGAGGTAAATAGTCCAGAGGGTGTGTACGGTTTGAAGAACTAGATAGAACCTTTATTGCTAAGTTAGTTGTGATCGTAAGTGTGTAGGAAAACATTAATCTGTTCATCGGCCAGACCCCGCCGATTTAGGTTAGTAGTAGTTAGTCTTTCTTTTCTTTTTAGTAGTAGTAGAAACCAACCCCCATTCACACTTTTCGATCAACCCTGCTAGAATCACTAGTTGTTCATAGCAGTCCTAGTGTTAGTTCTGCCATAGTAGCTTCCCTGTGGAAATAAATACGATACTCGGTTACTCCCGGGTGAAGTGCTACAATAGACTTATTCTGTGCGCTTGCGGAACCTACCAATGGTCATACGAATAGTTAGTTATACTTCTTACATTAAGAAGTACCAACAAACCTTTCTGGCGCCGTTGCCGGGAATAGATTCTATAGTCTACTCCTAGTGACGACGTTAGCAAGAGTCAACATGAACCTCGAGAGAAAATTTTTGTGTCTCTTGCCACTTTGGACTTCTCCCGAAGTTTCTTGGTATTCTTATTGTGATTAATTATCTCTTGCCGGCATTGGTATATATCTCTCTATCTTTGCATTACTTTCTTTATCACTTGTGTAGAGATATTTGTTGCTAGAAGTAGCTCTCTATAGAAGTAATTTTTTTTTGCTAGCTCATTGTTTTAGAGAGTAGTGACATATCTTTTGTGTGCCATAGTGATTATAGGTTACTAGAATTGTTGGATAGGTGGCTTGCAACACTTAGTGGAGCTAGAGCAAAAAGCTTCGCTTTGTAATTGTCTAACTAGTTGCTCTAAGTGTTTTGTAGAATTTTTATTAGGCTATTCACCGCCCCTCTAGCCATTTAGGACCTTTTAGTGTGGATAACTTGGTTCTTTTGTGGCATGAGCTCGTCTTGGATAGGTGGCATGGTATCTAGCTTGTTCCTTAGGTGGTTTGGTTTTGGAGCCCATGTTTGTTTCTTGGGTGGAGCTCTAGGAGGTTCCACAAACACTCCATCCTTGGTGTTAGGCTTGAGAGGCTCTTTGGGTGGAATCTTGGTCGGTTTGGGAGTAGTGGTGGAGTTGGGCTTCTCACTCGGCTTAAGACCACTAAACTCTCCAATCTTCCCAAAAGATGTAGCACTCTCCACACCCTGAGCAAAACTAACACCAGGACGTCCAGCAACATGCTTGAATTGCGCAATCATCATTCCAAGCTGCGGCTCTCCACAAGACACCCATGACAAGATGGTCTGAAGGTATGTGTTTTCTTCCTCAGTTTGCATCTTGTCATGCTTCACATTTGCAATCTCCATTTCCAAGCCCTCACACAAGGCACACCTAGACACACAAGTGCTATCCGAGCTGGCCTTCTCAAGAGACACAATCTTGGTATTCTTCTCTGCCAACTCGGATTGCAAGCGTACACAAGACTTTCACGCACCCAGCAACACGGGTCTAGCCCTAAGCTCATCCACCTCTCCAACCAAAGCAACATACTTCCCCCTCAAAGTGAGAAGGTCAGTCATGTGCTTGGAGCACATCTCACACTCATCCTCCTCAGTCACGACAACGGTGGCGTTGACAGACTCAAGCTCCTTCACCGCATCCTCCCACTTCTGCCTAAACTCCTTCCTCTCTCTAGCAGCAAGCCTCAACAACTTGTCTTGACTAAGAAGAGCAGCTGTAAGTTTGTCGATCTCAGCAGAGAGTTCATCAGGAGTCTGAGATACCTAGGAGGAGTCGTCGTCGTCGTTCCGAGGGATCTCCTCCAGCTTTCTGTCGACCTCATCGCCGAGGGCCATGGTGCAGAAGCCCTCGTCGTCGGCGAAGAAGTGTTGACATTCGTTAGTGCAAATAGAATATGAAACATTCCGCAAGCGCACAGAACAACATTATAGCATTTTACCAGGAGTATTCCATGATCGTTATTTATATTTTACCACTGGGAAGCAAGGGTCAAGAATCTGATAACTCACGATCATGCATCTACTAACTCATAGTACTAATTAGACTAGAGCAGGAGTAATGGATATATGATATGATAATAAATGAAAGCATATAAAAGATAATTCAATGATAACTAGATAACTATAGTGGGTGGACAACGTGAGAGATCAAGGTTCCTATGCACTTCTCTATTACTTGGGTTCTAAGGTAACAAGGATGAAAATATATAGCAGTCATATAATTGTTGACACTTGCTAACGTCGTTACTAGGAGTAGACTATGGAATCTATCCCCGGCAACGGCGCCAAAAAGGCTTGTTGGTACTTCTTAATGTAAGAAGTATAACTAACTATTCGTATGACTATTGGTAAATTCCGCAAGCGCACAGAATAAGTCAATTGTAGCACTTCACCTGGGAGTAATCGAGTATCGTATTTATTTCCACAGGGAAGCTACTATGGCAGAACTAACACTAGGACTGCTATGAACAACTAGTGATTCTAGCAAGGTTGATCGAAGTGTATGAATGGGGGTTGATTTCTACTACTACTAAAAGAAAGAAAGACTAACTACTACTAAACTAAATCGGCGGGGTCTGGCCGATGAACAGATTAATGTTTTCCTACACACTTACGAACACAACTAACTTAGCAATAAAGATTTTATCTAGTTCTTTGAACCGTACACACCCTCTGGACCATTTACCTCAGACGTGCACAATGAGGTTTATGATTTAAAAACTAACCCAACTACGTGGTGGAATTCAAGGCTCCCAGGGCTGTCACCACCTATTTGCTACCACAGCTATCCGGGGGGCTAGCCACAAACTAAGGTATAATTAGTCTAAGCACCGCGCTTACACTAATATATACTACTCTAATCTTGCATCCAAAACTAGAGCACTGATTACTCAGCGAAGAACCCAAACTAGATACAAACTAAATACTAAGTTATCTATGATCGAAAGCACTCAACAAGAACAATAAGTAAAGAACTTAAAGTAAATGCTGAAAGTAGAAGAACACTAAGATAAATGAAGAAAGACTTGGAATTATACCAAAGACTCCGGAAGATCCTCTATTACAACTCCAGCTCTTCTCTTCTTCACTCTCGCTCTCACTCTAAGTTTCTCAACTAGAGTCTTACTTCACCAGAGCTTCGCTTACAAGAGAGTGGGACTAATGAGGTGAGGTCTGAGTACAAATGAGCTCGGGGGGTCCTTTTTATAGCCTAAGGGACCTAGGGGGTACTTATGGACCTAGGGTTACGTCAGGGGGGTGAGTGAGGGGGCGGGCGCCAGCCCTAGGTGGCGGCCGCCAGGCCCCTGACCATTGGATCCACCGTCATTGCTTCAATGGCATCCAGGAGCTCCAAGGAGGCGGTTCCAAGGTCGGTTGCATGTCCAAATAACCGTCACATGGGCAATTGGGTCATTATCCACGTGACATCTCTTCTTAGCCCTTGGATGCAACGACCCTAGTGATCAATGGCTACAAATGAGTTTGGCACGCCTCCCCTGGATCAGTGACGTGGCAGGGGAGGAGTTTGGGCCTCACTCCCCTGGCGTCCGCCAGCTAGGGGTGGCGGGCGCCACCCCACCTTGGCCCAAAGTGAGCCCAGGTGAGTGGGCTTGCCTCCTGGTGGGTCCTCTTGGTCATTTTGCTCAAAAACCCTGCAATTACCTACATTCAAATAAAACTCAAGGACAAGTGGAAATCGTTAGTTTATAAAAGGTTTTTGGTTGATTTTAGGTCCTTGTGTTGCGTTATATGACCTTGTTGATGCTAAGAATATGACACTTAGTGAGCATCAACAAGCTCCCCCAAGCTTACCTCTTGCTCATCCTCGAGCAAGCATGGACTTGAATTTTGGAAACTCTGTGTTTTTGTTGTGTATGCCCATATTATTTTTATCACCTTGGAATTGGTAGCCTTCCCTGCGCTCAAGATTAGAACAAAAGACCAGTAAGAAAGAAGGTTTGTCTTTCCCTTGCTGAGAACATATATGATGAATGATTGACTTTGATAAGGAAGGTTTGAGGCTTTTCCCGGTTTAGTCCATATCTCGCTATGCGCTTAATGTTTATGACTAACCGGTGGTGTTGAGTTGTGGTGTTTTTGTGTTGGTGTGCGTGTGCAACATGTGTCTCTTGGCTATGTTGATGTGCAGGTGTTGAGCTCGGATACAGTGGTCGATGGCAAGGTGAAGGTCAAGTAGAGACGTGCCGTGCCGATGGACCGGGATCGGTGAAGGATGGGCGTGCCGTGCGGCGGACGTGCCATGCCGATGTACCCAGAGCGGTGAAGGGCGGACGTGAGGCTTGGACTGACGAACCAGAAAGCCAGAGGACCAGCTGTGGTAGCTGGCACGTGGCATCGGCGAGCGAGAGCACATGGGGATGTGCGATGCATCGGCCGAGTCCAGAGGAAGACGATGGCATCATGGCACTTGGCGGAGGTCAGACACGGGCTTGTGTGCGGCGCAAGTGCCGTCGGCCAAGTCAAGAAGGAAGGCGAAGGCGTTGTGCCCGGTGTGGAGGCTGGACATGCATCGACATCGGTGCCGATGGTTGGGGTGTGCGAACCACATCCCGTCTATGGCGCGGGTTCGGTAGCTGAGCCTCAAAAAGCTACCTCGATGGTTTCCGAGTTTGGGCCTCAAAACTCAGGTGGCCGGTTTCCGAGTTTGGGCCTCAAAACTCGGGATGGACGGTTTCCTGGTTTGGGCCTCAAAACCTGGGCTCGCGGGTTTCCGAGTTTGGGCCTCAAAACTCGGGGTGGACGGTTTCCAAGTTTGGGCCTCAAAACCAGGGCTGGCAGGTTTCCCGGTTTGGGCCTCAAAACCGAGGGAATGTCCAAAAGGACGGTCGATGCATGGCGGCACCGAGAGGCTTGCGTTGCCGCGAAGCTATCGGTGAGAAGGCGCGGCGGTCGACGGTGACGGCACGTGGCGGCATCCTGGAGCTTCCGTCGAGGCGAAGCGAAGGATGAGAAGGCGCGTGGCCGTCGGATGGAAACTGCCAGAGTTGGATGGTTTTACCCCTAGGGGGTATTTGGGTTAGTACTTCATGTTAGGTCGTTTGTGTCATTTGGACGTGCGCCTATATATAGATGAAGGGGCTGTGTTGGACAACCATCCTTGGAGGTGTCACTCTCATTTTGTTTAGGTGAGATGAGGCTAGGGTGAGAGGAGAGACCGACTCTTGTTCTTGAGCTTTTCACCATCCGTATTTTGTATTGCGAGGAGTGGTTTGTAACCCGACACCGAGTGATAATACAAATCATCATCTTCCCAAATCCAAGGATCAAATTCGTCCTCCTCTTGTTGGCTGCGATTTTGGATCGAATTCGCGTTTTTGTTCTTCGCGTTTCGGTTTCTCCCCTCCCGGAGATTTGTCTCGTTCTCCCTCTCCAAGCGATGATTTGCGATTCTGTTTGAATCAATTTCTCATGGATTAGTTGGTTTGGAGCAATGATATCCTAGGATTAGCTTCCCAACATGTAGAAGAACACTTGGGAGAAGTTTGGTTGTAGCCCCGTTCGATTTAGTGAAGATCAAATCGATTTTGGTTTTGTCCCGAGCTGTTTTTGGGCTTTCTGGACAGTGCCGGACTGTCCGGGACTCATCCCCGGACTGTCCGGGGGTCGGGGCTATTCACGGGCAGCGAGGTCTCTGTTTTCATTTTTGAACGGCGGACTGACCGGGACTCATTCCCGGACTGTCCGGGGTTCAATAGCGGACAGTCCGCGGTTCACTAGCGGACAGTCCGCGACTGCACAGTTTTGCTGATTTCGTCCGTATCTTTTGCGTACGAGCTCCGATTTGTGATCCGTTTGTTGCGTTGGTTTTCTAACTTATTAAGGATCATTCCAAAGTACTTTTGACACCATTGGTCAAAGTATTTTTGGTCGGACACTTCCTTTTTCTCCATAGGAGTTAAGTGTTTCTCTTTCGGAGTTTCAACGGTTCTAGCGTCCGTATCTTTTGCGTCCGAGCTCCGATTTGAGATCCGTTTGTTGTGTTAGTTTCCTAACCTCATAAGGATCATTCCAAGGTACTTTTTCCACCAGTTGGCCTAAGTATTTTTGGTCTAACACTTTCCTCTTCTCCATAGGAGTGGGTTGTTTTGTTATCGGAGTTTCGATTGTTCTAGGAGCTTGCTTGTGCAGTTTTTGCCCCGTTGCTTTGGCGCTTGGTTTTGGGTGTTCTTCTGTAGTTGCGATGTACCTCTAGGACATATCCTAGGATATCCACCTATTCGTAGGTCGTGAACTCACTGGTTGTTTGAGTCTTCGCTTTTGGGGTGATTTTTTGGGACAAGGGCCATCATTTCTCGAGAAGAAGTTTGAGGCTCCCATTCACCCCCCTCTGGTCGCCAATTCGGTCCTTGTTTACGGTCCTTAAACACCTGTTTTACCATCAACATTTGACCCTAAAGTCCATCAAAAAGGCATGAAATGTAGTCAAATAGGTTTCAAACTAACCAAATTCCACATGTCCATAGAATTTTATTTGAATGCAGGATTTGAACCAAATTTGGACATTTGGACCCACCAAGAGCCCAGCCCACTCAGCAGGGCCCAAATGGGCCTAAGGGGGGTGGCGCCCGCCACCCCTAGGTGGTGCCTGCCACCTCTAAGTGGTGCCCGCCACTTGGGTTGGCCCAAGTGTCACCCCTGCCACGTCACCGATCCGTGTGACCTCCCCAAGGCCAAATCTTGGCCCTTGGTCACTAGGTCAGTGGCATCGGACGGCTCAGGATGGAGTGGCGTGGATCAAGGCTGAATATCGGTTGCTAGGACATGCAACCGACCTCCAAACCATCTTGGACAACCACCTGGATGCCGTTGAAACAGAGGCAGTTCATCCAACGGCCAGGGAGCTGGCGGCCGCCAGTAGGGGGTGGCGCCCGCAACCTGACCTAACCCTAGGTCGGTTGGCTGCCCACTATAAGAACCCCCCTCACTCATTTGGGCTATAAATACCCCCCTGGAGGCACCTCTTCATTTGTACCTTACACCTTCATATCCCACACTTCCAAGGGAAGCAAAGCAAGAGAAGCAAGTGAGAGTTAGGTTAGAAGCATAGAGAGCTAGGCAAGTAGGTAGCTAGTAGAGCAAGGCATCTTCGCCCTCGCGGTAGGGCTGCTCAAGGCTTAGCTCAAGAGTAGAGGCGTGCAAGTGATCGGTTCTGGAGCTGGGAAGAGTCTTCCTTCATCTGCAGTTCAGGTTTTGCTCTTGTTACTCAAGCATTTACTATATTCTAGTTCATCATTTCAAGTATTACTTTATTCTACTTATCAGTATTGAGTGGTATACTTGATTGATTGCTTGAGTGCCTAGCTATCCTACAGATCAATTCACTTAGCCATAGTAGTTAATCTCTAGTGAGCTTAGTGTTTGATCTTTGCCAATAGGTTGCTTAGTTAGTTTTTGTTTATCTTATTAAGTCAAGTGTTTGCTCTGACGTCCGCAAGGGTGTCTCTATTCAAAGCTAGGGTAGAGATAGTTAGAATATAGTTAAGCGTGGTGCTTAGTTATAGACTTACCTTCAGATACGGCTGGACCCCCGGATAGCTGTGGTAGCAAGCAGGTGGTGGCAGCCCTGTGCGCCTTGAATTCCACCACATAGTTGGCCCAGTTTAACAGTAAGGCTCCTTGTGCTAGCGTTCAACCTAAGTAAGTGGTAAAGGCTAGTACGCCTCGATACTTGACAAGACAGGAATAAAACTATACTCAACTTAGTTGCTTTATTGTCTTTTGCCTGCCTTGCTTCGTAACCATCTTGCTTCGTAGTTATCTGGCTTTGTAGTTATCTAGGAGTAGTTAGTAGTTAGTAGTTAGTTATCCAAGCTATCCTTAGTTATCCTAATCACTTTATCTACCTATCCATCCACCTTACCTTAGCCATCCATTTCATCCTTACCTATCCACCCATATATTCTTTCTAGCCTTTCATCTCCTCTTTTCTCCCCTTTTCCCTTTTTATCTTTTCTTTGACTCTCATCCCCTCCTTGACTGAACTCATACACCACCCTAGCCTTCCCTTGGGATCAAATAAATCGACACCTGGTACTCCCAGGCGAAGTGCTACTACGATAGTTCTGTGCGCTTGCAGAATCTCCTCTTGGTAGATTGCAATCTCTCTAGCTAGCTCCTACTAGTGTCGGGATTGACAACCCCGCATGGCATTAGTAGATAGCTACTTTAGCTCCACTCCTTTAGGTATAGTGACCAGACTTGCTACAAGCACTTCTGACGCCGTTGCCTGGATTAGATTCCATAGTCTACTCCTAGTAACAACGTTAGCGAGTGCCAACAAGCATTTCTGGGCCATCACCGGGGATAGTTGCCTAGCACTATCTTTAGTGAAGCTAAGAACTACCAACAGTCCTTCAATTGGTATCGGAGCCAGTTACGGATCTATCTACCTTAACCGGTTCCGGATCCGCGAAGGCGACCTTTTAGAGTGGTTTGGCTTCCGATGTGGTTTGTCGAGGTGTTGAGCTTCAGTTTGGCTAACACTAACGGTGCTTTTGGTAATGGCACCAAGTTCTTCTTCCAGTGTGTCTTTGTCCTTAGGTTTGAGTCTTGGACATGCGATCGAGGACGACATCTTGGCAAGAAGAAGGAGTACGGCTCTAGAGGCGGAACGCGAGGTGGATGCTTTGCTGGGCTTCCTAGGAGATGATGAGCATTCAATGGAGGATCGTATATGCGAACTTGGCAAGGCCAAGAAAGGTATTCTCGCTACTTGTCTTGGAATTTTATCCTGGCAATTTGAAGCGTGCTGTGATGATAACATGAGATACGATGAGCTTTGTGATACCTTGCGTAGAAAGATTGAGAAATTGAATTGCTCCATCACTAGGTTAAAATGTGGCCTTTTTCATTGGAAGTCTAGTGCATCTTTACCTTGCATCTCTTGTAGTGACATGGTTAGGAAGAATGATGAGCTATGCTTTTCTCTTGCTAGCTTAAAATCTGAGAATGAATTGTTGAAATCAAATGCTTCCATACCATGTCTTGTTTGCTTTGACTTGCGCAAGGACCTTGTTTATGCTAAATCTGAAATAGCCTTGCTTAGGTCAAAAGCTTCTTTACCATGTGGTTCTTGTGAGTTTTTGCATGCTGAAATTGATAAATTAAAATTGACTCACACCACATGTGTAGATGAACTTGAGCATGCTAGGGCTAAAATTGATGAGATAAATGCTAGGCCTTGTAGCTCATGCTCTTTGAATAAAAATGCTTGTCATACTTCTTGTGCTAATCATGATTCATTGCTTGATGTGAATGGTGATGTTTCTTCCACCGATTTCATGTGCACATCATGCATTGATTTGGAAAAAGAAGTTTTGGCTTTGAAAGTTTTGTGCGATGATATGAGCGCCAAGTTGGTTGAGCACAATGATATGAGTGCCAACCTTGAAAAAGAAAATGAACTCTTGCGTACCACATATGCCGAGTGCATTAGAGAGGAGAAGGAAAATTTGAGAAACACTCCTTGTGGTACTTGTGATCGCCTCATGTTTGAAAATGAGGTTTTAGCCAAAAGATGCAAGAGTCTTTGTGCTAAGTCTTTTGAGTCACGCGTTTCTTGCAACTCTGATGTTGGTATTTCCAAGTCTGTATCTTTGAAACCGGAGTTGAGTTCTTGTGCTGCGCGTGAGTCTTTTGACGATAGCATTAGTGTCAAGGTTTCGGATAGCTCTTTCATAGCTACTCCTAACCTTGATGTTTCTTCGAGTGATGTCCAAGGGACTTCTCTTGACAAGGGTGCTTCTCATATTTTTGGGACTCGTGTTCCCAATCCGATTTTCCATTGCACCTTTTGCAAGAAGGATGGACATTCATTCGATTTTTGTTTCCGCCGTGTCAAACACGAGCGACGTATTCGAGCTAAGGCTTTTAGGAAGCCGCGTAGCCTTTCCCATGGCATGTGTCCTCCGAGTGTTGGCACCAAGTTGGTTGTTGATGCTTCTTGTTCTAACTTCCAAGGGACTTCTCACTTGTCAGAGAATGGTGTGCCTTCCAATAGGCCTTTGTACCATTGCTCTTTTTGTGAGAAAGATGGGCATCAAGAAAGCTTTTGCTATCGGCGTGCCAAACGCTTGCACCAAGCTCGTTCTTCTAGGAAGATGGTGGTTCATAGCCCTTCTCATGGCATGAACGCTTGTGCTCCTAGTAAGAAGCCCCTTTTTGTTGATGGGTTTTATGACTCCTTTTCTAGTGGGTTAGGTCATGATCGTGGACATGCCTCTAGTGCTTCTTCTCTTGGTCCACGTCATGCTTTTCATGGTGCTTCTATTGGTTCTTCTACAAAAACCTTGGAAGATGTTTGCCTCTTTTCCCGTGGCACGACTCGTTCTTCTCCTCGAGTTGTCCTTTTGAGGAATGCTTCCAAGGGTGTTTCACAATTGCATTTCAACCAACATTTGCATCATGCTAACCCACAAGATAAGTTGAGTTTTGTGACCAAGTCTTGGGTTCCCAAGTACATGCTTGCTAACCCTTTGGGATCCAAGACTCGGGTTACTTTGTCCTCTTGTGTGTAGATATGAGGACGCGGGGTGGAGAACATGCGCCTGATGGAGCTTGATCTTTTAGATGTGATCAAGATTTGATGGTTCTCTACACCCCGCTTAGAAATTGCCTCCAAAGAGGTTTTTGCTATCCGTTGAGCTTTCATATACACTCATACCTTGTACATCCATGATCTATGTCTTGTGGTATGAGATGGTCTTTCATGTGCTCACTTGTATAGTTCTTACATGTACATTTTTCCTTTGTATCATGTTCTGTCTTAGTCTAGCATGTGCTATCTTGTATATCATGTCATGCTAGTCTTGTGTACAGTTTTGGTGGCTATTCCACTTTTCATGCTAGTTGGTGATCCTTATGAACATTATGCCATGTTTTACCATACTTCTCCATGAGCTTTACTTGTAGAGGTGTGATGTTCATTAGGTGTCACTTGTCAGGTGCCAGTTTTGGTTAGCTACATGTACCCTATTGATATGATTAGTTTGAGCACTAGTCTTTTCCTCAATTTTATCATGTTACATGCTTTTGGATCTAGTGCTATCATTATCTTGTATTGTAGCATGTGTTGAGGTTTAGGCTGTGTTTGGGTTGATCATGTTTTTAGGTTGCATTTTGCTATACAATGCTTTATACTGTTGCATGGTAGTCTTGACTAGGTTGAGTTCAGATCTCCTTGCGATATCATTCATAGGTAGATCTCTGTTTGTTGAGAGTTCTCCATATGCTTATTATGTGACCGTTTTCGTGGAGACCTTGAGGTCACACTAGACAAGACAATGCCTTGTGCTTTCTTCTGCTTTTGACTGTGCAGGAGAACATGAGCCTGGAGAGAGCATTTTGGCTCACGGACCTGATCCCACTTCTTCCACGTCTTGGGGTTCCGTTCGAGCAGCTCTCTTGCTAGCACTAGCAGCACCTGTGCGAGCGACAACATCAGGCGAGGGGGAGACGACTTTGGCGAGGTAGGCGCCCTGGATCTTTCAGTAGATTCACCCCTCTGCAGATGGACGACGACATTGACCAGCACGAGATGCGGTCCAGGTCTTTCTGTGTCTCATTCCACTCATTCTATTTTTTGCTGCCCCTTTTTGAGCCCAGAGATGTTGGACACATACTTTCTGACTCGTTTCAGATGGATGTGGATGATACCACCTTTGGTGGCTCCTCTCATGGTCTTGTTGGCAAGTTTGCAGATTTTATGAGCAGGAAGGTTGAGATGTGGATGATGGGTTCGACATGGGTGAGGTCAAGCCTCTTTTGACGCCCATGGCGACGACAGTTGTGATGGATGAAGACAAGGACGGAGAGCCCATGGACCAGACTCAGACGTCCCCTCGGGCATCACATAAGCTTGTGGTCAAACGCATCATGAGGTACCTCCGATTCACTCCTGAGTTCGGTCATTGGTACTCTTCCTCTTCGACCCCTTTGCTGTGTGGTCTTTCCGATGTGGATTTTTGCTGGCTGTCGCTTGAGCGTTTCTTGGCTCTTCTCTTGTGAGTTTGGTGTGTGTTTCCCTTTTAGTTGGGGAAGCATTTTGCTTGTTGTATCTTAGTTGGACTTCTCCGATACCCTTTTGTTTTGGGTTTTCCTTTTAGGCTAGTTTTGCTTTGTCTTTGATAGACTAGCTTTTGCATGCATTTCATCATGTATTTTAGTGCATTTTAGAGCTTCATGTTTAGAGCAATGAGAATGAGATTATGCTCTTTTTGGTATGCCCTGCTTATTTATGATGATGCGTGTAGCTTAGGCTCTTTTTGATCTCTTGATACATGTTTTGAGCTAAGCTATTTTTGCAAATGGTGAACTTGATTAATCAACTATGAAACTTTTAATTTGTTCACCATTAAGAGTGGCAACTAGCATGGGTAGGATGTGTTGAGATCACTTGTGCTATATTTTGTATGCTAGGTTGCTATGTCTCTTTCACTGAGTCATTCACTTGCTTGGATTGGTCATATTTACCCTGTCCTTAAAATTTGATCCAAGTCTAAGTGAAATGAAAAGATCGAGATGGGATTGCATGTGTCAGCACCTCACGGTATCGAGACTGTTTCTCATTGCACTTTTGAGTTAAACTTGAGTCGTGTAGTGTAAGACCGAAACCAGTGCTTTAAGCTTCCGATTGCTTTTCTGGCAAAGGCTTAGCCCAGTTGAAAAGTTAGGCAATGACCATGTTTTCAACCTCTCGCAATCACATGCTTTAATATGAACTTGTGTTAATACCGCTGCAATCTCCGATAAAATTTGATACTAACACAAGTTTATGCTTCAATCTATTGCATGATAATTGAACTTTGCTAGGGGTAGTTTACCTTTTATACTTGAGTTAGCACTTGTTTGATTTCCTGTCTACTCATGCTAAGTGCTATTTTAAGTGGTGAACTCCTTTTCAAATGGCTTAAAACTGCTCATATGCTTAATTGTTCATATTTCGTATTCATTTGATCAGTTTGAGCCTTTGCTAGCATTTGTATTGATTGCTAAAATTTTAGGGCAGCACCCTTTTGAGCATCTTTTCATTATGATTGCTATACACTTGAAGCTGTTGCATTGTGCATATCATGCATTTTTAGCTTAGTGTTCATACCCCCAGCTCCGATACACTTTGTGGTCACTTTTAATGCTTTTCATTGCTCCCATATGCTTTTGGTTGATGACTTGTCTTGCGTTTGTGTCAACTTTGTGGAAAAATGTTAATACCCCTCAGCATGTTCCCTTTTGTCAAGGGGGAGAAGCTGTTTGCAAGGGGGAGTTTGTGTGTTGGCACAAAGGGGAGAGTCATGCATTTTGGGGAGAGCTTTGAGCTAGGGGGAGTTTAGCTCTTTTATGTGTTTCAATTGGTATCCATCTTCTGGTATGGAGTGCATTTGGTGTCCTGAGCTTTGATGCATAGCCTTTGTGTTTAGGCTTGCTTTCAGGGGGAGTCGTTTTTGCTTTGTTGCTTCTCCGCGTGCTCTGAATGTTTGTGCTCCATTTGGTTTTGAGCTTCTTTTTGCGTTTTCTTAGTCGGTATCGAGCCTGCTAGTCGTGTTGAGCTGTTATGCCTCTATCTTGAGGGACTAGCAGTTTTTGCTTGGTATTTTCGATTGGGATGGAGCCTTCAGATAGTTGTGTCAAGCCTCTATGCCTCTATCTTGAGGAACCAGCTGGTTTCACCAATTTTTGGATGCTTGTGATTGGTATCGAGTTTTCTGCTAGTTGTGTTGAGCCTCTATGCCTCTATCTTGAGGGACTAGCAGTTTTGCATTCTTATGCATTGATTCAACCTCAATTGGTATCGAACCTTGAGCTAGTGGTGTTGAGCCCTTTTTATGCCTCTTCTTGAGGACTAGCTCATTTTGGACTTGGTTGCATTGAGCCGTTGCCCATGTCTTTGGGAACCAAGTCTTTCGCTCTGTGTGATCAAGTTTTGCTCTTTTATGAGTTGTTGCTCCGATCCTTTGCTTGGTTGCGTTGAGTCAGTGCCCATATCTTTGGGGACCAAGTTTTCTGTTTTGGTATCTCAAACCATCTCTTTGTGTTTAGTCTTTCTTAATTCAATCATCAAGGGGGAGAAATTTCAAAACCCAAGTGGTTAACCTTCCAAGTGGATAAGTACCTTCGAAACCTAAGTGGATAAGTACCTTGGTTTCTTTTGTGATGATTGTTTGACAAATTATTTGAGATTGGTTTTTG
This sequence comes from Coix lacryma-jobi var. lacryma-jobi, assembly GCA_009763385.1. Classification (NCBI taxonomy): domain Eukaryota; kingdom Viridiplantae; phylum Streptophyta; class Magnoliopsida; order Poales; family Poaceae; genus Coix; species Coix lacryma-jobi. The sequence goes on along the minus strand of CM019824.1, from coordinate 67,842,738 downwards.
AGTGCCTTTTGGGATTCATGAAACTCTTGTTTTCACTTAACTATTCGGTTGTGTGGAGGTTTTCCCCGCTTTTCCCGTTTCTTTTGGGACCGAGAGGTTTTATTTGGAGTTTTCATGATCCTTCCTCATCTCAAGTGGCCTTGCGTTTGCCTTTTCTTGGCTTTTGGGCACTTGAACGAGGCTTGCCTTCAAACCCTTCCTTTGTGGTTTTATTATTAGTCAATGCATTCATCAAGGGGGAGATTGAGAACATATATGATGAATGATTGACTTTGATAAGGAAGGTTTGAGGCTTTTCTCGGTTTAGTCCATATCTCGCTATGCGCTTAATGTTTATGACTAACCGGTGGTGTTGAGTTGTGGTGTTCTTGTGTTGGTCTGCGTGTGCAACATGTGTCTCTTGGCTATGTTCATGTGCAGGTGTTGAGCTCGGATACAGTGGTCGATGGCAAGGTGAAGGTCAAGTAGAGACGTGCCATGCCGACGGACCGGGATCGGTGAAGGATGGGCGTGCCGTGCGGCGGACGTGCCATGCCGATGTACCCAGAGCAGTGAAGGGCGGACGTGAGGCTTGGACTGACGGACCAGAGGGCCAGAGGACCAGCAGTGGTAGCTGGCACGTGGCATCGGCGAGCGAGAGCACATGGGGATGTGCGATGCATCGGCCGAGTCGGGAGGAAGACGATAGCGTCGTGGCACTTGGCGGAGGTTAGACACGGGCTTGCGTGCGGCACAAGTGCCGTCGGCCAAGTCAAGAAGGAAGGCGAAGGCGTTGTGCCCGACGTGGAGGCTGGACATGCATCGACATCGGTGCCGGTGGTCGGGGTGTGCGAACCACATCCCGTCTATGGCGCGGGTTCGGTAGCTCCGTAGCTGAGCCACAAAAATCTACCTCGACGGTTTCTGAGTTTGGGCCTCAAAACTCGGGTGGTCGGTTTCCGAGTTTGGGCCTCAAAACTCTGGATGGACGGTTTCCAGGTTTGGGCCACAAAACCTGGGCTCACGGGTTTCCGAGTTTGGGCCTCAAAACTCAGGGTGGACGGTTTCCAGGTTTGGGCCTCAAAACCTAGGCTGGCAGGTTTCCCGGTTTGGGCCTCAAAACCGGGGGAAGGTCCAAAAGGACGGTCGACGCGTGGCAGCACCGAGAGGCTTGCGTTGCGGCGAAGCTATCGGTGAGAAGGCGCGGCGGTCGACGGTGATGGCACGTGGCGGCATCCTGGAGCTTGCGTCGAGGCGAAGCAAAGGATGAGAAGGCGCGTGGCTGTCGGGTGGAAACTGCCAGAGTTGGACGGTTTTACCCCTAGGGGGTATTTTGGTTAGTACTTCATGTTAGGGCGTTTGTGTCATTTGGACATGCGCCTATATATAGATGAAGGGGCTGTGTTGGACAGCCATCCTTGGAGGTGTCACTCTCATTTTGTTTAGGTGAGAGGAGGCTAGGGCGAGAGGAGAGACTGGCTCTTGTTCTTGAGCTTTTCACCATTCGCGTTTTGTATTGCGAGGAGTGGCTTGTAACCCGACACTAAGTGATAATACAAATCATCATCTTCCCAAATCCAAGGATCAAATTCGTCCTCCTCTTGTTGGCTGCGATTTTGGATCGAATTCGCGTTTTTGTTCTTCGCGTTTTAGTTTTTCCCCTCCCGGAGATTTGTCTCGTTCTCCCTCTCCGAGCGACGATTTGTGATTCCATTTGAATCAATTTGTTCTATGTCATGAGCTCCTTCTTTCCACTGAAGGATTTCCTCTCTTACTTCACGAGCACATAGATCGGGTCGAAATCGCGTTCGTTCTTCGTTCTTCTCCCTTTTCTAGTGTTCTTCCGATTTCTCATGGATTAGTTGGTTTGGAGCGATGATATCCTAGGATTAGCTTCCCAACACGTAGAAGAACACTTGGGAGAAGTTTGGTTGCAGCCCCATTCGATTTGGTGAAGATCAAATCGATTTTGGTTTTGTCCCGAGCTGTTTTTGGGCTATCTGGACAGTGGCGGACTGTCCGGGACTCATCCCCGGACTGTCCGAGGGTCGGGGCTATTCACGGGCAGTGAGGTCGCTGTTTTCATTTTTGAACGGCGGACTGTCCGGGACTCATTCCCGGACTGTCCGGGGTTCAATAGCGGATAGTCCGCGGTTCACTAGCGGACAGTCCGCGACTGCACAGTTTTGCTGATTTCGTCCGTATCTTTTGCGTACGAGCTTCGATTTGTGATCCGTTTGTTGCGTTGGTTTTCTAACTTCTTAAGGATCATTCCAAAGTACTTTTTACACCATTGGTCAAAGTATTTTTGGTCGGACACTTCCTTTTTCTCCATAGGAGTTAAGTGTTTCTCTTTCGAAGTTTTGACGGTTCTAGCGTCCGTATCTTTTGCGTTCGAGCTCCGATTTGAGATCCGTTTGTTTTGTTAGTTTCCTAACCTCATAAGGATCTTTCCAAGGTACTTTTGCCATCAGTTGGCCTAAGTATTTTTGGTCGAACACTTTCCTCTTCTCCATAGGAGTGGGGTGTTTTGTTATCGGAGTTTCGATTGTTCTAGGAGCTTGCTTTTGCAGTTTTTGCCCCGTTGCTTTGGCGCTTGGTTTTGGGGGTTCTTCTGTAGTTCTGCTGTACCTCTAGGACATCTCCTAGGGTATCCACCTATTCGTAGGTCGTGAACTCACCGGTTGTTTGAGTCTTCGCTTTTGGGGTGATTTTCTGGGACAAGGGCCATCATTTCTGGAGAAGAAGTTTGAGGCTCCCATTCACCCCCCTCTGGACGCCAATTCAGTCCTTCACTAGCCTATTTTGCTAATCAAGATATGTGGAGTTTTTGCAAGTTTTGTTCAAAAGAAAGCATGCTTAGTAACTTCTGTGGCTCACTCAATCACTCATATTTGTATGTGGAAATGGAAGAATTATCCTCTCACTAAGACTTTATGTGGGTGTAATGGGTAGGATAAAAATGAGCATGCAATGCTAGCATAATTTTGCTAAGTTAGACAAATGGAGCAAAGAAGCAACAAGTCATAGGTTCAGACAAGGAATGTGCAAGTGTGTGGTATTTATTGTGGCTAATACTTTCATGGCACTTCTCCTTTTTATCTCATTTGTGGGATCATGGCTATGAATGAGAGCACTTGCTCTTTTGAATATTCTTTTCTTTCTAGAGCACTTGCTCTTCTTCTCCTTTTTTTATTTAGATCACTTGCTCTTTTTCTAATGCTATAGCCATGTCCCTGAGATTTCATTACGGAGGATGATATTTTGCCATGTAGTATTTCTAACAATGAATGGAAATAAAGGCATGTTGTGTGCGTATTCTCAGTGTCAGAATAGCACTGTATAGGTGGGTGCAAGTGAATTCCTTGGTCTCAAAAATATGACAAGTTTCTCTACCATGTCTATCAACAAAGGTCTAACTAGCTCAACACTAACATGCAGCAAGTGGAAGCTCCTACTCTAAGAGTAAAAATTATTTGGCTTTGGTAGGACTTTCTTTGCCACAAAAGTACTTAGAGCAAGTTTTTAAATTTTTCAAAATAACTACTCCACAAACTTGACTTGCTCAAGTCAAAGTAGAAACTTACTTCCCCTTTACTTAGTCTAATGCTCATGTCTCAAGTTTAGTTCTAGCATACGTTCTCCCATGATTACTCTAATGCATGGCATACATTATTAAAAAGACTTACGATGAGAGCGTTTTATTTATTGCTAATTATATATATATAAATATATTTTTATTTTAATACATATTTTTTTAATTAAACTGCAAATTAACTAAGATAAAACTCAAATTTAAATTACTGAAAAAAATTGACAGTAATAAAGATGGCTGCGATACTTACCTCTCTGACGGGGTCCTCCCCCAAGATGGTTGTTCGCGTGGTCGGATTACATCCATCCCTGACGACGGTACATCTCCTCCCAGTTCTGCTGGTTCTTGGTTAGCCGCTTTGGGTTCCCGATTAGTGTCACCTTCACGGTGGTTGTGGCTGAATTTTTCCTTCACTGGCTTTGTTTGGCGGAGTGTCGGCACCGACGAACTTTGATGACGGGTGTTTTTCTGGTCGCGGTGTGAACTGGAATTTCTCCTCCTTTTCCACTGATGTGGAGCTGAATTTCTCCAGCTCCTACATCAATGGTGTCTTTTGCAGTGCTCAAAAATGGTCGTCCCAAGATCAATGGCGTCCGGTGGTCGGGATTAATATCCAGAACCACAAAATCCACCGGAACAAAGAGATTCCGGATTTTCACCGGAATATTCTCTGCTATTCCCGCGGGATATCAGAGCGATTGATCAGCTAGCTGCAGACACATAGAAGTTGGGGACAAGGTATGATGATTTAATTTATCATATATTACCTTAGGCATGACGCTGACTCTTGCTCCCAGATCACAGAGCGCATGCTCGAAGCGCTGCTCTCCAATTGAACGCGCGGTCGTTGGGTTTCCTAGGTCCTTCTTTTCTGAGAGTTGGTTTAAAATGACTGCACTGCAATCTTCGGTCAATTTAACCATATCCGGAATTGGTTTCTTCTTATTGAGCATGTCTCTCAAATATTTTGCATAAGTTGGAACCTGCATAGCATCAATAAATGGCACATGTATATATAATTTTTGGATTACCTCGACTGCGGAAACATGGGTGTATGCTGGGTCTCTGAGTGATGAGTGACTGTCAACTGGGATGATGCACATGTTCTTTTGCTTGTGTTGTGCAGGTGTCGAGCACGGATATAGTGATCAGAGGCAAGGTGAAGGTCCAGTAGAGACGTGTCGTGCCGATGGACCGAGAGTGGCGAAGGGCGGACGTGAGGCTTGGACTGAGGGACCGGTGGCCCGAGGATCAGCTGTGGTGGCTGGCAACCTGGGACAGCGACGAGCGAAGACTTGCGGTCATGTGTTGCCTAAGTCATGGACTTGGGGACACGTGTCGGTGGACGGGGTGCACGGGCGGTGCATCCCCTCTACAGCTTCGGTTTGGTGGTAGAGCCAGAGAAAAACCATCGGGTGGACGGTTTCCAGGTTTGGGCCTCAAAACCTGAGCGCGGATGGTTTCCGAGTTTGTCCACAAAACTCGGGCTGAGGACGGTTTCCAGGTTTGGGCCTCAAAACCTGGGTGCTGCGGGTTTGCTGAGTTTGGGCCACAAAACTCAGGCGTTGGTGGGCTGGTTTCCCGGTTTGGGCCTCAAAACCGGGGGTTGGCTGTGAAGGCTGGTTTCCCGGTTTGGGCCACAAAACAGGGGGTGCGACGTCCAGGAATAGGACGCAGAGCGGTGGCGGCTCGTGGCAGCAATCGGGAGGTTGCGTCGAGGCAACGCTACGAGTTGTGCGGGCGTGGCCGTCGGATCCACCTACCATCGAGTTGGTCCAGATTAACCCTAGGGTTTAGCTGGTTCGCTCTGTAAGTAGTTAGGGGTAGACTGGGAATTAGGAATAGTTAGAATTAGGATAAGTAGGGGGAGACACCCACCTCCCCATCTATCTCAGTCATTTGCTCTTTGCTTCTAGGGTTTCCTGCTCTCCCAATCCCCTGCTGTAGCTAGCTGAGATCCGCAGAGAACCATACCTCTGTGTACTGGAGATTTTGAGGAAGTGAGGCCGTAACCTCACTGTTGTAGCGTGTGGTAGCCACACGATTGCAGATCGATGTGTTGATTCGCGTTTTGTTCGTGTTCTTCGCGTTCTTCATTTCTCCGCGATTTTCCCGTCACTCAATCTCTCTCCCTATTGCGTCTTTGCGAAATCCGTTTGAATCAACTTGTTCGTTTTTGAAAGGAGATCATTTCCATCGAAGGAATTCATCTAACTCCTCACGAACAAGTAGATCGGGTTGATTTCGTTCTCGTGGCGCTTTTTCGTTCTTGATCTTCCCCTTTCGATTTCCCGGTGATTGAATCGATTTGAGCGGATGATTTCTTGGGGATAGTCTCCTAACTACCTCGTGATCATCCTCTCCGAGTTTGGGATCAAGGGATTTTGGTTTGGATCGATTTGGAGAAGATTTGAGTTGAGGGCGACCAAAATCGCCCTTTCTGGACACCCGCGGACAGTCCGCCGTTGGAGGCGCGGACAGTCCGCGCGTCGGGCTCCAGACTGTTCAGTGGTTGCGTGGCTCGGGCACTTTGGTCCGGAGTGACCTGCGGACAGTCCGCCGGTCTAACTCGCGGACAGTCCGGGAGCCGACCAGGGGACTTCCAGCAACATTGCTGTTTGGTCCATTCGGCCGGCGAACAGTCCGCCACCAAGTCGCGGACAGTCCGCAGTAGGGGCGGACAGTCCGGGACCCCAGGGCTGGATAGTCCGGGATTTGCCTGAAGGTTGAATTTCAGTGCGTTTGCTCTCCCGGCTTGCTCGCTTGGTTTCCGGACTTCTCGTTTGGCCTTGTAGTTGACCAAGGAACCTCTCTAGGAATCTTTGCTACTTGTTAGCATCGGTATTTGCGGATCTCTCGACGTAGCCATTTATCTACGTTCGGGACTTGGTTTTTGAGGGTCGAACTTGTGCCGGCTCTTTTGGCTTTTGGTTCGCTATCGCTTTGTGGTGCCTCGCTGTGATCCAAGGGATCATCCACCCTCTTCCAAGGGTCGTGGGCATCATGTTCTTGTAAGTAACTTTTGGGGGTTGATTTTGGGACAATCGGCCAAAGTTTTGAAAGAAATATTTGAGCTCCCATTCATCCCCCCTCTAGTTGCCATGCTAGTGCTTTCTCGGTCCTTCAATTGGTATCGGAGCGGGTTAAGGATCTTCCACCTTAGCCGGTTCCAGATCCACAGAAGGCGACATGGATCGCGGCGTGGGCAAACCGCCGTTCTTTGATGGGACGAACCATGCGTATTGGAAGATACGCATGTCGGCCTATCTGCAGAGTTTGGGTGCTTCCATTTGGGATATTTGCAACTCTGCTGATTACGTTGTCTTGGCTGCTCGTGTGACTCAGCATCAGATCGATGAGCATGATGCCAATAGCCGAGCACGTAATGCTCTTTTCTCATGCTTGAGCATGAGTGAGTTTGATCGCGTTTCTCACCTCGCCACGGCTCGGGAGATTTGGGCTACCCTCATGCGTTTCCATGAGGGAACCTCTCAAGTCAAAACCCGACTCTATGAGTCGTTCAAGCGAGAGTATGAGAACTTTCAACATATGCCTGGCGAGAGCATAGAAAGTTTATTCGCTCACTTTCAGGTGATTGTCAACAGGATGAGGGCTAAAAAGGAGCTGTTGCCTTTCGACGATCATGAGAGGGCTTTGAAGCTTTTGCATACTCTTGATCGGTCGGTGTGGGATTCCAAAGTTCAGGCGATCATCGAATCACCTAACTATGAGACTCTCACGTGCGACGAGCTCTTCAGTAAGCTCAAGTCCAGTGAGATAGATGCCATGGCGAGGGCTTCTTATGAAAATCCTTCTGGCCCGTCGATGGCTTTGCTTTCTGGCTCTTCTGCTAACCCCTCTGGAGGCTTTGCTTTGCATTCTCTTCTTTCTGTCACAGAGGAGCAGTTGGAGTCTCTGGGAGACAATGAGTTGGCTTTGCTTGCCAACCAGTTCTCGCGGTTCCACAACAACCCCATGAACCGTCGCCACGGAGGAGGACGCTCAGGATGCTATGAGTGCGGCGACCCCGACCACTTCATCGCCAACTGTCCTAAGAAGAACAAGCATTCTGGGAAGGGCGACCATGGGCACAAGTATGACTCCAGCAAGCGCAAGGAGAAGTACGTCCCCGCGAAGCACAAGCGGAAGGGCGGCTTCAACAAGGAGTACATCAAGACCAAGTACATGGAGAAGGCCCAGGCTGAGCAGCGTGCTTTCTTTGCCACGCTCAGCGACGTCGACGACTCGGACGACGACTCCGCTTCCTCAAGCGACGACGAGTCCGAGAAGAAGAAGAGGATCGAGGACAAGCTCAACGGCCTCCGCTTCTTCGCCGACGACGACGGCCTCTGCACCATGGCCCTCGGCAAGGAGGTCGGCAGCGACACTCCTCGGAACGACGACGACGACGATGACACCTCCCAGATATCTCTGACCCCCGATGAGCTTTCTGCTGAGGTCGAGAAGCTTACTGCCACGCGCCTTAGTCAAGATAAGTTGCTTAGGCATGCCGCTAGAGAGCGCAAGGAGTTTAGGCAGAAGTGGGAGGACACGGTGAGGGAGCTTGAGTTTGCTAAGTCCACCGTGGTCGTGTCTGAGGATGCCGAGTGCGAGATGTGCACCATGCACATGACTGACCTTCTCACTTTGAGAAGTAAGTATGCTGCGTTGGTAGGAGAGGTGGATGAGCTGAAGGCTAGACCCTCGCTGTTGGGTGCGTGCAAGACTTGTCCTGTCTTACAATCTGAGTTGGCAGAGAAGAATGCCAAGATTGTGTCTCTTGAAGAGGCCAACTCAGGTAGCACATGTGTGGCTAGGTGTGTTGTTTGTGAGGGTTTGGAGATGGAGATCGCAAACGTGAAGCATGACAAGATGCAAACCGAGGAAGAAAACACATACCTTCGGACCATCTTGTCGTGGGTGTCCTGTGGTGAGCCGCAGCTCGGGATGATGATCTCCCAATTCAAGCGAGCTGTTGGAGGTCCTGGTGTAGGTTTTGCTCCGGGTGTTGATCTTTCTGCTTTTGGGAAGATTGGAGAGTCGAATGGTTTGAACCCGATTGAGAAGCCCAACTCCACCACTACTCCCAAACTTACCAAGCTTCCACCCAAAGAGCCTCTCAAGCCTAACACTAAGGATGGAGTGTTTGAGGAACCTCCGAGAGCTCCACCCAAAAACCAAGTGTGGCATCCCAAACCCAACCACCTAAAGAACAAGCTGGACACCATGCCACCGATCCAGGAGGAGCTTATGCCATAGAAGGGCAAAGTGATCCACACCCACAACCGTGTGTACCAACAACCCCCTTTGAGAGCGGTGAGGTACCATTGTGAGCATTGTGGGAGAGATGGACACTTGAGTGAGTTTTGCTTTCGGCGCAAGAGAAAGGCGCGCCGTGCTAGGGAGATGAACAACCCGGACATGTACCATCCTTTCCATGACGTACATGTGCCGAATGTTCAGAGGAGAGCTCCGAGGAGAGCTGCTAGGCCCAGAGGTCCTGAACCTCAAGTTCCTAGGCCTAGGCAGCAGAGGAGAGGACGTGCCCGGCGGGAGCCTGCAGTTGTGGGCTATGGACCACGTGGCGGTGGCTTTGTAGTTGAGCGCTTTCCCCAACCGCGTTTTGAGTATCGCGGTGAGCGTTCTTTCCCCAGCGGACCATGCCTTCCTCAGCGTGGTGATCGCTCCTCTCGTAGACGCACTAGGAATGGTTTTTCTGCTAACCGTTCTTTTGAGCAGTCGGCCCAACACTGGTTTTCCCCTTACTTCACTAACCCCAGTGTTGGACCGTATGCTCACCCTATGTCTTTTTATTGATGTAGGTAAAACGATTGGAGAACGTTTGGTTGGTGGATTCCGGTTGTTCGAGGCACATGACCGGAAACGCCAAGTGGTTCTCCAGTCTTAGTCCAGTCGCAGGAAAGGAGTTTATCACCTTCGGTGACAATAGCAAAGGTAAGGTTTTGTCTCGTGGGTCGGTGCGAGTTAATGAGCACTTTTTGTTGCGCGATGTTGCTCTTGTTTCTAACTTGCATTTTAACCTTCTTTTTGTTTCGCAACTCTTTGACGATGACTATGAGATTCGTTTTAAACCGAATCTCAGTCGTATTTTGGATCCTCAGGGCAATCTTGTGTGTTTGATTTCGCCCTTTGGAAAAGTCTTTCGTGCGAATTTCTCGGAGTCTTTTGGCACTTGTTGTTGTCTTGTGGCTGGACCTTCCTCCTCTGATCTTTGGAAGTGGCATAGGAGACTTGGACATTTGAGCTTCGACTTGCTTGCAAGGCTTAGTTCACTTGGCCTAATCCGAGGATTGCCCAAGATGCATATGGAGAAGGATCTTGTTTGCCATTCTTGTAGTCATGGGAAGATGGTTGCTGCTCCCCACCATCCAGTGACTCAGGTCATGACCAAGCGCCCTGGAGTGCTTTTGCACATGGACCTTGTTGGTCCGGCTCGGGTGAGCTCGGTTGGGGGAAAGTGGTATGTGCTTGTTGTTGTTGACGACTTTTCGAGATATTCGTGGGTCTTCTTTTTAGCTAAGAAGGCCGAGACTTTCTCCTTTGCTCGCAATCTGATTTTGCGTTTTCAGAACGAGTTCCCTTTGAACTCGATGCGAGCTATTAGGAGTGATAATGGTTCCGAATTCAAGAATTCAGATTTTGAGAAGTTTTGTAACTCTCTGGGTTTAGAGCATCAGTTTTCTTCCCCCTACACACCCCCTCAGAATGGTGTTGTAGAGAGGAAGAATCGGACCCTTGTAGAGATGGCCAGGATGATGCTCGATGAGCATAGGACTCCTATGCGATATTGGGCCGAAGCTATGAGCACTGCTTGCTACATTTCCAATCGCATTTTTCTTCGAGCTTTCTTGAAAAAGACCTCTTTTGAGTTGCGTTTTGGAAAACTGCCCAAGGTAAGTTATTTTTGAGTTTTTGGTTGCCACTGTTTTATACTCAAAAAGGGCAACTTGGACAAGTTTGAGTCTCGTTCTTCTGACGGTGTGTTTTTGGGTTATGGCACTCACACTCGAGCTTATCGTGTACTTAACCTTGACACTAACCGAGTCATGGAGACATCAGATGTCACCTTCGACGAGACCATGGTTTGTCCTTCTTCTCGTTTTGAGCGTGCAGGTGATCATGAGGTTGGTGAGCCTCTTTTTGATGACGAGGATGAGGGTGCTGAAGGTATAGATGATCCAGCACCCCCTCCACCTGCTGTGCCGACAAGAGCGGCTTCTACGATGACTCACGGCCCCGACACTTCTTCTTCCTGGGGGCCGTGGGATGCGCCACCTCGAGCGGTACCCTTTGTACCCGAGGAGGCACCAGCTGCTGTTGAGGGGGAGGCCACTTCGGCAAGGGAGGCACCACGACACATTCAGCGCCAGCACCCGCCTCAGCAGATGATCGGCAGCATCGACGAACGCGTCACCCGGTCAAGGCAAATCTCTCACTTTGCTCATTCTGCATTTGTTGCTGATTTTGAACCCTGGGATGTTGGACACGCTTTGACGGATCCGGATTGGGTCAATGCCATGCATGAGGAGCTTGAGAACATTGAGAGAAATTGTGTTTGGGTTCTAGTGTCTCCACCTTCTAAGTGTCACCCGATTGGGACAAAATGGGTTTTCAAAAACAAACAGGGAGAAGATGACCATGTTGTGAGAAACAAGGCCAGACTCGTAGCCCAAGGATATAGTCAGAAGAAGGGGATAGACTATGAGGAGACTTTTGCTCCCATAGCTCGTTTGGAGGCTATTAGGATACTCTTGGCTTTTGCTGCATCCAAAGGTTTCAAACTTTTTCAAATGGATGTCAAGAGTGTCTTCTTAAACGGCTACATAGAAGAGGAGGTGTATGTTAGACAACCCCCCGGTTTCGAAAATCCCATGTTTCCAAACCATGTCTTTAAACTTCACAAACCTTTGTATGGTTTGAAACAAGCCCCTAGAGCCTGGTATGATAGGTGGAAAACCTTTTTGCTTGCTAAGGGTTTTAAAATGGGATGTGTAGATAAAACGCTCTTTCTCCTCAAGCAAGGCACTGATACTCTCTTGGTCCAAATTTACGTGGATGATATCATTTTCGGTGGTTCTTCTCACGCTTTGGTTGCCAAGTTTGCAGATACAATGAGCAGGGAATTTGAGATGAGCATGATGGGAGAGTTGACGTTTTTCCTCGGGTTGCAAATCAAGCAATCCCGGGAAGGGACGTTCGTGCACCCGGGCAAGTACACCCGGGACATTCTGAAGAAATTCGATATGGGTGAGGCCAAGCCTCTTCCAACACCCATGTCGACCACGACGGCCCTGGATGCGGACAAGGAGGGAGAAGCAGTGGACCAGAAGGAGTACCGGAGTATGATCGGATCGTTGTTGTACCTGACGGCGACACGTCCGGACATCCAGTTCGCGGTGTGTCTGTCCGCGCGATTTCAGTCGTCGCCGCGCACTTCTCACCGTCAGGCGGTCAAGCGCATAATGAGGTACTTATCCTTCACTCCAGAATTTGGGATTTGGTATTCTGCTTCCTCCACCCTCTCGCTTTGCGGTTATTCCGATGCCGATTTTGCTGGTTGCCGTATTGATCGCAAGTCCACTTCTGGGACTTGCCAGTTTATTGGTTCTTCTCTTGTATCGTGGTCTTCTCGCAAGCAGTCTAGTGTCGCCCAGTCTACCATGGAGGCTGAGTATGTTGCTGCGGCTAGCTGCTGTTCCCAGTTGCTCTGGATGATGGCCACTTTGCGTGATTTTGGTCTGAGCTTTTCTCGCGTTCCTTTGCTTTGTGACAGCACGAGTGCCATTAGCGTTGCTAAGAACCCCATGCTTCACTCGAAGACCAAACACATTGATGTGCGCTTTCATTTTCTGCGAAACCACTATGAGAAGGGTGATATCGACCTTCGCCATGTCGATACTCATCATCAGTTGGCTGATATTTTCACCAAGCCTTTGGACCAATCGACCTTTAATCTGTTGAGAGGAGAGCTTGGTGTGTGTTTCCCCTTTTAGATGGGGGAAACATTTTGGTTCTTGTATTATAGACTGACTCTTTTTCATTTGCCTTTGTTTCCTTTTTTATTTTAGCATACGCATTTACATTCTGAGCTTCATTTATATAATCGTTAGAATGTAACTATGCCCTATGTAGTATGCTCCGATGCTTATGATGATGCTTGTGGCTTATGCTCTTTCTGATCACTGGTACATGTTGCGAGCTGAGCTATTTTTGAATGGTGAACCTGCTTAACAAACTTAAAATTGAAAATGTTCACCATTGAGATATGCAACTAGCATGTGTAGGATGTGTTGAGTTCACTCGTGCTTTTCATATATGCTAGGTTGCTATGTCTCTAGTTCTGAGTCTCTCACTTGCTTGGTTTGTTCATATTTTGTCAATAATTTGGAACCAAGTTTTAATGAACTGAAAAGATCGAGATGGGATTGCTTGTCAACACATCATAGTTTCGAGACTGTTTCTCATTGCACTTAGAGTTAAACTTGAGCTGTGTAGTGTATGACCGAAACTGTTGCTTTAAGCTTCTGATTTCTTCTGCATAGGCTTCACACAGTTGAAAAGTTAGGCAAGGCAAGCTTTCAACCTCTTGCAATGACATGCTAAACTCTGAACTTGTGCTATTTCACCGCTGCAACTCCGATCTAAAATTTGAAATCACAAGTTATGCTTCATTCTATAGCATGATGGTTGAACTTTGCTAGGGGTAGTTCACTTTGTATACATGATTAGCACTTGCTGTTTCCTGTCTATACATGTGTAGTGCTATTTTGATGGTGAATACCTTTTTGGCTAAAAACTGCTCACTTTGCTCATATGTTCATAGTTCATATTTGGTGATCAGTTTGAGCCTTTGCCAGCTTTTATGCTTTCCAGTGAGTCGTTGGAGCTATACTATTTAGAGCATCCTTGCATTCTATCGACTATATTCCTGAAGCTGCTAACTTTCATTTTGGTTCATATGCATGTTAGAAGGGGGAGAACTTCTCTTGTTGGCACTTTTGATTGGTGCATTTTCTAAGGGGGAGAAAATTGCTTTCGACTCTTTTTGCTTGTTGGTGCATTTTCAACTAAGGGGGAGAAATTGCAAATCATTTGCTTCCTTGAGTCCAACTAAGGAAGAGTGTCTTAGTTGAGTGCACTATTCGAGGGGGAGTTTGATCGTAAGGTTTTGGTATCGAGCTTTCTTGCTAGTTGTGTTGAGCCTCTGTGCCTTTATCTTGAGGGACTAGCATTTTGCTTCGATTTTTCAAATTGGTTTTTGCTAGCGGTGTTGAGCCTGTTCTACCTCTTCTTGAGGGCTAGCTTTGCTTTGCTTGGTCGCGTCGAGCTGTTGCCCATGTCTTTGGGGACCAAGTTGTCTTGCTCTTTCCACTTGACCTTCTTCGGCTTTGCTATGCTTTTGGGTCATTTGGTCGAGTTCTCTCTTCTCCTTCTTCCTCCTTCTCTTTCTATCATGATTTGTGTTGGTAGTTGACAATGCACTCATCAAGGGGGAGATTGCGGAAACATGGGTGTATGCCGGGTCTCTGAGTGATGAGTGATTGTCAACTGGGATGATGCGCATGTTCTTTGGCTTGTGTTGTGCAGGTGTCGAGCACGGATATAGTGATCAAAGGCAAGGTGAAGGTCAAGTAGAGACGTGCCGTGCCGATGGACCGAGAGTGGCGAAGGGCGGACGTGAGGCTTGGACAGAGGGACCGGTGGCCCGAGGATCAGCTGTGGTGGCTGGCAGCCTGGGACAGCGATGAGCGAAGACTTGCGGTCATGTGTTGCCTAAGTCGTGGACTTGGGGACACGTGTCGGTGGACGGGGTGCACGGGCGGTGCATCCCCTCTACAGCTTCGGTTTGGTGGTAGAGCCAGAGAAAAACCATCGGGTGGACGGTTTCCAGGTTTGGGCCTCAAAACCTGGGCGCGGATGGTTTCCGAGTTTGGCCACAAAACTCGGGCTGAGGACGGTTTCCAGGTTTGGGCCTCAAAACCTGGGTGCTGCGGGTTTGCTGAGTTTGGGCCACAAAACTAAGGCGTTGGTGGGCTGGTTTCCCGGTTTGGGCCTCAAAACCGGGGGTGGCTATGAAGGCTGATTTCTCGGTTTGGGCCACAAAACCGGGGGTGCGACGTCCAGGAAAAGGACGCAGAGCAGTGGCGGCACGTGGCGGCAATCGGGAGGTTGCGTCGAGGCAACGCTACGAGTTGTGCGGGCGTGGCCGTCGGATCCACCTACCATCGAGTTGGTCCAGAATAACCCTAGGGTTTAGCTGGTTCGCTCTGTAAGTATTTAGGGGTAGAGTCGGAATTAGGAATAGTTAGAATTAGGATAAGTAGGGGGAGACACCCTCCTCCTCATCTATCTCTATCATTTGCTCTTTGCTTCTAGGGTTTACTGCTCTACCAATCCCCTGCTGTAGCTAGCTGAGATCCGCAGAGAACCATACCTCTGTGTACTGGAGATTTTGAGGAAGTGAGGCTGTAACCTCACTGTTGTAGCGTGTTGTAGCCACACGGTTGCAGATCGATGTGTTGATTCGTGTTTTGTTCGTGTTCTTCGCGTTCTTCGTTTCTCCGAGATTTTCCCATCACTCAATCTCTCTCCCTATTGCGTCTTTGCGAAATCCGTTTGAATCAACTTGTTCTTTATAGTGAGGAGATCATTTCCACCGAAGGAATTCATCTAACTCCTCACGAACAAGTAGATCGGGTTGATTCCGTTTTCGTGGCATTTTTTTTGTTCATACTCCTCCCCTTTCGATTTCCCGCTGTTTGAGTTAATTTGAGCGGATGATTTCTTGGGGATAGTCTCCTAACTACCTCGTGATCATCTTCTCTAACTTTGGGAATGTGGGATTGAGTTTTGATTCTGTTGACGCAAAAAGTGACACCTCGCGCCAATCACACAGCAAGCCGAAAAGCTGGCTTCAATCGGGTGCCCGGAGTGTATTGATTCCGGAGACGTGCCAGTCGGTTTGACCTGAAAACCAACAAGGGATAAAAACGTGAGAATACCTCTGGAACGTGCCGGGTGAGACCAGACAGTTCCATATGTACGGCTTTAAAAGCCAATCACGACGACACATAGCTATAGAAGCTGTCTGTCAGAGCATATTTGTAAAGTCATTCGGCAAGTATGAAAACAGAGTATGTAAAGCATATTAACTGCCGAATACACATGTAAAGAGAGACATGCTCGAACAGATTAGAGATATTGTGAACAGGTAACTTTTTCTTTTGCATATGTCATTCTCCCTACCTTTTAAAATTATGAGGCTACTGAGCCTTCGGCCATCTTTTATTTTATTTGGCGGTCACTTGACCTTTTCTTTTTTATATTTTTATTTGGGCGGTTTGCCCTTTTTTCTTTCTCAGTTCTGGCGGACACGTGTCCGTCGTTTTTATTTCTGAGATTTATAGAATAGCCTCATATTTTTAATCAAAGAGAGAATGCACATGTAAAACACTTATTAGTTTATAACGTGTACGTGAATCTTGATCTTGAGAATATGACTATAATCTCAACTAGTAGTCACAATGATTTGACAGCGCTCAATATGACATTAAGTAAATTTTATTATTTCATTAAATCTTCAAATTTCAAGTATGTCTCAGAATAATGTCATAGCAAATTCTACCTCTATTCATATCCCACAACAACTTTCAGACAAAGTTTAAATTCTATGCAACCCACAAATCTCAAAGACTTCAAGATAAATATAATAACCATTAGACTGAATCTTAAAGAAATCAAAGCTATAAACCAGACACAGGTGAAACATAAAACAGAGCATCTATTTATCATTTCAATAATGGATAACCCAAAATATTTATATCACATATTCATAGAGTGGAATATTTTTTAGGTTTTTTTTTCTTCTTTTTTTTAGTGCGGAGACGCAACATGAGAGGTTTCGCTTTTTAATGATTTTAATTTTAAGCTCCGAAACTA
This sequence comes from Coix lacryma-jobi var. lacryma-jobi, assembly GCA_009763385.1. Classification (NCBI taxonomy): domain Eukaryota; kingdom Viridiplantae; phylum Streptophyta; class Magnoliopsida; order Poales; family Poaceae; genus Coix; species Coix lacryma-jobi. Next base: position 67,826,204 of record CM019824.1, on the reverse strand, counting down.
TTAGAGAAGCGAGGGTAAAATTACACAAACCACCGTTGAAGATGAAGCAGCCATTCGTTTTGTCCTTCACGATGGATCGCTCGATGCTGTACGATGTGTACGTGTTGATCTCAGGCCCCCCGACACGTAGTCACAGCGGCGTAATCGATGATTCACTGGTGTCCTCCTTTCTCTCATCTGTGACGTCTTCGCCGAATACGGGTTGAAAATATTTGAAGCCAATCATAAACGTCAATCCTTCTTCTGCAAATGACTGGCTGCTTCAGATCTTGTAGCTGTTCTAACTATAAGTGAACTTGTCACCGTTGCATGTGTCTTGTTGGCACCACCTTATTCAAGGCCATCAGCAAAGGTATCTCTTTCAATATAAAGTGTGCTGAAAACGTTTTAGCCGATGGTCTTCTATCGGCCGTCCGGTTGCTAACATCCTTTGTGCTTCTGATGTAGCCTTTCGTAACCTTATCACCAGACTGAGCTTTTTGCGTTACTCAGGGAAAGGTAAAGTTATATTAATAGGAGCCGAAGGTTCTGTCTTATCGGCTTTTGCTTAGTATGCCTTTGACTTTCTCCTTGTTGAGGAACTGGAATGCTTTATGTAAGCATGCTGTCAGGTAACTCACGGTAGCTTCGAAGAACGTCATTTTTTATGAGGCTGAGTGTGCCATAGAGGACGAATACGAGCTCGGCAGTGCGTGGATGCGTGCACGATGATAACTCCAGCCGATTCCTGTATGCATATCGGCCAATTAGTATATTTTCTCATGTTGTTGTATCCACCGATTCCTTTCCTGAATAGCCCGATTCCAAAGATGACATGCAGATAATTAGCTATCGACCAACTTCCCTCGGCATGACCCCTTGATACTCAATCGGCTATTTATAGCAGCATGCAAGTAAATCTGAGTTTGGACTTTATCTCTTTGAACATCTCCATGGAAATCTTCCTTTTATTTATCTCTTCATGTGCATGCCGTGCCATGATATATTTGGAGACCGATACATTCATGCATGATGTATTTGAAGCCATTCTATTTTTAGAAGGAACCATATCGGCCAATTCCATCTTTAGGAGAAGCTCATTAGCTTCTTTAATTGGTTTCTATGTCCCTGCACAGAGCAAATCCACCCATGCATGCCATTCCGCGTCTTCGTAGATGCCATGTACACTCAGTTGATCAACAGCTATCCCGTGCGTACACGTTGAATCGTCTCTGACTTCTAATCAGACGATTGTGGGTTTGAGTCCCACCGGACGTGCCAAAAAGTGTGTTGACGCAAAAGGTGACACCTCGCGCCAAGCACACAGCAAGCCGAAAAGCTGGCTTCAATCGGGTGCCCGGAGTGTATTGATTCCGGAGACGTGCCAGTCGGTTTGACCTGAAAACCAACAAGGGATAAAAATGTGAGAATACCTCTGGAACGTGGTGGGTGAGGCCAGACAGTTCCATATGTACGGCTTTAAAAGCCAATCACGACGGCACATAGCTATAGAAGCTGTCTATCAGAGCATATTTGTAAAATCATTCGGCAAGTATGAAAACAGAGTATGTAAAGCATATTAACTGCCGAATATGTAAAGAGAGACATGCTCGAACAGATTAGAGATATTGTGAACAGGTAACTTGCCAAAATAGATCTACTCAAATAACACATGCATAGGCCAATCCAACTAATCTGCCGCACGTTTAGTCTTCATAAACCCGTCAGGTATAAACTCAAGCAAAGCTAATCCACCGCATGATACCACTTGCTATGAGTCTACGCCACTTCTTATAATTAGGTTAATCCACCGCATGATACAATCTAATTATAAAAAGCTAAAAGCATGCATATATTTGAATAGATCTATAAAAGCTCATTACTCGTGTAAGCATAACCAAAATCGGCAAACTAGCCGAATTGGGGTCCATGAAGAAGGAACAAACAAGCAAGCACGATTAAACTAATCTAAAACCTCCATCTGCCGCACGATACCTAGTTTTATCAGAGCCAAATCGTAAATGACATGCGTGAACCCGCGACATGTAACAATCTGGATTGAACTTTGATCCGGCCACCATGTTATTATGATTAACAAAAGCACAAGCAAATTGTGAAAAACAAGGCCGAACAAAGATCAATCTAGATTGGGCAAAAGAGTGTTATAGGAATTAAATAAATAAAACATGTAACACATGATAACTTGATGAATCTATCAGATCTGCCAAATCTAATAGAGCTGATAACTATTTTTACTCATGGCTCAATTCGCCGCACGATACAAGGCACAAGCAAAAACTTCCCGTCATAAGCTTCAATTCGCCGCACGATACTAAGCTTAGCATATGAGACTACTTGCATCATATCTAAATCCACCGCATGATACTAGACATGATAGGAAGGTTGCCGGTACTTACGGAGGTCGACGGATCGATGATTCCTCTCGATGAACTCGACGACACGACTAAGGACTCGAAGACGGCACGGGGCTGGTTTGTATTGATGTGGTTGTGAACGCTTTTTACAATAGCCAAGGGTTTATATTTATACCCTGGACGCAATACAAGTCCTAAGAGGACACGACAATGAAATATTAAAGGAAATACAATATTCTTGGCTTTCAACTCCTTTCGGAATCATCATTGCCTTAATTGTCGCAATTTTGTTGCCCGATCGGCTCTCGCTTCCGTCGTTTCAATGGAAACTCCCTTTTCTCAGAATAGCCGACCGCATGAGCAGTTGCCGAATCCTTGGAAACTAGCCGACCGCATGGATACTTGCCGAATGCCTTATACGTCCATCTCCGCACACTGGACATGCATGCCGTCTTCTAGCCTTTCCTTCATCGTGAAGCCATTCATGCTAAATATAGAAGTGGACGTCGAGATGTGCATGCTTTATATATATTGCCTTCTTTGCATGCTTGCCACATCACAACGCCACCAAATCCAACTCCTGAACAATGAGATCGGAACCCTCTGCTTCTTGAATACTCGTTTAATCTGTCACGGTCATGGTCGATTATCCTCGTGATCGGCTTCTCTTGCCATATCTATTTCCTGAATGGAGTAACCGACCACTTGGCCGTCTATTGAATGCTCTTCTCACTACTCGTTGGGTCCACCTGTCATCTTCTCAATGTTGACCAAAATCCAGTGTTAACAGATTCGGATTTGGGAAGAGTTGTGTGAGGGGCGACCGAAATCGCCCTCACTGAGAGGTCGCGGACAGTCCGCCGTTCCTCCCGCAGACAGTCCGCGCGTCGGGGACTCGGCCAGAGCAGTGGCCGCTAGTCTCTGCTATTTGGGTCCCGGTTGACCGGCGGACAGTCCGCTGGCATAAACCGCGGATAGTCCGGGACTGTCCACGGGGCTTGCAGGAGCAGTGTTGTTTCGGTGTTTTGACCTACGGACAGTCTGCCATCCCCTCGCGGACAGTCCGCAGTAGGGGCGGACAGTCCGGGACCCTAGGGCCGGACTATCCGGGATTTGGCTGAAGCCTCTAGTTTTGTGCGTTTGCTCTCCTTGCTTCTTTGCTTGGTTTCCGGACTTCTCGGTTGACCCTAGAGTTGACCAAGGAACCTCTCTAGGTACCTTTGCTACTTGTTAGCATAGGTGTTTGGGGATTTCTCGACGTAGCCGTCTATCTACGTTCGGGACTTGGTTGTTAAGGGTTGAACTTGTTCCGGTACTTTTGCCGTTTAGTTTGCTATCGCTTTGTGGTGCTCCGCTGTGATCCTAGGGATCATCCACCCTCTTCCAAGGGTCGTGAGCATCACGGTTTCGATCGAAACTCTTGGGGTTGATTTTGGGAACAAAAGGCCATAGTTTCGAGATAAATTTTTGAGCTCCCATTCACCCCCCTCTGGTCGCCTTGCTATTGCATTCTCGGTTCTTCAAATGGTATCAGAGCGGGTTAAGGATCTTCCACCTTAGCCGGTTCCAGATCCACCAAAGGCGACATGGATCGCGGCGTGGGCAAACCGCTATTCTTCGATGGGACGAACTATGCGTATTGGAAGCTACGCATGTCGGCCTATCTGCAGAGTTTGGGTGCTTCCATTTGGGATATTTGCAACTCTGCCGATTACGTTGTTTTGGCTGCTCGTGTCTCTCAGCTTCAGATCGATGAGCACGATCCAATAGCCGAGCCCGTAATGCTCTTTTCTCATGCTTGAGCATGAGTGAGTTTGATCGCGTTTCTCACCTCGCTACGGCTCGGGAGATTTGGGCTACCCTCATGCGTTTCCATGAGGGAACCTCTCAAGTCAAAACCCGTCTCTTCGAGTCATTCAAGCGAGAGTATGAGAACTTTCGACATATGCCTGGCGAGAGCATAGAAAGTTTATTCGCTCGCTTTCATGTGATTGTCAACAGGATGAGGGCTAACAAGGAGTTGTTGCCTTTCGACGATCATGAGAGAGCTTTGAAGCTTTTGCACACTCTTGATCGATCGGTGTGGGATTCCAAGGTTCAGGCGATCATTGAATCACCTAACTATGAGACTGAAGGACCGAGAAAGCACAAGCAAGGCGACCAGAGGGGGGGTGAATGGGAGCTCAAAAATTTCTCTCAAAACTTTGGCCAATTGTCCCAAAATCAACCCCAGAAGCTACAATCGAACCCGTGATGCCCACGACCCTTGGAAGAGGGTGAATGATCCCTAGGATCACAACGAGGCACCACAAAGCGATAGCAAACCAAATGGCAAAAGCACCGGAGCAAGTTCGTCACTCAAAAAACCAAGTCCCGAATGTAGATAGACAGCTACGTCGAGAAACCCCTAAATACCTATGCTAACAAGTAGCAAAGATACCTAGAGAGGTTCCTTGGTCAGCTCTTGGGCCAAACAAGACATCCAAAAACCAAGCGAAGAAGCCGGGAGAGCACACGCACAAAACCGAAGGTTTTAGGCAAATCCCGGACTGTCCGGCCCTAGGGTCCCGGACTGTCCGCCCCTACTACGGACTGTCCGCGAGGGGATGGCGGACTGTCCGCCGGCCAAACACCAAAAACAGCAAGGCTGCTGAAGTCTTGCTGGACGTCTCCCGGACTGTCTGCAAACTTCAACGGCGGACTGTCCGCTGGTCAATGAACAGTGCAGCACCCAAAGAACACGACCACTGATCTGGCGTTTCCCCGATGCTCGGACTGTCCGCGGTCACTTCGGCGGACTGTCCGCGAGTGTCCAGAAAGGGCGATTTTGGTCGCCCTCAACTTGGAGAGGATGATCACGAGGTAGTTAGGAGACTATCCCCAAGAAATCATCCACTCAAATCGATTCAATCACTGGGAAATCAAAGGGGGAAGATCAAGAATGAAAAAACACCACGAAAACGAAATCAACCCGATCTACTTGTTCGTGAGGAGTTAGATGAATTCCTTCAGTGGAAATGATCTCCTTTCAGAAATGAACAAGTTGATTCAAATGGATTTCGCAAAGATGCAGTAGGGAGAGAGATCGAGTGACGGGAAAATTGTGGAGAAACGAAGAACGCGAAGAACATGAACAAAACGCGAATCAACATATCGATCTGCAACCGTGTGGCTACCACACGCTACAACTGTGAGGTTACGGCCTCACTTCCTCAAAATCTCCGATACACAGAGGTATGGTTCTCTGCGGATCTCAGTTAGCTACAGCAGGGGATTGGGAAAGCAGGAAACCCTAAGTGCAAAGAGCAAATGATTGAGATAGATGGGGAGGTGGGTGTCTACCCCTACTTATCGTAATTCTAACTATTCATAATTCGCACTCTACCCCTAACTACTTACAGAGCGAACCAGCTAAACCCTAAGGTTATTCTCGACCAACTCGATGGTAGGTGGATCCGACGGCCACGCCCGCACAACTCGTAGCGTTGCCTCGACGCAACCTCCCGATTGCCACCACGTGCCACCACCGCTCTGCCATCCTTTTCCCGGACGTCGCACCCCCGGTTTTGTGGGCCAAACAGGAAAAACAGCCTTCACAGCCAACCCCCGGTTTTGAGGCCCAAACTGGGAAACTAGCCCACGTAGCCTGAGTTTTGTGGCCCAAACTCAGCAAACCCGCAGCACCCAGGTTTTGAGGCCCAAACCTGGAAACCATCCTCAGCCCGAGTTTTGTGTCCAAACTCGGAAACCATCCGCGCCCAGGTTTTGAGGCCCAAACCTGGAAACCGTTCACCCGATGGTTTTTCTCGGGCTCTACCACCAAACCGAAGCTATAGAGGGGATGCACCGCCCGTGCACCCCGTCCACCGACACGTGTCCCCAAGTCTTCGACTCAGGCAACACATGACCGCAAGTCTTCGCTCGTCCCTGTCCCAGGCTGTCAGCCACCACAGCTGATCCTCAGGCCACCGGTCCCTCAGTCCAAGCCTCACGTCCGCCCTTCGCCACTCTCGGTCCCTCGGCACGGCACGTCTCTACTTGACCTTCACCTTGCCTTCGATCACTGTATCCGTGCTCGACACCTGCACAACACAAGCCAAAGAACATGCGCATCATCACAGTTGACAATCACTCATCACTCAGAGACTCGGCATACACCCATGTATCCGCAATCTCCCCCTTGATGAGTGCATTGTCAACTACCAACACAAATCATGATAGAAAGAAGGAAGGAAGAGAGAGAGAAAACTCGACCAAATGACCCAAAAGCATAGCAAAGCCGAAGAAGGTCAAGTGGAAAGAGCAGAACAACTTGGTTCCCAAAGACATGGGCAACGGCTCGACGCAACCAAGCAAAGCAAAGCTAGCCCTCAAGAAGAGGTAGAACAGGCTCAACACCGCTAGCAGGAAAACTCGACACCAATTGGAAAATCAACTGAACATCAAGCAAAACAAAGCTAGCCCTCAAGAAGAGGTAGAACAGGCTCAACACGGCTATCAAATACCAATCTGAAAAATCGAAGCAAAATGCTAGTCCCTCAAGATAGAGGCACAGAGGCTCAACACAACTAGCAAGAAAGCTCGAAACCAATACCTTACGGTCAAACTCCCCCTCGAATAGTGCACACAACTAAAACACTCCCCCTTAGTTGGACTCAAGGAAGCATATGATTTGCAAATTCTCCCCCTTAGTTGAAAATGCACCATCAAGCATAAGGAACCGAAAGCAATTTTCTCCCCCTCAGAAAATGCACCATCAAAAGTGCCAACAAGAGAAGTTCTCCTCCTTCCAAAATGCATATGAGTCACAATGCAAGTTAGCAGCTTCAGGAATATAGTCAAGAGAATGCAAAGATGCTCTACACAGTATAGGTCCAATGACACAACTGAAGCGCACATGCGAGCAAAATCTCAAACTGATCACCAATTACGAAATATGAACATGTGAGCAAGGTGAGCAGATTTTAGCCAAAAAGGAATTCACCATCAAAATAGCACTAGACAAGTATAGACAGGAAGTCAAACAAGTGATAAACATGTATACAAGGTGAACTACCCCTAGCAAAGTTCAATCATCATGCTATAGAATGAAACATGGACTTGTGTATTCAGATTTTATCGGAGTTGCAGCGGTTAAATTACAAAAGTTTAAATTTCAGCATGTGAGTGCGAGAGGTTGAAAGCTTGTCTTACCTAACTTTTCAACTGTGCGAAGCCTATGCAGAAGCAATCAGAAGCTTAAAGCAACAGTTTCGGTCATACACTACATAACTCAAGTTTAACTCAAAGTGCAATGAGAAACAGTCTTGAAACTGTGATGTGTTGACAAGCAATCCCATCTCGATCTTTCTGATTCACTTAACTTGGTTTAAATTAAAGACAGTATATGAATAGACCAAGCAAGTGATAGACTCAGAACTAGAGACATAGCAACCTAGCATATATGAAAAGCATGAGTGAATTCAACACATCCTACACATGCTAGTTGCATATCTCAATGGTGAACATTTTCAAGTTTTAAGTTTGTTGAGCAAGTTCACCATTCAAAAATAGCTCATCTCATAACATGTATCAGTGATCAGAAGGAGTATAAGCTACAAGCATCAACATAAAGCAACAGAGCATACACTACACAGAGCATAATTACATTCTAATGAATATATCCATGAAGCTCAGAATGTAAAAGTGTATGCAAAATGAAATGCAAAAAAGATGCAAGAAGATACCAATTGAAGAAACAAAGAGAAATGAAAAGTTAGTTTATGATACAAGATCCAAAATGTTTCCCTCATCTAAAAGGGGAAACACACACCAAGCTCACCTCTCAACCGAGCAAAAGTTGATTGGTCCAAAGGCTTGGTGAAAATATCAGCCAACTGATGATGAGTATCGACATGGCGAAGGTCGATATCACCCTTCTCATAGTGGTCTCGCAGAAAATGAAAGCGCACATCAATGTGTTTGGTTTTCGAGTGCAGCACGGGATTCTTAGCAACGCTAATAGCACTCGTGCTGTCACAAAGCAAGGGAACACGAGAAAAGCTCAGACTAAAATCACGCAAAGTGGCCATCATCCAGAGTAACTGGGAACAACAGCTAGCCGCAGCAACATACTCAGCCTCCGTGGTAGACTGGGTGACACTAGACTGCTTGCGAGAAAACCACGATACAAGAGAAGAACCAATAAACTGGCAAGTCCCAGAAGTGGACTTGCGATCAATACGGCAACCAGCAAAATCGGCATCAGAATAACCGCAAAGCGAGAGGGTGGAGGAAGCAGAATACCAGATCCCAAATTCTGGAGTGAAGGATAAGTACCTCATTATGCGCTTGACCGCCTGACGGTGAGAAGTGCGCGGCGACGACTGAAATCGCGCACAGACACACCGCGAACTGGATGTCCGGGCATGTCGCCGTCAGGTAGAGCAACAATCCGATCATACTCCGGTACTCCTTCTGGTCCACAGCTTCTCCATCCACATCCGCATCCAGGGCCGCCGTGGTCGGCATGGGTGTTGGAAGAGGATTGGCCTCACCCATGTCAAACTTCTTCAGAATGTCCTTGGTGTACTTGCCCTGGTGCACGAACGTCCCCTCTCGGGATTGCTTGATTTGCAACCCGAGGAAAAACGTCAACTCGCCCATCATGCTCATCTCAAACTCCCTGCTCATAGTGTCTGCAAACTTGGCAACCAAAGCGTGAGAAGAACCACCGAAGATGATATCATCCACGTAAATCAGGACTAAGAGTGAATCAGTGCTTGAGGAGAAAAAGCGTTTTATCCACACATCCCATTTTAAAACCCTTAGCAAGCAAAAAGGTTTTCAACCAATCATACCAGGCTCTAGGGGCTTGTTTCAAACCATATAAAGCTTTGTGAAGTTTAAAAACATGGTTTGGAAACTTGGGATTTTCGAAACCGGGGGGTTGTCTCACATATACCTCCTCTTCTATGTAACCGTTTAAGAAGGCACTCTTGACATCCATTTGAAAAAGTTTGAAACCTTTGGATGCAGCAAAAGCGAAGAGTATCCTAATTGCCTCCAAACGAGCTACAGGAGCAAAAGTCTCCTCATAGTCTATCCCCTCCTTCTGACTATACCCCTGGGCAACTAGTCTGGCCTTGTTTCTCACAACATGGCCATCCTCTCCTTGTTTGTTTTTGAAAACCCATTTTATCCCAATAGGATGACAATCAGGAGGAAGAGGAACCAAAACCCAAACCCGATTTCTTTCAAAATTTTCCAACTCCTCATGCATGGCATTGACCCAATCCGGATAAGATAAAGCATGTCCAACATCTCGGGGTTCAAAATCAGCAACAAATGCAAAATGAGCAAAGTGAGAGATTTGTGACCTGGACCGAGTGACCCATTCGTCGATGCTGCCGATCATCTGCTGAGGGGGGTGTTGGCGCTGGATGTGTCGTGGCGCCTCTCGAGCAGAAGTGGCCTCCCCCTCAACAGCAGCTGGTGCCTCCCCGGGTACAAAAGGTACCGCTCGGGGTGGCGGATCCCACGGCCCCCAAAAAGAAGAAGTGTCGGGGCCATGAGTCATCGTAGAAGCCGCTCTTGGCGGCACAACAGGTGGAGGGGGTGTTGCATCATCCATACCTTCGGCACCCTCTTCCTCGTCATGAAATAGAGGCTCACCAACCTCATGATCACCTGCACACTCAAAACGAGAAGAAGGACAAACCATGGTCTCGTCGAAGGTGACATCTGATGTCTCCATGACTCGGTTAGTGTCAAGGTTAAGTACACGATAAGCTCGAGTATGAGTGCCATAACCCAAAAACACACCGTCAGAAGAACGAGACTCAAACTTGTCCAAGTTGCCCTTTTTGAGTATAAAACAATGGCAACTGAAAACTCGAAAATAACTCACTTTGGTCAGTTTTCCAAAACGCAACTCATAAGAGGTCTTTCTCAAGAAGGCTCGGAGAAAAATGCGATTGGAAATGTAGCATGCAGTGCTCATAGCTTCGGCCCAATATCGCCTAGGAGTCCTATGCTCATCGAGCATCGTCCTGGCCATCTCTACAAGGGTCTGATTCTTCCTCTCTACAACACCATTCTATGGCAGTGTGTAGGGGGAAGAAAACTGATGCTCTAAACCCAAAGAGTTACAAAACTTCTCAAAATCCGAATTCTTGAATTCGGAACCATTACCACTCATAATAGCTTGCATCGAGTTCAAAGGGAACTCGTTCTGAAGACGCAAAATCAGATTGCGAGCAAAGGAGAAAGTCTTGGTCTTCTCAGCCAAAAAGAAGACCCACGAATATCTCGAAAAGTCATCAACAATAACAAGCACATACCACTTCCCCCAACCGAGCTCATCCGAGCCGGACCAACAAGGTCCATGTGCAAAAGCTCTCCAGGGCGCTTGGTCATGACCTGAGTCACTGGATGGTGGGGAGCGGCAACCATCTTCCCATGTCTACAAGAGTGGCAAACAAGATCCTTCTCCATATGCAACTTGGGCAATCCTCGGATTAGGCCAAGTGAACTAAGTCTTGCAAGCAAGTCGAAGCTCAAATGTCCAAGTCTCCTATGCCACTTTCAAAGATCAGAGGAGGAAGGTCCAGCCACAAGACAACGAGAAATGCCAAAAGACTCCAAGAAATTCGCACGAGAGACTTTTCCAAAGGGCGAAATCAAACATACAAGATTGCCCTGAGGATCCAAAATACGACTGAGATTCGGTTTAAAACGAATCTCATAGTCATCATCAAAGAGTTGCGAAATAGAAAGAAGGTTAAAATGCAAGTTAGAAACAAGATCAACATCGTGCAACACAAAGTGCTCATTAACTCGCACTGACCCACGAGACAAGACCTTACCTTTGCTATTGTCGCCAAAGGTGATATACTCCTTTCCGGCGACTGGACTAAGACTGGAGAACCACTTGGCGTTTCCGGTCATATGCCTCGAGCAACCGGAGTCCACCAACCAAACGTTCTCCAATCGTTTTACCTACATCAATAAAAAGACATAGGGTGAGCATACGGTCCAACACTGGGGTTAGTGAAGTAAGGGGAAAGCCAGTGTTGGGCCGACTGCTCAAAAGAACGGTTAGCAGAAAAACCATTCCTAGCACGTCTAAGAGAGGAGCAATCACCACGCTGCGAAAAACGTGGTCCGCTAGCAAAAGAGCGTTCACTGCGATACCCAAAACGCGGTGGGGGTAAACGCTCAACTACAAAGCCACCGCCACGGGGTCCATAGCCTACAACTGCAGGCTCCTGCCGGGCACGACCTCCCTGACGCCTAGGACCTTGAGGCACTGCACCTCTAGGCCTAGCAGCTCTCCTCGGAGCTCTTCTCTGAACATTCGACACATGTACATCATGGAAAGGATGGTATATGTCCGGGTTGTTCATCTCCCTTGCACGACGCGCCTCTCTCTTGCGCCGAAAGCAAAACTCACTCAAGTGTCCATCTCTCCTACAGTGCTCACAATGGTACCTCACTGCTCTCAAAGGGGGTTGTTGGTACACACGGTTGTGGGTGTGGATCACTTTGTCCTTCTGTGGCATAAGCTCCTCCTGGATGGGTGGCATGGTGTCCAACTTGTTCTTCAGGTGGTTGGGCTTGGGATGCCACACTTGGTTCTTGGGTGGAGCTCGTGGAGGTTATTCAAACACCCCATCCTTGGTGTTAGGCTTGAGAGGCTCTTTGGGTGGAAGCTTGGTAAGTTTGGGAGTAGTGGTAGAGTTGGGCTTCTCACATGGGTTCAGACCACTCGACTCTCCAATCTTCCCAAAAGCAGAAAGATCAACACCCAGAGCAAAACATACACCAGGACCTCCAGCAGCTCGCTTGAATTGGGAGATCATCATCCCGAGCTGCGGCTCACCACCAGACACCCATGACAAGATGGTCCGAAGGTATGTGTTTTCCTCCTCGGTTTGCATCTTGCCATGCTTCACATTGGCTATCTCCATCTCTAGGCCCTCACACAAAACACACCTGGACACACTAGTGCTACCCGAACTGGCCTTCTCAAGAGACACAATCTTGGCATTCTTCTCTGCCAACTCGGATTGCAAGACAGGACAAGTCTTGCACGCACCCAACAGCATGGGTCTAGCCCGAAGCTCATCCACCTCTCCAACCAACGCAGCATACTTACCTCTCAAGGTGAGAAGGTAAGTCATGTGCGTGGTGCACATCTCGCACTCGGCATCCTCAGACATGACCACGGTGGACTTGGCAAACTCAAGCTCCCTCACCGTGTCCTCCCACTTCTGCCTAAACTCCTTGCGCTCTCTAGCGGCACGCCTAAGTAATTTATCCTGACTAAGGAGCGCGGCAGTAAGCTTCTCGACCTCAGCAGAAAGCTCATCGGGGGTCAGAGATACCTGGGAGGTGTCATCTTCGTCGTCGTCGTTCCGAGGAGTGTCGCCGTTGACCTCCTTGCCGAGGGCCATGGTGCAGAAGCCCTCGTCGTCGGCGAAGAAGCAGAGGCCGTTGAGCTTGTCCTCGATCCTCTTCTTCTTCTCGGACTCGTCATCACTTGAGGAAGCAGAGTCGTCGTCCGAGTCGTCGACGTCACTAAGCGTGGCGAAGAAAGCACGCTGCTCAGCCTGGGCCTTCTCCAAGTACTTGGTCTTGATGTACTCCTTGTTGAAGCCGCCCTTCCGCTTGTGCTTCGCGGGGATGTACTTCTCCTTGCGCTTGCCGCAGACGTACTTGTGCCCATGATCGCCCTTCCCAGAATGCTTGTTCTTCTTGGGACAGTTGGCGATGAAGTGGTCGGGGTCGCCGCACTCGAAACAGCCCGAGCGTCCTCCTCCGCGGCGACAGTTCATGCGGTTGTTGTGAAACCGCGAGAACCGGTTGGCAAGCAAAGCCAACTCGTCGTCTCCCAAAGACTCCAACTGCTCTTCTGTGACAGAAAGAAGAGAATGCAAAGCAAAGCCTCCAGAGGGGTTAGCAGAAGAGCCAGAAAGCAAAGCCATCAACGGGCCAAAAGGATTTTCATAAGAAGCCCTTGCCATGGCATCGATCTCACTGGACTTGAGCTTACTGAAGAGCTCGTCGCACGTGAGGGTCTCATAGTTAGGTGATTCGATGATCGCCTGAACCTTGGAATCCCACACCGACCGATCAAGAGTATGCAAAAGCTTCAAAACCCTCTCATGATCGTCGAAAGGCAACAGCTCCTTGTTAGCCCTCATCCTGTTGACAATCACCTGAAAGCGGGCGAAGAAACTTTCTATGCTCTTGCCAGGCATATGTCGAAAGTTCTCATACTCTCGCTTGAACGACTCGTAGAGATGGGTTTTGACTTGAGAGGTTCTCTCATGAAAGCGCATGAGGGTAGCCCAAATCTCCCGAGCCGTAGCGCGGTGAGAAACACGATCAAACTCACTCATGCTCAAACATGAGAAAAGAGCATTACGTGCTCGGCTATTGGCATCGTGCTTATCGATCTGATGCTGAGTCACACGAGCAGCCAAGACAACGTAATCGGCAGAATTGCAAATATCCCAAATGGAAGCACCCAAACTCTGCAGATAGGCCGACATGCGTATCTTCCAATACGCATAGTTCGTCCCATCAAAGAACGGCGGTTTGCCCATGCAGCGATCCATGTCGCCTTCTGTGGATCTGGAATCGGCTAAGGTGGAAGATCCTTAACCCGCTCCGATACCAATTGAAGGACCGAGAAAGCACTAGCAAGGCGACCAGAGGGGGGGGTGAATGGGAGCTCAAAAATTTCTCTCGAAACTTTGGCCAATTGTCCCAAAATCAACCCTAAGAAGCTACAACCGAACCCGTGATGCCCACGACCCTTGGAAGAGGGCGGATGATCTCTTGGATCACAGCGAGGCACCACAAAGTGATAGCAAACCAAATGGCAAAAGCACCGGAGCAAGTTCGTCCCTCAAAAAACCAAGTCCCGAATGTAGATAGACAGCTACGTCGAGAAACCCCTAAATACCTATGCTAACAAGTAGCAAAGATACCTAGAGAGGTTCCTTGGTCAACTCTAGGGCCAAACGAGAAGTCCGGAAACCAAGCGAAGAAGTCGAGAGAGCACACACACAAAATCGAAGGTTTCAGGAAAATCCCGGACTGTCCGGCCCTAGGGTCCCGGACTGTCCGCCCCTACTGCGGACTGTCCGCGAGGGGATGGCGGACTGTCCGCCGGCCAAACACCAAAAACAGCAAGGCTGCTGAAGTCTTGCTGGACGTCTCCCGGACTGTCCGCAAACTTCAACGGCGGACTTTCCGCTGGTCAATGAACAGTGCAGCACCCGAAGAACACGGCCATTGATCTGGCGTTTCCCCGATGCGCGGACTGTCCGCGGTCACTTCGGCGGACTGTTCGCGAGTGTCCAGAAAGGGCGATTTTGGTCGCCCTCAACTCAACTCTTCTCCAAATCGATCCAAACCAAAATCCCTTGATGCCAAACTTGGAGAGGATGATCACGAGGTAGTTAGGAAACTATCCCCAAGAAATCATCCGCTCAAATCGATTCAATCACCGGGAAATCAAAGGGGGAAGATCAAGAACGAAAAAACACCACGAAAATGAAATCAACCCGATCTACTTGTTCGTGAGGAGTTAGATGAATTCCTTCGGTGAAAATGATCTCCTTTCAAAAACGAACAAGTTGATTCAAACGGATTTCGCAAAGATGACGGGAAAATTGTGGAGAAACGAAGAACGCGAAGAACACAAACAAAACACGAATCAACACATCGATCTGCAACCGTGTGGCTACCACACGCTACAACAGTGTGGTTACGGCCTCACTTCCTCAAAATCTCCAGTACACAGAGGTATGGTTCTCTGCGGATCTCAGCTAGCTACAGCAGGGGATTGGGAAAGCAGGAAACCCTAAGTGCAAAGAGCAAATGACTTAGATAGATGGGGAGGTGGGTGTCTCCCCCTACTTATCCTAATTCTAACTATTCCTAATTCCCAGTCTACCCCTAACTACTTACAGAGCGAACCAGCTAAACCCTAAGGTTATTCTAGCCAACTCGATGGTAGGTGGATCCGACGGCCACGCCCGCACAACTCGTAGCGTTGCCTCGACGCAACCTCCTGATTGCCGCCACGTGCTGCCACATCTCTGCCATCCTTTTCCCGGACGTCGCACCCCCGGTTTTGTGGCCCAAACCGGGAAACCAGCCTTCACAGCCAACCCCCAGTTTTGAGGCCCAAACCGGGAAACCAGCCCATGTAGCCTGAGTTTTGTGGCCCAAACTCAGCAAACCCGCAGCACCCAGGTTTTGAGGCCCAAACCTGGAAGCCGTCCTCAGCCCGAGTTTTGTGGCCAAACTCGGAAACCATCCACGCCCAGGTTTTGAGGCCCAAACCTGGAAACCGTCCACCCGATGGTTTTTCTCTGGCTCTAACACCAAACCGAAGCTGTAGAGGGGATGCACCGCCCGTGCACCCCGTCCACCGACACGTGTCCCCAAGTCCTCGACTCAGGCAACACATGACCGCAAGTCTTCGCTCGTCGTTGTCCCAGACTATCAGCCACCACAGCTGATCCTCAGGCTACCGGTCCCTCTGTCCAAGCCTCACGTCCGCCCTTCGCCACTCTCGGTCCCTCGGCATGGCACGTCTCTACTTTACCTTCACCTTGCCTTCGATCACTGTATCCGTGCTCGACACCTGCACAACACAAGCCAAAGAACATGCGCATCGTCACAGTTGACATTCACTCATCACTCAGAGACTCGGCATACACCCATGTATCCGCAGAGACGCTCACGTGCGACGAGCTCTTTAGTAAGCTCAAGTCCAGTGAGATTGATGCCATGGCGAGGGCTTCTTATGAAAATCCTTCAGGCCCGTCGATGGCTTTGCTTTCTGGCTCTTCTGCTAACACCTCTGGTGGGTTTGCACTTTCCTCTCTTGTTTCCGTCATAGAGGAGCAGTTGGAGTTCATGGGGGATGACGAGCTGGCGTTGCTCGCCAACCGGTTCTCACGGTTCCACAACAACCGCATGAACCATCGCCGGCTGAGGAGGACGCTCAGGATGCTTTGAGTGCGGCGACCCCAACCACTTCATCGCCAATTGCCCGAAGAAGAACAAGCAAGTCTTCGGCAAGGCGAATCATGGGCACAAGTATGACTCTAGCAAGCGCAAGGAGAAGTACGTCCCCGCGAAGCACAAGCGGAAGGGCGGCTTCAACAAGGAGTACATCAAGACGAAGTACTTGGAGAAGGCCCAGGCTGAGTAGCGTGCGTTCTTTGCCACGCTCAGCGACGTCGACGACTCGGATGATGACTCCGCTTCCTCAAGCGATGACGAGTCTGAGAAGAAGAAGAGGATCGAGGACAAGCTCAACGGCCTCTGCTTCTTCGCCGACGACGAAGGCTTCTGCACCATGGCCCTCGGCAAGGAGGTCGACGGCGAGCTTGAGGAGACCCCTCGGAACGACGACGACGACGACGGCACATACCAGGTATCTCTGACCCCCGACGAGCTTTCTGCTGAGGTCGAGAAACTTATTGCCGCTCTCCTTAGTCAAGACAAGTTGCTTAGGCGTGCCGCTAGAGAGCGCAAGGAGTTTAGGCAGAAGTGAGAAGATACGGTGAAGGAACTTGAATCTGTCAAGTCCACCATTGTTGTCACCGAGGAGGAGGAGTGTGAGATGTGCACCACGCACATGACTGACCTTCTCACTTTGAGAGGTAAGTATGTGGCATTGGTAGGAGAGGTGGATGAGCTGAAGGCTAGATCCTTGCTGTTGGGTGCGTGCAAGTCCTGTGCGGGCTTGCAATCCGAGTTGGCAGAGAAGAATGCCAAGATTGTGTCTCTTGAGAAGGCCAGCTCGGGTAGCACATGCGTGTCTAGATGTGTTCTTTGTGAGGGTTTGGAGATGGAGATTGCGAATGAGCATGACAAGATGCAAATCGAGGAGGAAAACGCATACCTTCGGACCATCTTGTCATGAGTGTCTAGTGGTGAGCCACAGCTCGGGATGATGATCTCCCAATTCAAGCGAGCTGCTGGAGGTCCTGGTGTAGGTTTTGCTCCGGGTATTGATGTTTCGTCATTTGGAAAGATTGGAGAGTCGAGTGGTCTTAACCCATGTGAGAAGCCCAACTCCACCACTACTCCCAAACTTACCAAGATCCCACCCAAAGAGCCTCTCAAGCCTAACACCAAGGATGGGGTTTTTGTTGAACCTCCGAGAGCTCCACCCAAGAAACAATTATGGGCTCCCAAACCAAACTACCTAAAGAACAAGCTGGACACCATGCCACCCATCCAAGAGGAGTTTATGCCACAGAAGGGCAAAGTGATCCACACCCACTACCGTGAGTACCAACAACCCCCTTTGAGAGCGGTGAGATACCATTGTGAGCACTGTGGGAGAGATGGACAATTGAGCGAGTTTTGCTTTCGGCGCAATAGAGAGGCGCGCCACGCAAAGGAGATGAACAACATGGACATGTACCATCCTTTTGAAGGACCGAATTGGCGACCAGAGGGGGGTGAATGGGAGCCTCAAATTTCTTCTTGAGAAATGATGGCCCTTGTCCTAGAAAATCACCCCAAAAGCGAAGACTCAAACAACCGATAAGTTCATGACCTATGAATAGGTGGATACCCAAGGAGATGTCCTAGAGGTATAGCAGAACTACCGAAGAACCCCAAAAACCATGCGCCAAAGCAACGGGGCAAAAGCAACGGGGCAAAAACTCCTAGAACAATCGAACCACCGATAACGGAACACCCCACTCCTATGGAGAAGAGGAAAGTGTTCGACCAAAACTACTTAGGCAAACTAGTGGCAAAAGCACCTTGGAAAGATCCTTATGAAGTTAGGAAAACTAACGCAACAGACGGATCTCAAATCGGAGCTCGAACGCAAAAGATACAGCCGCTAGAACCAACGAAACTCCGAAAGCGAAACACTTAACTCCTATGGAGAAGAAGGAAGTGTCCGACCAAAAATACTTTGACCAATGGTGGCAAAAGTACTTTGGAATGATCCTTAAGAAGTTAGGAAACCAATGCAACAAATGGATCACAAATCGGAGCTCGTATGCAAAAGATATGGACGAAATCAGCAAAACTGTGCAGTCGCGGACTGTCTGCTATTGAACCCGGACAGTCCGGGAATGAGTCCCGGACAGTCCGCCGTTCAAAAATGAAAACGGCGACCTCGATGTCTGTGAACAGCCCCGACCCCCGGACAGTCCGGGGATGAGTCCCGGATAGTTCGCCACTGTCCAGAAAGCCCAAAAACAGCTCGGGACAAAACCAAAATCGATTGGATCTTCACCAAATCGAACGGGGCTGCAACCAAACTTCTCCCAAGTGTTCTTCTACGTGTTTGGAAGCTAATCCTAGGATATCATCGCTCCAAACCAACTAATCCATGAGAAAATGGAAGAACACTAGAAAAGGGGAAGAACGAAGAACAAAAATGATTTCGACCCGATCTACTTGTTCGTGAGGGTAGAGATGAATTCCTTCGGTGGAAATGTTCTCCTCACTTCAAAGAACAAGTTGATTCAAACGGAATCGCAAAAGACGCAGCGTAGAGGGAGATCGAGTGAAGGGAAAATCATGGAGAAAAGAAGAACGCGATGAACAAATTCAAAACGTGAATTCAACCACGAATTTGATCCTTGGATTCAGAGGAATGGATGATTGATTAAGCACTCAGTGTCGGGCTACATGCCACTCCTAGCAACTCAAAGCTTGGATGGCAAAAAGCTCAAGAACAAGAGCCAACTCTCCTCTAACCCTAGCCTTCTCTCACAAGCACAAAATGAGAGAGACACCGTCCAAGGAAGGATGTCCAACACAGCCCCTTGATCTATATATAGGCGCACGTCCAAATGACATAAATGCCCTAACATGAAGTACTAACCCAAATACCCACTAGGGGTAAAACCATCCATCTCTGGCAGTTTCCATCCGACGGCCACGCCCGCACATTCGGTAACTTCGCCTCGACGCGACCTCCCTGATGCCGCCACGTGCCGTCATGTCGACCACCGCGCCTTCCTCGTGGATAGCTTCGCCGCCGCTCCAGCCTCTCCACGCCGCCACGCGTCGACCGTCCTTTTGGACCTTCCCCCGGTTTTGAGGCCCAAACCGAGAAACCTGCAAGCCCAAGTTTTGAGGCCCAAACCTAGAAACCATCCACCCGAGTTTTGAGGCCTAAACTCGGAAACCCGCGAGCCCAGGTTTTGAGGCCCAAACCTGGAAACCGTCCATCCCGAGTTTTGAGGTCCAAACTCGGAAACCGGCCATCCCGAGTTTTGTGGCCCAAACTCAGAAACCGTCGAGGGTAGCTTTTTAAGGCTCAGCTACCGAACCCGCACCGTAGATGGGATGTGGTTCGCACACCCCGACCACCGGCACCGATGTCGATGCATGTCTAGCCTCCACGCCGGGCACAACGCCATCGCCTTCCTTCTTGACTTGGCCGACGGAACTTGCGCCGCACGCAAGCCTGTGTCCGACCTCCCGCCAAGTGCCACGACGCCATCGTCTTCGTCCCGACTCGGCCGATGCACCGCACATCCCCATGTGCTCTCACTCGCCGATGCCACGTTCTAGCTACCACAGCTGGTCCTCTGGCCTCATGGTCCGTCGGTCCAAGCCTCACGTCCGCCCTTCACCGCTCTGGGTACATCGGCATGGCACGTCCGTCACACGGCACGCCCATCCTTCACCGTTCCCGGTCCGTCGGCATGGCACGTCTCTGCTTGACCTTCACCTCGCCATCGACCACTGTATCCGAGCTCAACACCTGCACATCAACACAGCCAAGAGACACATGTCGCACACGCACACCAACACAGTAAACACACCACAACTCAACGCCACCGGTTAGTCATAAACAATAAGCGCATAGCTAGATATAGACTCAACCGGGTAAAAGCCTCAAACCTTCCTTATCAAAGTCAATCATTCATCATATATGTTCTCAATCTCCCCCTTGATGAATGCATTGACTAAAAATAAAACCACAAAGGAAGGGTTTGAAGGCAAGCCTCATTCAAGTGCCCAAAAGCCAAGCAAAAGCAAACACAAGGCTACTTGAGATGAGGAAGGATCATGAAAACTCCAAATAAAAGCTCTTGGTCCCGAAAGAAACGGGAAAAGCGGGCAAAGCCTCCACACAACCGAAGAGTCAAGAGAAACAAGAGTTTCATGAAATCCCAAAAGGTACTCGAAAACCAATCTCAAATAAATTGTTCAAACAATCATCACAAATGAAACCAAGGTACTTATCCACTTGGGTTTCCAAATTTCTCCCCCTTGATGATTGATTTGACAAATACTAAACATAAAGAGATGGTTTGAGATACCAAAACGGAAAACTTGGTCCCCAAAGATATGGGCAACGACTCAACGCAACCAAGCAAAGGATCAGAGCAACAACTCATAAAAGAGCAAAACTAGATCACACAGAGCGAAAGACTTGGTTCCCAAAGACATGGGCAACGGCTCGACGCAACCAAGTCAGAAATGAGCTAGCCCTTAAGAAAAGGCAGAAAATGGCTCAACACCACTAGCTCAAGGCTCGATACCAATTAAGGCTGAATCAACGCATAAGAATGCAAAACTGCTAGTTCCTCAAGATAGAGGTACAAAGGCTCAACACAACTAGCAGAAGACAAGATACCAATCACAAGCAGCCAAAAATTGGTGAAAAAAGCTAGTTCCTCAAGACAGAGGCACATAGGCTCGACGCAACTAGCCGAAGGCTCCAAACCAATCGAAAATACCAAGCAAAAACTGCTAGTCTCTCAAGAGAGAGGCAACAATGGCCCAACAGGACTAGCAGGCTCGATACCGATTGAGAAAAACACAAAGAGAAGCTCAACACTAAATGGAGCACGCGAAGAAGCAGCAAGACAAAAATGACTCCTCCTGAAAGCAAGCCTACACACAAAGGCTATGCAATAAAGCTCACAATGAAGGATACCAATTGAAATACATAAAAGAGCTATACCAATTGAAGAAGAACATAAAAGAGCTAAACTCCCCCTTGCTCAAAGCTCTCCCCAAAATGCTTGACTCTCCCCTTTATGCCAACACTCAAGCTCCCCCTTGCAAACAGCTTCTCCCCCTTGACAAAAGGGAACATGCTGAGGGGTTTTGACATTTCTCCACAAAGTTGACACAAACACAAGACAAGTCATCAATCAAAAGCATATGGGGGCAATGAAAAGCATTGAAAGTGACCACAAAGTGTATCGGAGCTGGGGGTATGTACACTAAGCTAAAAATGCATGATATGCACAATGCAACAGCTTCAAGTGTATAGCAATCAGAATGAAAAGATGCTCAAAAGGGTCCTGCCCTGAAAGTGTAGCAATCAATACAAATGCTAGCAAAGGCTCAAACTGATCAAATGAATACGAAATATGAACAATGAAGCATATGAACAGTTTTAAGCCATTTGAAAAGGAGTCCACCACTAAAATAGCACATAGCATGAATGGACAGGAAATCAACCAAGTGCTAACTCAAGTATAAAAGGTGAACTACCCCTAGCAAAGTTCAATCATCATGCCATAGAATGAAGCATAAACTTGTGTTATTTTCAAATTTTATCGGAGATTTCAGCGGTATTAACACAAGTTCATATTAAAGCATGTGATTGCGAGAGGTTCAAAGCATGGTCATTGCCTAAATTTTCAACCGAGCTAAGCCTATGCAAGAAAAGCAATCGGAAGCTTAAAGCACCGGTTTCGGTCTTACACTACACGACTCAAGTTTAACTCCAATGTGCAATGAGAAACAGTCTCGATACCGTGAGGTGCTGACACATGCAATCCCATCTCGATCTTTTCATTTCACTTAGACGTGGATCAAATTTTAAGCATAAGGTAAATATGAACAATCCAAGCAAGTGAATGACTCAGTGCAAGAGACATAGCAACCTAGCATACAAAAGATAGCACAAGTGATCTCAACACATCCTACCCATGCTAGTTGCCAATCTCATTGGTGAACAAATTAAAGGTTTCATAGTTGATTAATCAAGTTCACCATTTGCAAAAATAGCTTAGCTCATAACATGTATCAAGTGATCAAAAAGAGCCTAAGCTACAAGCATCATCATGTATAAGCAGGGCATACCAAAAAGAGCATAATCTCATTTTCATTACTATATTCATGAAGCTCTAAAATGCACGATATACATGATGAAATGCATGCAAAAGCTAGTCTATCAAAGACAAAGCAAAACTAGCCTAAAGAGAAAGACCCAAAACAAAAGGGTATCGGAGAAGTCCAACTAAGATACAACAAGCAAAATGCTTCCCCAACTAAAAGGGAAACACTCACCAAACTCACAAGTAAAGAGCCAAGAAACGCTCAAGCGACAGCCAGCAAAATCCACATCGAAAAGACCACACAACAAAAAGACGTCAAGGAAGAAGAGTACCAAAATCCAAACTCAGAAGTGTGTCGGGGGTACCTCATGAAGCGCATGACCGCTTGCTGGTGTGATACCCGAGGGGACGCATGAATCTGCTGAACTCCGGGGCGCCTGCCTCGCCGAAGTCGTCTCCCCCTCGCCTGATGCTATCGCTCCCACAGGTGCAGCTAGTGCTTGCTGGAGAACTGCTCGAACGAAACCCCAGGTCGTGGAAGAAGTGGGATCGGGTCCATGAGCCGAAATGCCCTCTCCAAGCTCCTGTTCTCCTGCACACTCAAAAGCAAAAGAAAACACAAGGCATTGTCTCGTCCAGTGTGACCTCAAGGTCTCCACAAAGCGGTTAGTCACATAATAAGCATAAGGTGAACTCTCAACAAAAAGAGATATACCTATTAATTGATACCGCAAGGAGAACTGAACTCAAACTGGTGAAAACTACCATGCAATAGGATAAAGCACTATGGAGCAAAATGCAGCCTAGAGACATGATCAACCCAAACACAGCCTAAACCTCAACACATGCTACAATGCAAGATAATGATAGCAATAGATCCAAAAGCATGTAACATGATAAAATTATAGAAAGGCTAGTGCTCAACCTAATCATATCAATAGGATACATGTAGCTAATCAAAACTAGCACCTGAAAAATGACACCTAATGAACACCATGCCACTACAAATCAAGCCCATGGAGAAAAAGGATAAAACATGGCACAATGTTCATGAGGATCACAAACTAGCATGAAAAGTGGAATAGCCACCAAACTGTACACAAAGCTACCATGACATGATATACAAGATAGCATATGCTAGACTAAAACAAAACATGATACAAAAGAAAATGTACATGCAAAAACAATACAAGTGAGCACATGAAAGACCATCTCATACCACAAGGAATAGGTCATGAATGTACAAGGTATGAGTGTATATGAAAGCTCACCAGATAACAAAAGCCTCTTTGGAGGCAAATCTAAGCAGGGTGTAGAGAACCATCAAATCTTGATCACATCTAAAAGATCAAGCTCCATCAGGCGCATGTTCTCCACCCCACGTCCTCATATCTACACACAAGAGGACAAAGTAACCCAAGTCTTGGATCCCGAAGGGTTAGCAAGCATGTACTTGGGAACCCAAGACTTGGTCATGAATCAAAACTTATCCTGTGGGTTAGCATGATGCAAATGTTGGTTCAGATGCAATTGTGAAACACCCTTGGAAGCATTCCTCAAAAGGACAACTCGAGGAGAAGAACGAGTCGTACCATGGGAAAAGAGGCAAACATCTTCCAAGGTTTTTGTAGAAGAACCAATAGAAGCACCATGAAAAGCATGACGTGGACCGAGAGAAGAAGCACTAGAAGCATGTCCACGACCATGACCCAACCCACTAGAAAAGGAGTCATAAAACCCATCAACAAAGAGGGGCTTCTTACTAGGAACACAAGTGTTCATGCCATGAGAAGTGCTATGAACCACCAATTTCCTAGAAGAGCGAGCTTGGCGCAAACGTTTGGCACGTCGATAGCAAAAGCTTTCTTGATGCCCATCTTTCTCACAAAAAGAGCAATGGTACAAAGGCCTACTGGAAGGCACACCATTCTCCGACATGTGAGAAGTCCCTTGGGTCTTAGAACAAGAAGCATCAACGTTCGACTTGGTGCCAACACTAGGAGCACACGTGCCATGGGAAAGGCTACGCGGCTTCCTAAAAGCCTTAGCTCGAATACGCCGCTCGTGCTTGACACGGCGAAAGCAAAAATCGAATGAGTGTCCATCCTTCTTGCAAAAGGTGCAATGCAAAACTGGATTGGGAGTACGAGTCCCAAAAATATGAGAAGCACCTTTGCCAAGATAAGTCCCATGGACATCACTCGAAGAATCAGCAAGGTTAGGAGTAGCTATGAAAGAGCTATCCGAAACCTTGGTACAAGTGCAACCGTCAAAAGACTCACGCGCAACACAAGAATTCAACTCTGGTTGCAAAGATGCAGACTTAGAAATATCAACATCGGAGTTGCAAGAAATGCGTGACTCAAAAGACTTAGCACAAAGACTCTTGCATCTTTTAGCTAAAACCTCATTTTCAAACATGAGGAGATCACAAGTACCACAAGAAGTGTTTTTCAAATTTTCCATATCCTCCCTAATGCACTCGGCATATGTGGTACGCAAGAGTTCATTTTCTTTTTCAAGGTTGGCACTCATATCATTGTGCTCAACCAACTTGGCGCTCATATCATCGCGTAAAACCTTCAAAGCCAAAACTTCTTTTTCCAAATCAATGCATGATGTGCAAATGAAATCGGTGGAAGAAACATCACCATTTACATCAAGCAAAGGATCATGAATATCACTAGAAGCATGGCAAGCATTTTTATTTAAAGAGCACAAGCTACAAGGCCTAGCATTTATTTCAACAATTTCAGCCCTAGAATGCTTAAGTTCATCTACACATGTGGTGTGAGTCAATTTTAGTTTATCAATTTCAGCAAGCAAAGACTCACAAGAAACACATGGTAAAGAAACTTTTGACCTAAGCAAGGCTATTTCAGATTTAGCATAAACAAGGTCCTTGCGCAAGTCAAAGCAAACAAGACATGGTATGGAAGCATTTGATTTCAACATTTCATTTTCAGATTTTAAGCTAGCAAGAGAAAAGCATAGCTCATCATTCTTCCTAACCATGTCACTACAAGAGGTGCAAGGTAAAGATGCACTAGACTTCCAATGAAAAAGGCCACATTTCAACCTAGTGATAGAGCAATTCAATTTCTCAATCTTTCTACGCAAGGTATCACAAAGCTCATCGTATCTCATGTTATCATCACAACACGCTTCAAATTGTCGGGATAAAATCCCAAGACAAGTAGCGAGAATACCTTTCTTGGCCTTGCCAAGTTCGCGTATACGATCCTCCGTTGAATGCTCATCATCTCCTAGGAAGCCCAGCAAAGCATCCACCTCGCGTTCCGCCTCTAGAGCCATACTCATTCTTCTTGCCAAAATGTCATCCTCGATCGCATGTCCAAGACTCAAACCTAAGGACAAAGACACACTGGAAGAAGAACTTGGTGCCATCTCCAAAAGCACCGTTAGTGTTAGCCAAAACACAAGCTCAACAGCTCGACAACCAAAGTCGGAAACACAACCGATCTCAAAAGGTCGCCTTCGCGGATCCGGAACCGGTTAAGGTAGAGAGATCCTTAACTGGCTCCAATACCAATTGAAGGACCGAATTGGCGACCAGAGGGGGGGTGAATGGGAGCCTCAAATTTCTTCTCGAGAAATGATGGCCCTTGTCCCAGAAAATCACCCCAAAAGCGAAGACTCAAACAACCGATGAGTTCATGACCTATGAATAGGTGGATACCCTAGGAGATGTCCTAGAGGTACAGTGGAACTACCGAAGAACCCCCAAAACCAAGCGCCAAAGCAACGGGGCAAAACTGCACAAGCAAACTCCTAGAACAATCGAACCTCCGATAACGGAACACCCCACTCCTATGGAGAAGAGGAAAGTGTTCGACCAAAACTACTTAGGCCAACTAGTGGCAAAATCACCTTGGAAAGATCCTTATGAAGTTAGGAAAACTAACGCAACAGACGGATCTCAAATCGGAGCTCGAACGCAAAAGATACGGCCGCTAGAACCAACGAAACTGCGAAAGCGGAACAATTAACTCCTATGGAGAAGAAGGAAGTGTCCGACCAAAAATACTTTGACCAATGGTGGAAAAAGTACTTTGGAATGATCCTTAAGAAGTTAGGAAACCAACGCAACAAACGGATCTCAAATCGGAGCTCGTATGCAAAAGATACGAAAGAAATCAGCAAAACCGTGCAGTCGCGGACTGTCCGCTAGTGAACCGCGGACTGTCCGCTATTGAACCCTGGACAGTCCGGGAATGAGTCCCGGATAGTCTGCCGTTCAAAAATGAAAACGGCGACCTCGCTGCACATGAACAGCCTCGACCCCCGGACAGTCCGGGGATGAGTCCTGGACAGTCCGCCACTGTCCAGAAAGCCCAAAAACAGCTTGGGACAAAACCAAAATCGATTGGATCTTCACCAAATCGAACGAGGCTGCAACCAAACTTCTCCCAAGTGTTCTTCTATGTGTTCAGTAGCTAATCCTAGGATATCATCGCTCCAAACCATCTAATCCATGAGAAATCAGAAGAACACTAGAAAAAGGGAAGAACGAAGAACAAAAACGATTTCGACCCGATCTACTTGTTCGTGAGGGTAGAGATGAATTCCTTCGGTGAAAATGTTCTCCTCACTTTAAAGAACAAGTTGATTCAAACGGAATCGCAAAAGACGCAGCGTAGAGGGAGATCGAGTGAAGGGAAAATCGTGGAGAAAAGAAGAACGCGAAGAACAAATTCAAAACACGAATTCAACCATGAATTTGATCCTTGGCTTCAGAGGAATGGATGATTGATTAAGCACTCGGTGTCGGGCTACAAGCCACTCCTAGCAACTCAAAGCTTGGATGGCAAAAAGCTCAAGAACAAGAGCCAACTCTCCTCTAACCCTAGCCTTCTCTCACAAGCACCAAATGAGAGACACCGTCCAAGGATGGCTGTCCAACATAGCCCCTTCATCTATATATAGGCGCACGTCCAAATGACACAAACGCCCTAACATGAAGTACTAACCCAAATACCCCCTAGGGGTAAAACTGTCCATCTCTGGCAGTTTCCATCCGACGGCCACGCCCGCACATCCGGTAGCTTCGCCTCGACGCGACCTCCCTGATGCCGCCACGTGCCGTCATGTCGACCACCGCGCCTTCCTTGTCGATAGCTTCGCCGCCGCGCCAGCCTCTCCACGCCACCACGCGTCAACCGTCCTTTTGGACCTTCCCCCGGTTTTGAGGCCCAAACCGAGAAACCTGCCAGCCCAGGTTTTGAGGCCCAAACCTGGAAACCATCCACCCGAGTTTTGAGGCCCAAACTCGGAAACCCACGAGCCCAGGTTTTGAGGCCCAAACCTGGAAACCGTCCATCCCGAGTTTTGAGGCCCAAACTCGGAAACCGGCCATCCCGAGTTTTGAAGCTCAATCTCGGAAACCGTCGAGGGTAGCTTTTTGAGGCTCAGCTACCGAACCCGCACCGTAGATGGGATGTGGTTCGCACACCCCGACCACCGACACCGATGTCGATGCATGTCCAGCCTCCACGCCGGGCACAATGCCTTCGCCTTCCTTCTTGACTTGGCCGATGGAACTTGCGCCGCACGCAAGCCTGTGTCCGACCTCCCGCCAAGTGCCACGATGCCATCATCTTCGTCCCGACTCGGCCGATGCACCGCACATCCCCATGTGCTCTCGCTCGCCGATGCCACGTGCTAGCTACCACAGCTGGTCCTCTGGCCTCTTGGTCCATCGGTCCAAGCCTCACGTCCGCCCTTCACCGCTCTGGGTACATCGGCATGGCACGTCCGCCGCACGGCACGCCCATCCTTCATCGTTGCCGGTCCGTCGGCACGGCACGTCTCTACTTGACCTTCACCTCGCCATCGACCACTGTATCCGAGCTCAACACCTGCACATCAACACAGCCAAGAGACACATGTCGCACACGCACACCAACACGGTAAACACACCAAAACTCAACGCCACCGGTTAGTAATAAACAATAAGCGCATAGCTAGATATAGACTCAACCGGGTAAAAGCCTCAAACCTTCCTTATCAAAGTCAATCATTCATCATATATGTTCTCACCTTTCCATGATGTACATGGGCCGAATGTTCAGAGGTGTGCTGTTAGGCCTAGAGGTCCAAAACCTCAAGTTCCTAGGCCTAGGCCGCGAGGAGGTCGTGCCCGGCGGGAGCCTGCAGTTGTAGGCTATGGACCCCGTGGCGGTGGCTTTGTAGTTGAGCGTTTTCCACCACCGCGTTTTGAGTATTGCGATGGACGCTCCTCCCTTAGCGGACCACATTTTCCTCTACGTGGTGATCGCTCTTCCCGTAGGCGTGCTAGGAATGGTTTTTCTGCTAACCGTTCTTTTGAGCAGCCATCCCAACACTGGTATAATTCCTATTTCACTCACCCCAGTGTTGGACCGTATGCTCACCCTATGTATTTTTATTGATGTAGATAAAACGATTGGAGAACGTTTGGTTGGTGGATTCCGGGTGTTTGAGGCACATGACCGGAAACGCCAAGTGGTTCTCCAGTCTTAGTCCGGCTGCCGGAAAGGAGTTTATCACCTTCGGCGACAACAACAAAGGTAAGGTGTTGTCTCGTGGATCGGTGCGAGTTAATGAGCACTTTGTGTTGCGCGATGTTGCTCTTGTTTCTATCTTGCATTTTAACCTTCTTTCTGTTTCGCAACTTTTCGATGATGACTATGAGATTCGTTTTAAACCGAATCTCAGTCGTATTTTGGATCCTCAGGGCAATCTTGTGTGTTTGATTTCACCCTTTGGAAAAGTCTTTCGTGCGAATTTCTCGGAGTCTTTTGGCATTTCTCGTTGTCTTGTGGTTGGACCTTCCTCCTCTGATCTTTGGAAGTGGCATAGGAGACTTGGACATTTGAGCTTCGACTTGCTTGCAAGACTTAGTTCACTTGGCCTAATCCGAGGATTGCCCAAGTTATCCATGGAGAAGGATCTTGTTTGCCATTCTTGTAGACATGGGAAGATGGTTGCCGCTCCCCACCATCCAGTGACTCAGGTCATGACCAAGCGCCCTGAAGAGCTTTTGCACATCGACCTTGTTGGTCCGGCTCGGGTGAGCTCGGTTGGGGGGAAGTGGTATGTGCTTGTTGTTGTTGACAACTTTTCGAGATATTCGTGGGTTTTCTTTTTAGCTGAGAAAACTGAGACTTTCTCCTTTGCTCGCAATCTGATTTTGCATCTTCAGAACGAGTTCCTGAAGGACCGAGAAGCTACCCGAAAGCGACCAGAGGGGGGGTGAATGGGAGCTTCTAAATTTCCTTTCGGAAACTAGATGCCACTGTCCCAAAATCAACCCCAAGAGCAAACCCTAGAGCTTGCTAATGTCCACGACCCTAGATGTAGGGTGGATGCCTCCTAGAAGCACAGCGGGACACTAGGCAGCCCTAGAAAACCAACGCAAAAGACGGAACTCAAATCCGATCAAGAACGAACGAGCCGCGAACGAAAACGCGCGAAACAGCAGCGACCGGACTCTGGCCTGCGTCCGGTCAGCAGGGACCGGACGCGTCCGGTCGTCAGAAACCGTCTCTGGGAGCTCTCTGGAAACGACCGGACTCACGGGTACGGAGCGTCCGATCGTGAACAGTGTGTCCGGTCAGAAGCAAACAAGAACACACGAGACAGCGCAGAAAAGCACTGACCGGACTCTGCCTGCGTCCGGTCGGTGAGCACCGGACGCGTCCGGTCGAGCGAAAACGATTTTCGGAGCTCTCTGGAACTGACCGGACTCTGTGAGATAGAGCGTCCGGTCGGTTCACCTGCGTCCGGTCAGAATCAAACACGCGCAGTGAACAGTAACCAAGGCGAGTCCGGTCACCCAAAGTGCAGAGCGTCCGGTCGCGTGCGTCCGGTCAAGCACAGAGACTTTGCACGAAAAGTTCAACCACCGGACGCTTGACTGGTGCGTCCGGTCAACCCGAGGCAGTGTCCGGTCACCCCGCGAATTCACTGTTCGTCCACCGATTTGACTAGAACTCACCCAAAACAAATCCTCTAGGGATCAAACTTGGTGAGTGAAGTCACAAGGAGGTTAGTGAGCTATCTCTAAGAGATCATGGCTCGAACCTAACTCCAAATCGGTGAATCGAAGAATTTCGGGGGAAGGGAAGAAAAGTGACCCGAAACGAAAAATCGATCGATCTCCTAGATCGTGAGGTTAGAGGATGATTCCTTCGGTGGAAAGAAGTGCCTCACGATCTAGAACAACTCAGTTCAAACGGAATTGCAAAAGATGAACCGAGCACAAAGATCAAGCGACGGGAAAACTCAAGGCACAAAGCAATCCGCGAAGAACATGACGAACATGAAATCAAAAACGCGAATTGACACCAAGAGATGGGATCCAAGGTGAGGATACGGCCTCACTTCCTCGAATCAACAGTACACAGAGTGGAGTCTCTCTGCGGATCTCAACTAGCTAAAGCAGGGGATGGGAGAGTGGAAACCCTAGCAAATGAAAGCTCTAACTGTGATTTAGATTGAGATTGAGATTGAGATTGAGATAGGGAGGAGGGTGTCTCCCCTGGACTACTTATACTAACCTAGCCTAAGTCTATTTCCTACTCTACCCCTCACTACTGTATTTACAGAGCGGACCAGCCTAACCCTAAGGCTATTCTAGTCCACCCGCTGGTGGTAGGTAGATCCGACGGCCACGCCCGCACGGTCTTCCGCGTCGCCTCCACGCAACCTTCAGATCGCCGCCACGTGCCGCCACCACTCTGCACCCCGGTTTTGTGGCCCAAACCGGGAAACCAGCCTTTTCCATCAGCCCCCGGTTTTGAGGCCCAAACCGGGAAACCAGCCTCCAGCCCGAGTTTTGTGGCCCAAACTCGGAAACCCGCAGCGCCCGAGTTTTGAGGCCCAAACTCGGAAACCGGCCCACGCCCAGGTTTTGAGGCTCAACCTGGAAACCGTCACGCCCAGGTTTTGTGGCTCAACCTGGAAACCCAGCACCCAGGTTTTGAGGCCCAAACCTGGAAACCGTCCACCCGTTGGTTTTTCCCTGGCTCTACCAACAAACCGACGTCGTAGAGGGGATGCACCGCCTGTGCACCCCTTCCACCGACATGATCGCACTTCTCCGCTTGTCGCTGTCGCAGGCTGCCAGCCACCACAGCTGATCCTCCGGCCTCCAGTCCATCAGTCCAAGTCCACGTCCGCCCTTCACCGTCCGATACATCGGCATGGCACGTCCGCCGCACGGCACGCCCATCCTTCATCGCGCCCGGTCCGTCGGCACGGCACGTCGCAACTTGACCTTCACCCGCCATCGATCACTGTCTCCGTGCTCGACACCTGCACAACACAAGCCAAAGAACATGCGCATCATCTCCGTTGACAATCACTCATCACACAGAGACTCGGCATACACCCATGTATCCGCAATCTCCCCCTTGATGAGTGCATTGTCAACTCCACAACAAATCATGAATAAGAAGAAGAAGGAGGGAGGAAGGAGAAGAGAGAAAACCCAACCAAATGACCCAAAAGCCTAACAAAAGCCAAAGAAGGTCAAGTGGATGAAGCGAAAACTTGGTCCCCAAAGACATGGGCAACGGCTCAACACAACCAAGCAAAGCAAAGCTAGCCCTCAAGAAGAGGTAGAACAGGCTCAACACCGCTAGCAGATACCAATTGAAGATCGGAGGATAACAGAAGCAAAATGCTAGTCCCTCAAGATAGAGGCACAGAGGCTCAACACAACTAGCAAGAAAATCACTCCAAACCAATTGGAAATCAACCCAAACCAAATGGGAAAGCACACCAGACGATACCAATTGAAAGCCAAAAGAAAAAGCTTATGAAAGCTCATGAAAAGCTAGGAACGTTTGCTAGTCCCTCAAGACAGAGGCAACGGCTCAACACAACTAGCAAACTCCCCCTCGACAAATGCAAGCAACTAGGACAAATGATTCTCCCCTTAGTTGATCAACACAGGAGCATATGATTTGCATAAATTTCTCCCCCTAGTTGAAAATGCACTTATCAAGGCCAAAAGGTATCGGAGAAGCAACTCCCTTCACATAAACTCCCCCTGAACACAAGATCTCCTTCCAAAATGCATATGAAGTCAAAATGCAAGTTAGGAGCTTCAAGTATATAGTCAAAAGAGTGCAAAGATGCTCTAATCAGTATAGCTCCAACATCTCAATTAGGCACTCAAATAGCAAAGGCTCAGACTGATCACTTATCCGAAATATGAAGCATATGAGCATGTGAGCAGTTTTAAGCCAAAAGGATAGTCACCATCAAAATAGCACTAGACATGTATAGAAGGAATCCAAACAAGTGCTAAACGTATATACAAGGTGAACTACCCCTAGCAAAGTTCAATCATCATGCATAGGAAAGAAGCATATACTTGTGATTTCAAATTTATATCGGAGTTGCAGCGGTAAAAGAATTCACAAGTTCATTTTTGGCATGTGATTGCGAGAGGTTGATAGCTTGTCATTGCCTAACTTTTCAACCGTGCGAAGCCTATGCCGAAGCAGTCAGAAGCTTAAAGCAACGGTTTCGGTCATACACTACATGGCTCAAGTTTAACTCAAAGTGCAATGAGAAACAGTCTCAATACCATGAGGTGTTGACAAGCAATCCCATCTCGATCTTTTCAATTCAACAATACTTGGTTCAGATTTTAAGCAAGTTATGAACAACCAAGCAAGTGAATGACTCAGAACTAGAGACATAGCAACCCAGCATATATGAAAAGCAGGAATGGACTGAACACACCCTACACATGCTAGGTGCATATCTCAATGGTGAACATTTTCAGGTTTATATACATTAGGCATAATTCACCATTCCAAAAATAGCTCGCTCATAACACGTAACAGTGATCAGAAAGAGCATAAGCTACAAGCATCATCATAAGTATCGGAGCAATACTAACAAGAGCATAATTACATTCTAGTGAATATAGACATGAAGCTCAGAATGTAAATGCGTATGCCCGACACAAAACTAAAAGAAGGAAGATACCAATTGGAAAGACTCAAGAAACTCAAAAGAAAAGAGCCTCAAAATAAAAGAGTCAGTCTGTACATCTCAAAATGCTTCCCCCATCTAAAAGGGGAAACACACACCAAGCTCACCCCTCAACCTATTAAAGGTTGATTCGTCTAAAGGCTTGGTGAAAATATCAGCCAATTGGTGATGAGTATCGACATGGCGAAGGTCGATATCACCCTTCTCCTGGTGGTCTCGCAAGAAATGAAAGCGCACATCAATGTGTTTGGTTTTCGAGTGAAGCACGGGGTTCTTAGCAACGCTAATGGCACTCGTGCTGTCACAAAGCAAAGGAACTCGAGTAAAGCTCAAACCAAAATCACGCAAAGTGGCCATCATCCAGAGTAACTGGGAACAGCAGCTAGCCGCAGCAACATATTCAGCCTCTGTGGTAGACTGAGCGACACTAGACTGCTTGCGAGAAGACCACGATACAAGAGAAGATCCAATAAATTGGCAAGTCCCAGAAGTGGACTTGCGCTCAATGCGACAACCAGCAAAATCGGCATCGGAATAACCACAAAGCGAGAGAGTGGAGGAAGCAGAATACCAAATCCCGAGCTCAGGCGTGAAACGAAGGTACCTGAAGATACGCTTCACCGCCTGATGGTGAGAAGTGCGTGGCGAAGCCTGAAAGCGCGCGCACAAGCACACGGCGAACTGAATGTCCGGCCGTGTCGCCGTCAGGTAGAGCAGCGATCCAATCATGCTGCGGTACTCCTTCTGGTCCACTGCTTCGCCATCCGTGTCGGCATCCAGGGCAGTCGTCGTCGACATGGGCGTCGGAAGAGGCTTGGCCTCGCCCATGTCGAACCGCTTCAGCAAGTCCCTCGTGTACTTGCCCTGGTGCACAAACGTCCCCTCTCGGGATTGCTTAATTTGCAACCCGAGAAAGAAAGTCAGCTCGCCCATCATGCTCATCTCGAACTCCCTGCTCATAGTATCTGCAAACTTGGCAACCAAAGCGTGAGAAGAACCACCGAAAATGATATCATCCACGTAAATTTGGACCAAGAGAGTATCTTTGCCTTGCCGGAGGAGAAAGAGCGTCTTATCTACACATCCCATTTTAAAACCCTTAGCTAGCAAAAAGGTTTTTAATCTCTCATACCAGGCTCTAGGGGCTTGTTTCAAACCATACAAAGCTTTGTGGAGTTTAAAGACATGGTTTGGAAACTTGGGATTTTCAAAACCGGGGGGTTGCTGGACATAGACCTCCTCCTCAATGTAGCCGTTTAAGAAGGCACTCTTGACATCCATTTGAAAAAGTTTGAAACCCATGGATGCAGCATAAGCCAAGAGTATCCTAATAGCCTCCAAACGAGCTACAGGAGCGAAGGTCTCCTCATAATCTATCCCCTCCTTCTGACTATAACCCTTCGCTACAAGCCGGGCCTTGTTTCTCACAATGTGGCCCTCCTCTCCTTGCTTGTTTTTAAATACCCATTTTGTCCCAATAGGTTTACAGTCAGGAGGTGGAGGCACTAGAACCCAAACCCGATTTCGCTCAAAGTTCTCTAGCTCCTCATGCATGGCATTTACCCAATCCGGATCCGTCAATGCGTGTCCAACATCTCGGGGCTCAAAAGACGCAACAAAAGCAGAATGAGCAAAGTGCGAGATGTGCTGTGACCTGGAGCGAGTAACTCGCTCGCCGATGTCGCCGATCATCTGTTCAGGGGGGTGCTGGCGCTGGATATGTCGTGGCACATCCCGGGAAGAAGTGACCTCCCCCTCAACAGCAGCTGGTTCCACCCCGGGTACAAAAGGTACCGCGCGAGGTGGAGGATCCCACGGCCCCCAGGAAGAAGAAGTGTCGGGGCCGTGAGTCGTCGTCGAGGCCGCTCCTTGCGGCACGGCAGGTGGAGGGGGTGCTGGATCATCTATACCTTCAGCACCCTCGTCCTCGTCATCGAAAAGAGGCTCTCCAACCTCATGATCACCTGCACGCTCAAAACGAGAAGAAGGAGAAACAAGAGTCTCGTCGAAGGTGACATCTGATGTCTCCATGACTCGGTTAGTGTCAAGGTTAAGTACACGATAAGCTCGAGTGTGAGTGCCATAACCCAAAAACACACCGTCAGAAGAACGAGACTCAAACTTGTCCAGGTTGCCTTTTTTCAAAATAAAACAGTGGCAACCAAAGACTCTAAAATAACTCACCTTGGGCTGGCGACCAAAACGCAACTCATAAGAAGTCTTTTTCAAGAAGGCTCTCAGAAAAATGCGATTGGAAATATAGCATGCAGTGTTCATAGCTTCGGCCCAATAGCGCCTAGGAGTCCTATGCTCATCAAGCATCGTCCTGGCCATCTCAATAAGGGTCCGATTCTTCCTCTCTACAACACCATTTTGGGGCGGTGTGTAGGGGGAAGAAAACTGATGCTCCAAACCAAGGCGGTTACAAAACTTCTCAAAATCCGAATTTTTAAACTCGGAACCATTATCACTCCGAATAGCTCGCATCGAGTTCAAAGGGAACTCGTTCTGAAGACGCAAAATCAGATTGCAAGCAAATGAGAAAGTCTCGGTCTTCTCAGCTAAAAAGAAGACCCACGAATATCTCGAAAAGTCGTCAACAACAACCAAAACATACCACTTGCCACCAACCGAGCTCACCCGAGCCGGACCAACAAGGTCCATATGTAAAAGCTCTCCGGGGTGCGAGGTCATGACCTTAGTCACTGGATGGTGGGGAGCGGCAACCATCTTCCCATGTCTGCAAGAATGGCAAACTAGATCCTTCTCCATCGAAAGCTTGGGCAATCCTCGGATTAGGCCAAGTGAGCTAAGTCTTGCAAGCAAGTCGAAGCTTAAATGACCGAGCCTCCTATGCCACTTCCAAAGATCGGAGGAAGAAGGACTAGCCAAAAGACAGCGAGAAGAACCAAACGACTCCGAGAAATTCGCGCGAAAGACTTTCCCAAAGGGCGAAATCAGACATACAAGATCGCCCTGAGGATCTAAGATGTGACTAAGGTTCGGTTTGAAACGAATCTCATAGTCATCATCAAAAAGTTGCGAAACAGAAAGCAAGTTAAAATGCAGGTTAGAAACAAGAGCAACATCGCGCAACACAAAGTGCTCATTAACCCGCACAGTCCCACGGGACAGTACTTTACCTTTACTATTGTCGCCGAAGGTGATGTACTCCTTTCCGGCGACCGGGCTAAGGCTGGAGAACCACTTGGCGTTTCCGGTCATGTGCCTCGAACAACCGGAATCCACCAACCAAACGTCCTCCAACCGCCTCACCTACATCAATAAAAAGACATAGGGTGAGCATACGGTCCAACACTGGGGTTAGTGAAATAAGGGGAAAACCAGTGTTGGGCCGGCTGCTCAAAAGAAGGGTTAGTGTAAAAACCATTCCTAGCACGTCTACGAGGGAAGCGATCACCACGCTGAGGAAAGCGTGGTCCGCTGGGGAAGAAGCGCTCACCGCGGTACTCAAACTGCGGTGGGGGAAAGCGCTCAACAAAGCCTCCGCCACGGGGTCCGTTACCTGCAAAAGCAGGACCCCGTCGGGCACGCTCTCTACGAGATCTATGCCTAGGAGCCTGGGGCTCAACTGCTCTAGCGTCTCTCCTCGGAGCTCTCTCCTGCCTAGGCCTAACAAACTGAGGTGCTCCACCTCTAGGCCTAGTCTCCCTCCTCGGGGCTCTCATCTCCTGCCTAGGCCTGGGACCCTGACGTCCGGACCTAGCAGCTCTCCCCTGGGCCTTCGGTACATGTCCACCATGAGCTGGATGGTACATGTCCGGGTTCTCCATCTCCCGAGCCCTGCGCGCCTCTCGCTTGCGCCGAAAGCAGAACTCGCTCAAGTGACCATCCCTCCCACAAAAATCACACTGGTACCTCACCGCACGCACAGGGGGTTGTTGGTGACCAGGGCTGTGGGTGTGGCTCACTTTGCCTTTGCCCTTCTGTGGCAACTCCTCTCGGATGGGTGGCATTGTGTCAAGCTTGTTCTTTAGGTGATTGGGCTTGGGTTGCCATTGTGGATTCTTGGGTGGAGCCTTGGGAGGTTCAACTACAACTCCATCCTTGGTGACAGGCTTGGCAGGCTCTTTGGGTGGAAGCTTGGTTAGTTTGGGAGTAGTGGTGGAGTTGGGCTTCTCACATGGGTTCAGACCACTAGACTCTCCAATCTTCCCAAAGCCTGAGAGATCAACACTCTGAGCAAAACCTACACCAGGGGCACCAACAGCTCGCTTGAATTGGGAGATCATCATCCCGAGCTGCGGCTCACTACTGGAAACCCATGACAAGATGGACCGAAGGTATGTGTTTTCTTCCTCGGTTTGCATCTTGCCATGCTTCACATTGGTAATCTCCATCTCCAGGCCCTCACACAAAGCACACCTCGAGACACAAGTGCTATCTGAGCTGGCCTTCTCTAAAGACTCAAGCTTGGCATTTTTCTCTGCCAACTCAGATTGCAAGACAGGACAAGTCTTGCACGCACCCAACAGCTGCGGCCTAGCACGGAGCTCATCCACCTCTCCAACCAACGCAGCATACTTACCTCTCAGAGTGAGAAGGTCAGTCATGTGCGCGGTGCACGACTCGCACTCCGCCTCCTCCGACACTACCACGGTGGACCGAGCGAACTCAAGCTCCTTCACCGTGTCCTCCCACTTCTGCCTAAACTCCTTGCGCTCTCTAGCGGCACGCCTAAGCAATTTATCTTGGCTAAGGAGGGCAGCAGTCAATTTCTCAACCTCGGAGGAAAGCTCATCGTAGGTGAGAGATACCTGGGAAGTGTCGTCGTCGTCGTCGTTCCGAGGGGTACGCTCCGGCTCGCCGTCGACCTCATCTCCGAGCGCCATGGTGCAGAAGCCGTCGTCGTCGGCGAAGAAGCAGAGGCCGTTCAGCTTGTCCTCGATCCTCTTCTTCTTCTCGGACTCGTCATCGCTCGAGCTGGCGGAGTCGTCATCCGAGCCGTCGACGTCGCTGAGCGTGGCGAAGAACGCGCGCTGCTCAGCTTGCTGCTTCTCCAAGTACTTCTTCTTGATGTACTCTTTGTCGAAGCCGCCCCGTTTCTTGTGCCTTGGGGGGACGTGCTTCTCCTTGTACTTGGAGTCGCGCTTGCGCCCATGTTCGCCCTTGCCCAAGTGCTTGTTCTTCTTGGGGCAGTTGGCGATGAAGTGGTCGGGGTCGCCGCACTCGTAGCATCCCGTGCGTCCTCCTCCTCGACGGCGGTTCATGCGGTTGTTGTGGAACCGCGAGAACCGGTTGGCAAGCAAAGCCAACTCGTCGTCTCCCAAAGACTCCAGCTGGTCCTCTGTCACAGAAAAGAGAGAAGAAAGCGCAAAGCCAGCTGAGGGGTTAGAGGAAGAGCCGGAAACCAAAGCCATGGACGGGCGAGAAGGATTTTCAAAAGAAGCCCTCGCCATAGCATCAATCTCACTGGACTTGAGCTTACTGAAGAGCTCGTCGCAGGTGAGAGTCTCATAGTTCGGCGATTCGATGATTGCCTGAACCTTGGAGTCCCACACCGAACGGTCAAGAGTGTGCAAAAGCTTCAAAGCACGCTCATGATCGTCAAATGGCAACTGCTCTCTGTTAGCCCTCATCCTGTTGACAATCACCTGAAAGCGAGCGAATAAACTTTCTATGCTCTCGCCAGGTTGATGTCTAAAATTCTCATACTCTCGCTTGAACGACTCGTAGAGTCGGGTTTTGACTTGAGAGGTGCCCTCATGAAAACGCATGAGAGTGTCCCAGATCTCCCGAGCCGTAGCGAGGTGAGAAACTCGATCAAACTCACCCATGCTCAAACAAGAAAAGAGAGCATTACGGGCTCGGCTATTGGCATCGTGCTCATCGATCTGTTGCTGAGAGACACGAGCAGCCAAGACCACGTAATCAGGGGAGTTGCAAATATCCCAGATCGAAGCGCCCAAGCTCTGCAAATAGGCCGACATACGTATCTTCCAATACGCATAGTTCGTCCCATCGAAAAACGGCGGTTTGCCCACGTCGCGATCCATGTCGCCTTCGGTGGATCTGGAACCGGCTAAGGTGGAAGATCCTTAACCTGCTCTGATACCAATTGAAGGACCGAGAAGCTACCCGAAAGCGACCAGAGGGGGGGTGAATGGGAGCTTCTAAATTTCCTTTCGGAAACTAGATGCCACTGTCCCAAAATCAACCCCAAGAGCAAACCCTAGAGCTTGCTAATGTCCACGACCCTAGATGTAGGGTGGATGCCTCCTAGAAGCACAGCGGGACACTAGGCAGCCCTAGAAAACCAACGCAAAAGACGGAACTCAAATCCGATCAAGAACGAACGAGCCGCGAACGAAAACGCGCGAAACAGCAGCGACCGGACTCTGGCCTGCGTCCGGTCAGCAGGGACCGGACGCGTCCGGTCGTCAGAAACCGTCTCTGGGAGCTCTCTGGAAACGACCGGACTCACGGGTATGGAGCGTCCGATCGTGAACAGTGTGTCCGGTCAGAAGCAAACAAGAACACACGAGACAGCGCAGAAAAGCACTGACCGGACTCTGCCTGCGTCCGGTCGGTGAGCACCGGACGCGTCCGGTCGAGCGAAAACGATTTTCGGAGCTCTCTGGAACTGACCGGACTCTGTGAGATAGAGCGTCCGGTCGGTTCACCTGCGTCCGGTCAGAATCAAACACGCGCAGTGAACAGTAACCAAGGCGAGTCCGGTCACCCAAAGTGCAGAGCGTCCGGTCGCGTGCGTCCGGTCAAGCACAGAGACTTTGCACGAAAAGTTCAACCACCGGACGCTTGACTGGTGCGTCCGGTCAACCCGAGGCAGTGTCCGGTCACCCCGCGAATTCACTGTTCGTCCACCGATTTGACTAGAACTCACCCAAAACAAATCCTCTAGGGATCAAACTTGGTGAGTGAAGTCACAAGGAGGTTAGTGAGCTATCTCTAAGAGATCATGGCTCGAACCTAACTCCAAATCGGTGAATCGAAGAATTTCGGGGGAAGGGAAGAAGAGTGACCCGAAACGAAAAATCGATCGATCTCCTAGATCGTGAGGTTAGAGGATGATTCCTTCGGTGGAAAGAAGTGCCTCACGATCTAGAACAACTCAGTTCAAACGGAATTGCAAAAGATGAACCGAGCACAAAGATCAAGCGACGGGAAAACTCAAGGCACAAAGCAATCCGCGAAGAACATGACGAACATGAAATCAAAAACGCGAATTGACACCAAGAGATGGGATCCAAGGTGAGGATACGGCCTCACTTCCTCGAATCAACAGTACACAGAGTGGAGTCTCTCTGCGGATCTCAACTAGCTAAAGCAGGGGATGGGAGAGTGGAAACCCTAGCAAATGAAAGCTCTAACTGTGATTTAGATTGAGATTGAGATTGAGATTGAGATTGAGATTGAGATAGGGAGGAGGGTGTCTCCCCTGGACTACTTATACTAACCTAGCCTAAGTCTATTTCCTACTCTACCCCTCACTACTGTATTTACAGAGCGGACCAGCCTAACCCTAAGGCTATTCTAGTCCACCCGCTGGTGGTAGGTAGATCCGACGGCCACGCCCGCACGGTCTTCCGCGTCGCCTCCACGCAACCTTCAGATCGCCGCCACGTGCCGCCACCACTCTGCACCCCCGGTTTTGTGGCCCAAACCGGGAAACCAGCCTTTTCCATCAGCCCCCGGTTTTGAGGCCCAAACCGGGAAACCAGCCTCTAGCCCGAGTTTTGTGGCCCAAACTCGGAAACCCGCAGCGCCCGAGTTTTGAGGCCCAAACTCGGAAACCGGCCCACGCCCAGGTTTTGAGGCTCAACCTGGAAACCGTCACGCCCAGGTTTTGTGGCTCAACCTGGAAACCCAGCACCCAGGTTTTGAGGCCCAAACCTGGAAACCGTCCACCCGTTGGTTTTTCCCTGGCTCTACCAACAAACCGACGTCGTAGAGGGGATGCACCGCCTGTGCACCCCTTCCACCGACATGATCGCACTTCTCCGCTTGTCGCTGTCGCAGGCTGCCAGCCACCACAGCTGATCCTCCGGCCTCCAGTCCATCAGTCCAAGTCCACGTCCGCCCTTCACCGTCCGATACATCGGCATGGCACGTCCGCCGCACGGCACGCCCATCCTTCATCGCGCCCGGTCCGTCGGCACGGCACGTCGCAACTTGACCTTCACCCGCCATCGATCACTGTCTCCGTGCTCGACACCTGCACAACACAAGCCAAAGAACATGCGCATCATCTCCGTTGACAATCACTCATCACACAGAGACTCGGCATACACCCATGTATCCGCAGTTCCCTTTAAACTCGATGCGAGCTATTAGGAGTGATAATGGTTCCGAATTCAAGAATTCAGATTTTGAGAACTTTTGTAACTCTTTGGGTTTGGAGCATCAGTTTTCCTCCCCGTACACACCGCCATAGAATGGTGTTGTAGAGAGGAAGAATCGGACCCTTCTAGAGATGGCCAGGACGATGCTCGATGAGCATAGGACTCCTAAGCGATATTGGGCCGAAGCTATGAACACTGCAAGCTATATTTCCAATTGCATTTTTCTCCGAGCTTTCTTGAAAAAGACTTCTTATGAGTTGTGTTTTGGAAGACAGCCCAAAGTGAGTTACTTTTGGGTTTTTGGTTGCCACTTGTTGACGCAAAACGTGACACCTCGCGTTAGGGCACACAGCAAGCTGAACGAGGCTGGCTTCAATAGGGTGCCCGGAGCGTACTGAATCCGGAGACGTGCCAGTCAGTTTGACCTGAAAACCAACAAGGGATAAAAGTATGAGAATACATTGGAACATGTCGGGTGAGACCAGATAGTTCCATATGTACGGCTTTAAAAGCCAATCACGACGGCACACAGCTATAGAAGCTGTTTGTCGGAATGGATTTATAATGTCATTCGGCAAGTATAAAAGATAAAGCTTGTGAACATATTGAATGCCGAACGCATAAGTAACAAGAAGATAAAAAGGCAATTTGTAAATACAAATCTATTTAGATGACATATGCATAGGCTAATCCAGCTAGTCTGCCGCACGTCTAGCCTTCATAAACCCGTCAGGTGCAAATTTCAGCAAAGCTAATCCACCGCATGATACCAATTGCTATAAATCTACACCACTCCTTATAATTAGATTAATCCACCGCATGATACGATCTAATTATAAGAAGCAAAAAGCACATGTACATCTGGACAGACCTATAAAAACTCATTACTCGTGTAAGCTTAACCAGAATCGACAAACTAGCCGAACTGGGGTCCATGAAGAAGAAACATACAAGCCAAGCATGGTTAAACTAATCTAAAACCTGCACCTGTCGCACGGCACCCAGCTCTATCAAAGCCTAAACATGATTGACATGCATGAACCCACGACATGTAACAATCTACATTGAAAGTCAGTTCGACCATTATGATCTTATAATCAGCAAAGCACAAACAAAACTCGTGCGACAAGGCTGAACAAAGATCAATCTAGATTGGGCAAAAGATGTAGTACGAATTAAATGAATAAAACATATAACACATGA
This sequence comes from Coix lacryma-jobi var. lacryma-jobi, assembly GCA_009763385.1. Lineage (NCBI taxonomy): Eukaryota > Viridiplantae > Streptophyta > Magnoliopsida > Poales > Poaceae > Coix > Coix lacryma-jobi. Next base: position 67,783,238 of record CM019824.1, on the reverse strand, counting down.
TAACTTGATGAATCTATTAGATCTGCCAAATCTAACAGAGCCGATAACTATTTTTACTCATGACTTAATCCGCCGCACAATACAAGGCATAAGCAAAAACTTCACGTCATAAGCTTAAATCCGCTGCACGATACTAAGCTTAACATATGAGACTACTTGCATCATATCTAAATCCACCGCATGATACTAGACATGATGGCAAGGTTGTCAGTACTTACGGAGGTCCATGGATCGATGATTCCTCTCAAAGAACTCGACGACACGACTTAGGGACTCGAAGATGGCACGGAGCCGGTTTGTATTGATGTGGTTGTGAAAAATTTTACAATGGTCAAGGGTTTATATTTATACCCTGGACGAAGCATGAATCCTAGATGATTACGACTCATAATAAAATACGGAAAGATATAAATCTACATTATTTGGTGCCTTCCATTGTCACGTGTCTTCTCGTGCAAGCTAGCTTTACTCGCAACATGCGTTTCCCGAATGGAGCCTACTGCCTTGTGAAATAGCCGACCGCGTAGATAGTTACCAAAACTCTGAGGACCAAACAGCTGCCGATTGCTTGCCGAATCTTTCCCTTCTGCTAGTCGGTCCCATCTGTCATACCCTTACGCGTACGAAAATCTGGTGTTAACACATGCCCCCTAATTTTGGGATAAATGTTTTATTCCAAAATTCTTTTCCTTTTCGCATTGACACGGAAACTCCAGAAGCATTCGTCTTCTCATGTCATCATTACCGTACCTGCTGATTCATCTCCCGACGCACTTGGGGTCTTTTAAACTTCCCCTCTTACTTCATCTCGGCCTGTGCTTTCCGGACTCCTCTACTTCAGCCTCAACACTAGAAAACCCTCTTTTCCCTTGCTACTTTGAATCAGCCAGAAGATGTCTTCCCAAGTGAGCCGCCATAGTCTCGAGCCCGGTGCTTCCAGTACTTCCAAGAGAAGGTTACTTCTTTCTTCTCCTCCCACATCTCTAAAATGAAATATCTGGCCTCATTTTATAACTTTTGCTTCAGGAAGACTAGCGATGTTTTCACCGAGGACTTGACCCAAAAAATTACAAACCTTCAGCTTGATCTGGAAAGGAAGGATCAGGAAATCACCCGAATTTCCGAAGAACGTGATATTGCTCGAAAAAGAGCCGCCGGTAAATGTTTTCTCATCATTTCTTTCTTTATTCTCTCTTTTTGCTTTTACCGACTTCTTCTTTTCTCAGCCCTGGCGGCCAAACTCCATGCTCTCGAGGCTGCCGTCACTAAGCTCGCCATCACGGCCGATGTAATGGGCACAACACCCTTGAAGCGGGTAAACAAAGTCAACCGCGTCCTCCCCATCATCTCCAGAGCCGGCATGGGATACGGTGCGGCACTCGCTTTTTTCGCCGTGAAGATTCATTCCGGTGCCGATTACCACAGATTTGATGTCTGTGAACAAGATCTAGAGGATAGAGTAGAACGCTCCGCAAAAGACATGAAGGTAGCCGGATTAGATCTGGCTGATACCTTCGACCATTTCCTCCCGATTAGGCGTAGGATGAAGTGGACAAACTAACTCACTGTAATCTCGTTCCTTCTTTTGTAAATATGAAGTTCCCTCGTTTGTCCTTTTGAAATCAACCTATGACTGATCCGAGATCAATGTGTGTTCTGCTTTTTCGCATACTGATTTCGGTTTTCCTCTTCAATCGACGATGCATATACATCGGTTATTGTGATAACCGTACCAGAAAACTTTGCCCCGCAGACAACCATTGCAACTGGTTATTTTAGATCTGAAGTTTCAACCTTTTTTCCTCAAATTTCCAATGACGTCAGAACAGCCCTCTTCAAAGAACTCTTTCGTCTCTGCTTTCAGTGCTAATTGGTAATATGAGTCCCTAATCAACCAGTTGAAACTGAAAAACTTTTAGCCGAATCCCATCGACATCCCGATTCTGAAGCTACAACTTCCTCTAATCATTAAAAGATCCGGCCTGGCCCAATAACAGCCCATAAGCTGTGCACATCCTACTCCGACGCTTGGTCCTCCAATGTGCACATCATAGTCCTATAAAGATGACCGTATACAAGCTGTGACCCCAGTCGAACAGCTCGTCTTTGCAAAATCTCCACCTCTCAGCTTCCAACCCAAGTCAGAGAGAAAACAATGGCAGGGAATGGCGACCACAGCAAATATCCTGTCAGAAGCGAAGCAGGAGGAAGTCTAGCACTAACTCACCGGCGCCACAAGTAATAAACCAACTCTCTGCCTCCTTGTGATAGTTCGTCTTCTTGATCCGCTATTCATCTTCTTCCTAGGGCGGAGTCCTCCTCCAGCCATGCTTGGGCTCCTTCTCTAGAAATGGTAGATCTAAAAAACTCTTCCCAACCTTTATTCAACCCACCAGATTTTTGAGTCTAATGATTCTTCAACAGACCCGTTCGGACACTCTTCGTTACCGCGAGGAAAGGGATAAAGCTCAAAAGGAACTGAAAGATGCATCCAAGAAACATGACACTGAGGAAGCTGAGTGGGCAGAGCAGCGGAAGCAACTCTGTAGTATCATTACGGGTTAGCAGAGTCTTGGTCCTTCTCCTCCTTCTAATTGAGTCTGCTTTTGCCTAATATTCTTTCCTCTTGCCAGCTCTTTCTGCAAAGAATGACCGTTTGAATGTAGCAGCAAACAGAGTCGCTCTTCATGTAAATGTCCGTGGGGATTCAGTCGAAGCTCGTCTTGATGCCATGAGTGGTCGCATAGATCAGGCCGTCATCCAAGGTGTACGCGCCGGAGTTTCCTTCGGGTTAGCAGCTATGAGTTCCTGGACCAAAGAAGACTACTCCTCCTTACCAGTTGGATTCGCATGCGACCCGGACGAATTTGAAGATCTTGAAGTTTATGATGGTCACGTTGCCGCTATTGCCGAGATTACTGACCCGCAATCTATTGTGAACAAATTATTCCTGGGGTAGTCTTGCATTAAGATAGATCTATGAATGAAGCTTGTAACCCGTAGAATCTACCCTTCTTTGAATAATATCCATTTGCATGATTTCGATTTCTCAATGATCCTTCCGATTGCGATATCTCCTTAGAAAGGTTTGCCGAATGTGTGACGTCAGCTTAGCCGACTAGATCTCATCTCTGATGCGTCATGTCACTCGGCATCATATTTACTGCTCTTCACCTTTCTCTTTCCGCGATAAACCTGCTAACCAGAAAAACGCTAGGGTTACCAAGGTCATGAACACCCCTGTACTAAAGGCGATATGCAAAAAAACATCAGCTATAACTTAATTTTTTGGAATATTCTTTCTGCTAAAGGCGATGCTTTTACATCGGCTGTATAAAACATCCCTTGAGTTATATAACTCCCATGCATTTGGCTTTCAACAAGTAGTGCCGAAGCTCCAACTGACAAGCAGCACACACGAATCAAAAATTTTGTTACAGCCGAATACCCTTTCTTGGGTTCAATGTTTTTCGGCTAAAGCAATCTGCCACTCATCTCTCCTTTAAAACTTAAAATAATGAGGGCTGATCCTATTATAAGGCTTATCGGCCGTCACGTACAACTCGAAACAATCGCCAAGTCGTGGAAGTGCCTTCATATCTCTTCACAAGCTTCTGTTGTACGTCACTTTGTATGAATCTTTTCCGAGTTTCCATGAGCTCTGGTAATGAAGAAATAATCAGAACCCCCTTAAAGGTTTGCAGACTTCGAAGCATATCTGAGACCCAAACTTGTGCATACCGATCCTACTTTGGCTTCATTATCAATACTTCATTCCTTGTTAGCCGATATGAAACTTTGGCCTCAATCTTTTCTCCATTACCATCAGTTGGAGTCTAAAAATTACTCTGAGAGCCGATCGCTTGAATCGGCTGTTGGTCCTCGTCGAAGACATTCACAGGACCTGCCTCCCAAGCTCTTCCAGAGAAACACTCGACACCTTCATATTCCTAGTAGATGGGCTCTGTATTAGCAATACTTACTGAATCATTAGCATGGACGATCTCAATATCATCTCCAATCCACTGGATGAGGAACTGGTGCATAGTCGATGGCACACAATAGTTTGCATGTATCCAATCTCTTCCCAATAGCAAACTGTATGCCCCCTTGCCATCAATGACGAAGAAGGTGGTGATCAAGGTTTTAGACCCGATCATTAACTCGACATGGACTGCTCCCCGAGTGTCAGAAGAATTGCCTGCAAAGTCCCTCAACACCATGTCGGTCTTCAATAGATCTTCACTTGTCATGCCGAGCTTTCTGAAGGTGGTATATGGCATGATGTTTATAGCAGCCCCTCCATCAATGAACATCTTGGTCAGTGGCTTGCCATTGACATACCCTCTCGTATAAAGTGGCTTCAAATGTCGATGCCTGATCGGTTTATCAAATACTGCCCTTTGAGCCAAGACGAGATGAGCCAACAGGTCCTGAAATTCACTTTCATCGAAATCTGAATATGCCTCGTCTTGGACATCTTGATTTTCAGGGGCTATGAACTCTGATGGTAGAAAGAACGCCATGCATGTATCAGCCGAACGATTAACACCATCTGGCTTCTCTTTAGGACGCCAAACTCGTTTCGTCTTGGTGCCCGCTTGCTCTAACTCTCTGTTCCTCAAGCGCTGCACTCTCCTCTTCTGGCTCTTCCTTAAACCTGGCGGACACCACTGTCCTTTCTACCAAACATATTCACGGTACTTCTCTTCTTCAGGATGAGCCCAACTTTGATCGGCAAATCTTCTCTGCCGATTCTCAGAGTTATTTATTTTTAAGCGCCGATTGTCCTCAGGGATTTGTGCCCCAAGCCTTTCATGGACAGAACGGCGGTTGACTCGAGATTGCCTGTACTTGGAGTACTGATCACTGCATTCAAGGCAGTTGTTCTTAACAGGCAGCTTCAAGCCTTCGTTCCAACAATACTGGAAGAACGAGCATTCCCAATGAGATTGTTACTGCCCCCCCATATCTTCTCGTTCTTTTCGGTACATCTCTTCTTCGTACCATCGCTGCTCCTCCAGGAACTTCCGTTCTTCGTAAAGCCTCTGCTTCTAGTACCGTTCCTGTTCCCGATGCCACTTATTCAACAAAATGCGCGTCGTGACCCTGGGCCTGGAGGTATTACCCGTCTCGATTCGGCTATCTTGGAACTGAACTCTCCGCTGAAGTTCTCCTTTCGTAATCTGCCGATCGGGATCAATAGTGCCAGCTTCCCTCGCTCTATTAGAGGTTAAAACTTTCATCTTACCATTACCCCTAGGATCGGCTACATTGATCATATTAACAGAGAAAGACACAGTATTGTGCTCAAAAGGGCTACCATCAATCTTCATTTTTCCATCAAACCTCAGATGTCCACCTTGAATAGCCTTCTGGATTCGATCTCTGAACACTCGGCAATCATTTATGGAATGGGACTTAGTGTTGTGGAAACCACAATACTTCTTGTCTTTGACGCCCTCAGGAAGCAGCATAGGATGACCTTCCGGCAACTTGATGCGTCCCTCCTTCAACAAGTACTCAAATAATTTGTCCGACATGGACACATCAAAGTCATAAGTACCTTTGTGTTGCCTCAACCACCGTTGATTGACTTGAGTTGGTTCTTTAGACCAGGTTATCTCAGCTGCAGCCACCTCATCTTTATCATCATATTCATCTGCTTCCTCAAGGAAAGCCAGATACATCTCGGCAGCTATGTCGCCTTTCTGGAACTGATTGTTCCTCTTGAATCCCTGAACTTTATTGCTCATTGCCGCCAATCTTTGTGATAATTGCCCGAGATCCTCAAACTCCATGCCGAATAGCTTTTCCTTGATACTCGGCAACATGCCAGCTATAGCTATTCCTGGCAATTGGTCATCCGGCAAGTTCAAAGAATAGCAAAGATTTTTGGTTTCCCTGAATCGGCGCAGATACTCTTGTGGCGTTTCGCCAAGTTTCATCCTTAAGCTCATGAGATCGACCAACTTCTTTTCACTGGTTCCCATAAAGAAATATGAGTGGAACTTCTGCTCCAGCTCTGCCCATGTATTGATAGAATTTGCCGACAGAGAGGCGAACCAAGAAAAGGCTGGTCCTATCAACGACAACGGGAAGTATCCAATTCTCCAAGCTTCATCTGCTGACGCTTCACCAAGCTACATTAGGTAACGGCTGATATGGTCTCTCGTACTAGTGTCATCTTGGCCCAAGAACTTGGTAAGGTCAGTAGGAGGCTTGACTCTCGGAGGGAGAGCCACCCGATTGTACCACTCTGGGTAAGGAGACTTATATGTGTATGTTTGATTCTTTGGCTTTAGGCTGAACTGATTCTGCATCATATCAGCCATTTTATGCATGATGAGGTCAACGTTTGAATCAGGAGCTGTTTGTGCTTGCCCCCCAGTATGTAATCCTGCTGAACTCCCGTAGCCTGGATTCGGAAGAGCACTGATCGAGTTATAGTCCATGAATTCCCGATATCCGTCTCCAAACATATCTTTTTGTATCCTGTTTGCCACAGGAGACACTCTAGAAGCAGATGGTGGGACGTTCCCTGTTGTGCCGAACGTGAGCTGGCCATAGGTCTGGGGAAGTTGTTGTGTTTCCTGAGACACCATTCCACCCGTGCTTGGGCCAGCTCCACTGTTTTCGGCAACTCTCTGGCGTTGAGGTACTTGGAAGAACAATGGCCCCCGTATTGGACAGGCAGCTTCTTCAAAATACTTATCTGCGTTTGGACCGAAAGTATCGACCATGACAGCACGAAAGGTGTTCAGGAGAGCCGACTGATGACTAGTCACTGCTCCTGATACGATCCTATGCATCATCTCCGCCATCTTCTGGAGAGCCGCTTCTTCGCTACCGTCAGGCAGCTCAAGTTGGTGATGAGGAACAACCTTCGGGAACGTCTGCTTCTGATAGACTTTGTCGCTTTTATTCTTGGAGAAGGTCTCCAAGCACTTGCACTGGAATTCATCATAAGCTCACTGCAACAGATCTTTTGATTCTAGCGGCAAATCGTCCATGGTCACCTCGAAGACTTGATCTTCGTTAATCGCAGGCATCTTGAAATGAAGGGTCCCACCGGGCGTGCCAAAAAGTGTGTTGACGCAAAACGTGACACCTCGCGTCAAGGCACACAGCAAGCCGAACGAGGCTGGCTTCAATCGGGTGCCCGGAGCGTACTGAATCCGGAGACGTGCCAGTCGGTTTGACCTGAAAACCAACAAGGGATAAAAGTATGAGAATACCTTGGAACATGCCGGGTGAGACCAGACAGTTCCATATGTACAGCTTTAAAAGCCAATCACGACGGCACACAGCTATAGAAGCTGTTTGTCGGAACGGATTTATAATGTCATTCGGCAAGTATAAAAGATAAAGCTTGTGAACATATTGAATGCCGAACACATAAGTAACAAGAAGATAAAAAGGCAATTTGTAAATACAAATCTATTCAGATGACATATGCATAGGCTAATCCAGCTAGTCTGCCGCACGTCTAGCCTTCATAAACCCTTCAGGTGTAAATTCAAGCAAAGCTAATCCACCGCATGACACCACTTGCTATAAATCTACACCACTCCTTATAATTAGATTAATCCACCGCATGATACGATCTAATTATAAGAAGCTAAAAGCACACGTACATCTGGACAGACCTATAAAAACTCATTACTCGTGTAAGCTTAACCAGAATCAGCAAACTAGCCGAACTAGGGTCCATGAAGAAGAAACATACAAGCCAAGCATGGTTAAACTAATCTAAAACCTGCACCTGCCGCACGGCACCCAGCTCTATCAAAGCCTAAACATGATTGACATGCATGAACCCACGACATGTAACAATCTAGATTGAAAGTCAGTTCGACCATTATGATCTTATAATCAGCAAAGCACAAACAAAACTCGTGCGACAAGGCCGAACGAAGATCAATCTAGATTGGGCAAAAGGTGTTGTACGAATTAAATGAATAAAACATATAACACATGATAACTTGATGAATCTATTAGATCTGCCAAATCTAACAGAGCCGATAACTATTTTTACTCATGACTTAATCCGTCGCACGATACAAGGCATAAGCAAAAACTTCCCGTCATAAGCTTAAATCCGCCGCATGATACTAAGCTTAACATACGAGACTACTTGCGTCATATCTAAATCCACCGCATGATACTAGACATGATGGCAAGGTTGCCGGTACTTACGGAGGTCCACGGATCGATGATTCCTCTCGAAGAACTCGACGACACGACTTAGGGGCTCGAAGATGGCACGGGGCCGGTTTGTATTGATGTGGTTGTGAACAATTTTACAATGGTCGAGGGTTTATATTTATACCCTGGACGAAGCATGAATCCTAGACGATTACGACTCACAATAAAATACGGAAAGATATAAATCTACATTATTTGGTGCCTTCCATTGTCATGTGTCTTCTCGTGCAAGCCAGCTTTACTCGCAACATGCGTTTCCCGAATGGAGCCTACTGCCTTGTGAAATAGCCGACCGCGTAGATAGTTACCAAAACTGTGAGAACCAAACAGCTGCCGATTGCTTGCCGAATCTTTCCCTTCTGCTAGTCGGGCCCATCTGTCATACCCTTACGCGTATGAAAATCTGGTGTTAACACCACTGTTTTATATTGAAGAAAGGCAACCTGGACAAATTTGAGTCTCGTTCTTCTGACGGTGTGTTTTTGGGTTATGGCACTCACACTCGCTCTTATCGTGTACTTAACCTTGATACTAACCGAGTCATGGAGACATCCGATGTCACCTTCGACGAGACCATGGTTTCTCCTTCCTCTCATTTTGAGCGTGCAGGTGATCATGAGGTTGGTGAGCCTTTTTTTGATGACGAGGACGAGGGTGCTGAAGGTATGGATGATCCGACACTCCCTCCACATGCTGTGCCGCAAGGAGCGGCTTCTACTATGACTCACGGCCCCGACACTTCTTCTTCCTGGGGGCCGTGGGATCCGCCACCTCGAGCGGTACCTTTTGTACCCGAGGATGCGCCAGCTGCTGTTGAGGGGGAGATCACTTCTGCTCGGGAGGTGCCACGACATATCCAGCGCCAACACCCGCCTCAACAGATGATCGGCAGCATCGGCGAATGTGTCACTCGGTCAAGGTCACAACAAATCTCTCACTTTGCTCATTCTGCATTTGTTGCTGATTTTTGCGGATACATGGGTGTATGCCGAGTCTCTGAGTGATGAGTGATTGTCAACTGGGATAATGCGCATGTTCTTTGGCTTGTGTTGTGCAGGTGTCGAGCACGGATACAGTGATCAGAGGCAAGGTGAAGGTCAAGTAGGGACGTGTCGTGCCGATGGACCGAGAGTGGCGAAGGGCGGACGTGAGGCTTGGACTGAGGGACCGGTGGCCCGAGGATCAGCTGTGGTGGCTGACAGCCTGGGACAACGACGAGCGAAGACTTGCGGGCACGGTGTTGCTCGGGTCGAGGACCTGGGGACACGTGTTGGTGGACGGGGTGCACGGGAGGTGCATCCCCTCTACGGCTCGGTTTGGTGGTTGAGCCACAGAAAAACCACCGAGTGGACGGTTTCCAGGTTTGGGCCTCAAAACCTGGGCGTGCTGCGGTTTTCCGAGTTTGGGCCACAAAACTCGGGCTGAGGACGGTTTCCAGGTTTGGGCCTCAAAACCTGGGCGCTGGTGGGTTTCATGGTTTCGACCTCAAAATCAGCGGATGTGAGGCTTGGACTGAGGGACCGGTGGCCCGAGGATCTGCTGTGGTGGCTGACAGCCTAGGACAGCGATGAGCGAAGACTTGCGGTCATGTGTTGCCTAAGTCATGGACTTGGGGACACGTGTCGGTGGACGGGGTGCACAGGCGGTGCATCCCCTCTACAGCTTCGGTTTGGTGGTAGAGCCAGAGAAAAACCATTGGGTGGACGGTTTCCAGGTTTGGGCCTCAAAACCTGGGCGCGGATGGTTTCCGAGTTTGGCCACAAAACTCGGGCTGAGGATGGTTTCCAGGTTTGGGCCTCAAAACCTGGGTGCTGCGGGTTTGCTGAGTTTGGGCCACAAAACTCAGGCTACGGTCGGCTGGTTTCCCGGTTTGGGCCTCGAAACCGGGGGTTGGTCGTGAAGGCTAGTTTCCTAGTTTGGGCCACAAAACAGGGGGTGTGACGTCCGGGAAAAGGACAAGCAGAGCGGTGGCGGTACGTGGCGGCGATCGGTGAGGTTGCGTCGAGGCAACGCTACCAGTTGTGCGGGCGTGGCCGTCGGATCACCACCTACCATGAGTTGGTCCAGAATAACCCTAGGGTTTAGCTGGTTCGCTCTGTAATTAGAGAGGGATAGATTAGGAATTAGAATTAGGATAAGCAGAGGAAGACACCCTCCTCCCCATCTATCTCAGTCATTTGCTCTTTGCTTCTAGTGTTTCCTGCTCTCCCAATCCCCTGCTGTAGCTAGCTGAGATCCGCAGAGAACCATACCTCTGTGTACTGGAGATTTTGAGGAAGTGAGGCCGTAACCTCACTGTTGTAGCGTGTGGTAGCCACACGGTTGCAGATCGATGACTTGATTCGCGTTTTGTTCGTGTTCTTCGCGTTCTTCGTTTCTCCGTGATTTTCCCATCACTCGATCTCCCTCTCTACTGCGTCTTTGCGAAATCCGTTTGAATCAACTTGTTCTTTATAGTGAGGAGATCATTTCCACCAAAGGAATTTATATAACTCCTCATGAACAAGTAGATCGGGTTGATTTTGTTTTTGTGGCCCTTTTTCGTTCATGCTCCTCTCCTTTCAATTTCCCGGTGATTAAGTCAATTTGAGCGGATGATTTCTTGGGGATAGTCCCCTAACTACCTCGTGATCATCCTCTCCAAGTTTGGGAATGTGGGATTGTGAGTTGATTTGAATTCGGGGATATTTGAGTTGAGGGCACTCGTGGACAGTCCGCCGTTGTGCCCGCGGACAGTCCGCGCGTCGGGCTCCGACCGAGGCAGTGGTCGCGTGGCTCGGCTGTGCTGTTTTAGTTTGACCGGCGGACAGTCCACCGTAGTCGGTCGCGGACAGTCCGCGAGCCAACTAGGGAGGTTCAGCAGACTTGCTGTTTTGGAGAAGTTGCCGGCGGACAGTCCGACCCTTCTTCGCGGACAATCCGGGACTACTGCGCACAGTCCGGGATCCCAGGTCCGGACAGTCCGCGAGTTGGTTGTTTGTTGCGGTTTGGTCTGTTTGCTCTCCCGACTTCTCCGCTTGGTTTCCAGTCTTCTCGTTTGGCCCTAGAGTTGATCAAGGAACCTCTCTAGGTATCTTTGCTACTAGTTAGCATAGGTATTTGGGGTTTTCTTGACGTAGCCGTCTATCTACGTTCGAGACTTAGTTTTTGAGGGTTGAACTTGCTTCGGTGGTTGTTGCGTTTGATTTGCCATCGCTTTGTGGTGCCTCGCTATGATCCTAGGGATCATCCACCCTCTTCCAAGGGTCGTGGGTATCACGGTTTCGATCGAAGCTCTTGGGGTTGATTTTGGGAACAAAAGGCCAAAGTTTCGAGAGAAATTTTTGAGCTCCCATTCACCCCCCCTCTGGTCGCCTTGCTATTGCATTCTCGGTCCTTCAATTGGTATCGGAGTAGGTTAAGGATCTTCCACCTTAGTCGGTTCCAGATCCACAGAAGGCGACATGGATCGCGGCATGGGCAAACCGCCATTTTTCGATGGGACGAACTATGCGTATTGGAAGATACGCATGTGGCCTATCTGCAGAGTTTGGGTGCTTCCATTTTGGATATTTGCAACTCTGCCGATTATGTTGTCTTGGCTGCTCGTGTCTCTCAGCTTCAGATCGATGAGCACGATGCCAATAGCCGAGCCCGTAATGCTCTTTTCTCATGCTTGAGCATGAGTGAGTTTGATCGTGTTTCTCACCTCGCCATGGCTCGGGAGATTTGGGCTACCCTCATGCATTTTCATGAGGGAACCTCTCAAGTCAAAAGCTGTCTCTATGAGTCGTTCAAGCGAGACTATGAAAACTTTTGACACATGCCTGGCGAGAGCATAGAAAGTTTATTCGCTCGCTTTCAGGTGATTGTCAACAGGATGAGGGCTAACAAGGAGTTGTTGCCTTTCGACGATCATGAGAGAGCTCTCAAGCTACTCCATACTCTTGATCGATCTGTGTGGGATTCCAAGCTTCAGGCGATCATCGAATCGCCTAACTATGAGACCCTCACGTGCGACGAGCTCTTTAGTATGCTCAAGTTCAGTGAGATTGATGCCATGGCGAGGGCTTCTTATGAAAATCCTTCTGGCCCGTCGATGGCTTTGGATTCTGTCTCTTCTACTAACCCCTCTGGAGGTTTTGCAATCTCTTCTCTCTTTTCTGTCACAGAGGAGCAGCTGGAGTCTTTGGGGGATGACGAGTTGGCTTTGCTCGCCAACCGGTTCTCGCGGTTTCACAACAACTGCATGAACCGTCGCTGCGGAGGAGGACGCTCAGGATGCTTTGAGTGCGGCGACCCCAACCACTTCATCGCCAATTGCCCGAAGAAGAACAAGCAGACCTTCAGCAAGGCGGATCATGGGCACAAGTACAACTCCGGCAAGCGCAAGGAGAAGTATGTCCCCGTGAAGCACAAGCGGAAGGGCGGCTTCAACAAGGAGTATATCAAGACGAAGTACTTGGAGAAGGACCAGGCTGAGCAGCGTGTGTTCTTTGCCACGCTCAGCGACGTCAACGACTCGGATGACGACTCTGCTTCCTCAAGCGATGACGAGTTCGAGAAGAAGAAGAGGATCGAGGACAAGGTCAACGGCCTCTGCTTCTTCGCCAACGACGATGGCTTCTGCACCATGGCCCTCGACAAGGAGGTCGATGGCGAGCTGGAGGACACTACTCGGAACGACGACGACGACGACACCTCCCAGGTATCTCAGACCCCCGACGAGCTTTCTGCTGAGGTCTAGAAACTTACTGCCGCCCTCCTTAGTCAATATAAGTTGCTTAGGCGTGCTGCTAGAGAGCGCAAGGAGTTTAAGAAGAAGTGGGAGGATACTGTGAAGGAACTTGAATCTGTCAAGTCCACCATAGTTGTTATCGATGAGGAGGAGTGTGAGATGTGCACCACACACATGACTGACCTTCTCACTTTGAGAAGCAAGTATGCTGTGTTGGTAGGAGAGGTGGATGAGCTGAAGGCTAGATCCTCGCTGTTGGGTGCATGCAAGTCCTGTGCTGGCTTGCAAACCGAGTTGGCAGAGAAGAATGCCAAGATTGTGTCTCTTGAGAAGGCCAGCTCGGGTAGCACTTGTGTGTCCAGGTGTGTTCTATGTGAGGGTTTGGAGATGGAGATAGCCAATGTGAAGCATGACAAGATGCAAACCGAGGAAGAAAACACATACCTTCGGACCATCTTGTCATGGGTGTCGAGTGGTGAGCCGCAGCTTAGGATGATGATCTCCCAATTCAAGAGAGCTGCTGGAGGTCCAGGTTTAGGTTTTGCTCCGGGTGTTGATGTTTCGTCTTTTGGGAAGATTGGAGAGTCGAGTGGTCTTAACCCATGTGAGAAGCTCAACTCCACCACTACTCCCAAGCTTACCAAGATTCAACCCAAAGAGCCTCTCAAGCCTAACACCAAGGATGGGGTCTTTGTTGAACCTCCGAGAGCTCCACCCAAGAAACAATCATGGGCTCCCAAACCAAACCACCTCAAGAACAAGCTGGACACCATGCCACCCATCCAAGACGAGCTTATGCCACAGAAGGGCAAAGTGATCCACACCCACTACCATGAGTACCAACAACCCCCTATGAGAGCGGTCAGGTACCATTGTGAGCATTGTGGGAGAGATGGACACTTGAGTGAGTTTTGCTTTCGGCGCAAGAGAGAGGCGCGCCGTGCAAAGGAGATGAACAACACGGACATGTACCATTCTTTCCATGATGTACATGTGCCTAATGTTCAGAGGCGTGCTGCTAGGCCTAGAGGTCCAAAACCTTAAGTTCCTAGGCCTAGGCCGCGAGGAGGTCGTGCCCGGCGGGAGCCTGCAGTTGTAGGCTATGGACCCCGTGGCGGTGGCTTTGTAGTTGAGCGTTTTCCCCCACCGCGTTTTGAGTATCGCGATGGACGCTCCTCCCTTAGCGGACCACGTTTTCCTCTACGTGGTGATCGCTCTTCCCGTAGGCGTGCTAGGAATGGTTTTTCTGCTAACCGTTCTTTTGAGCAGCCGGCCCAACACTGGTATTCTCCCTACTTCACTAACCCCAGTGTTGGACCGTATGCTCACCCTATGTCTTTTTATTGATGTAGGTAAAACGATTGGAGAACGTTTGGTTGGTGGATTCAGGATGTTCGAGGCACATGACCGGAAACGCCAAGTGGTTCTCCAGTCTTAGTCCAGTCGCCGGAAAGGAGTTTATCACCTTCGGCGACAATAGCAAAGGTAAGGTGTTGTCTCGTGGGTCGGTGCGAGTTAATGAGCACTTTGTGTTGCACGATGTTGCTCTTGTTTCTAACTTGCATTTTAACCTTCTTTCTGTTTCGCAACTCTTTGATGATGACTATGAGATTCGTTTTAAACCGAATCTCAGTCGTATTTTGGATCCTCAGGGCAATCTTGTTTGTGTGATTTTGCCCTTTGGAAAAGTCTTTCGTGCGGATTTCTCGGAGTCGTTTGGAATTTCTCGTTGTCTTTTGGCTGGACCTTCCTCCTCTGATCTTTGGAATTGGCATAGGAGACTTGGTCACCTGAGCTTTGACTTGCTTGCAAGACTTAGTTCACTTGGCCTAATCCGAGGATTGCCAAAGTTGTCCATGGAGAAGGATCTTGTTTGCCATTCTTGTAGACATGGGAAGATGGTTGCCACTCCCCACCATCCAGTGACTCAGGTCATGACAAAGCGCCCCGGAGAGCTTTTGCACATGGACCTTGTTGGTCCGGCTCGGGTGAGCTCGGTTGGGGGGAAGTGGTATGTGCTTGTTGTTGTTGATGACTTTTTGAGATATTCATGGGTCTTCTTTTTAGCTGAGAAGACCGAGACTTTCTCCTTTGCTCGCAATCTGATTTTGCGTCTTCAGAACGAGTTCCCATTGAACTCGACGCGAGCTATTAGTAGTGATAATGGTTCCGAATTCAAGAATTCGGATTTTGAGAAGTTTTGTAACTCTTTGGGTTTAGAGCATCAATTTTCTTCACCATACACACCGCCACAGAATGGTGTTGTAGAGAGGAAGAATCGGACCCTTGTAGAGATGGCTAGGACGATGCTCGATGAGCATTGGACTCCTAGGCGATATTGGGCCGAAGCTATGAGCACTGCATGCTATATTTCCAATCGCATCTTTCTTCCAGCTTTCTTGAAAAAGACTTCTTTTGAGTTGCGTTTTGGAAAACTCCCTAAGGTGAATTATTTTCGAGTTTTTGGTTGCCATTGTTTTATACTCAAAAAGGGCAACTTGGACAAGTTTGAGAATCGTTCTTCTGATGGGGTATTTTTGGGTTATGGCACTCACACTCGCACTTATCGTGTACTTAACCTTGATACTAACCGAGTCATGGAGACATCAGATGTCACCTTCGACGAGACCATGGTTTGTCCTTCTTCTCGTTTTGAGCGTGCAGGTGATCATGAGGTTGGTGAGCCTCTTTTTGATGACAAGGATGAGGGTGCTGAAGGTATGGATAATCCAGCACCCCCTCCACCTGATGTGCCGCAAGGAGCGGCTTCTACTACGACTCACGGCCCCGACACTTCTTCATCTTGGGGGCCGTGTGATCCGCCACCTCGAGCGGTACCCTTTGTACCCGAGGAGGCGCCAGCTGCTGTTGAGGGGGAGATCACTTCTGCTCGGGAGGCGCCACGACACATCCAGCGCCAGCACCCGCCTCAACAGATGATCAGCAGCATCGGCGAACGTGTCACTCGGTCAAGGTCACAACAAATCTCTCACTTTGCTCTTTTTGCATTTGTTGCTGATTTTGAACCCCAAGATGTTGGACACGCTTTATCTGATCCAGATTGGGTCAATGCCATGCATGAGGAGTTAGAAAATTTTGAAAGAAATCGGGTTTGGGTTCTTGTTCCTCCTCCTCCTGAGTGTCACTCTATTGGGACAAAATGAGTTTTCAAAAACAAACAAGGAGAGGATGGCCATGTTGTGAGAAACAAGGCTAGATTAGTAGCCCAGGGGTATAGTCAGAAGGAGGGGATAGACTATGAGGAGACTTTTGCTCCTGTAGCTCGTTTGGAGCCAATTAGGATACTCTTGGCTTTTGCTGCATCCAAAGGTTTTAAACTTTTTCAAATGGATGTCAAGAGTGCCTTCTTAAACGGCTACATAGAAGAGGAGGTATATGTGAGACAACCCCCCGGTTTCGAAAATCCCAAGTTTCCAAACCATGTTTTTAAACTTCACAAAGCTTTGTATGGTTTGAGACAAGCCCCTAGAGCCTGGTATGATAGGTTGAAAACCTTTTTGCTTGCTAAGGGTTTTAAAATGGGATGTGTGGATAAAACGCTTTTTCACCTCAAGCAAGGCACTGATACTCTCTTGGTCCAGATTTACGTGGATGATATCATTTTCGGTGGTTCTTCTCACGCTTTGGTTGCCAAGTTTGCAGACACTATGAGCAGGGAGTTTGAGATGAGCATGATGGGCGAGTTGACGTTTTTCCTCGGGTTGCAAATCAAGCAATCCCGAGAGGGGACGTTCGTGCACCAGGGTAAGTATACCAAGGACATATTGAAGAAGTTCGATATGGGTGAGGCCAACCCTCTTCCAACACCCATGTCGACCACGACGGCCCTAGATGCGGATGTGGATGGAGAAGCGGTGGACCAGAAGGAGTATCGGCGTATGATCGGATCGCTGCTGTACCTGACGGCGACACGCCCGGACATTCAGTTCGCGGTGTGTCTTTGCGCGCAATTTCAGTCATCGCCGCGCACCTCGCACCGTCAGGCGGTCAAGCGCATTATGAGGTACTTATCCTTCACTCCAGAATTTGGGATTTGGTATTCTGCTTCCTCCACCCTCTCCCTTTGCGGTTATTCCGATGCTGATTTTGCTGGTTGTCGCATTGATCGCAAGTCCACTTCTGGGACTTGCTAGTTTATTGGTTCTTCTCTTGTTTCGTGGTCTTCTCGCAAGCAGTCTAGTGTCGCCCAGTCTACCACGGAGGCTGAGTATGTTGCTGCGGCTAGCTGCTGTTCCCAGTTACTCTGGATGATGGCCACTTTGCGTGATTTTGGTCTGAGCTTTTCTCGTGTCCCTTTGTTTTTTGACAGTACGAGTGCTATTCGCGTTGCTAAGAACCCCGTGCTGCACTCCAAGACCAAACACATTGATGTGCGCTTTCATTTTCTATGAGACCACTATGAGAAGGGTGATATCGACCTTCGCCATGTCGATACTCATCATCAGTTGGCTGACATTTTCACCAAGTCTTTGGACCAATCGACTTTTGCTAGGTTGAGAGGTGAGCTTGGTGTGTGTTTCCCCTTTTAGATGGGGGAAACATTTTGGTTCTTGTATCATAAACTGACCTTTTGTTTTTCAATTGGTTTCTTTGTGCATTCTTTGTGCATTTCATTTTGCATATTTACATTCACAGCTTCATGTATATAATCTTTAGAATGTGACTATGCTCTATGTAGTATATGCTCCGATGCTTAACTTGTAGCTTATGCTCTTTCTGATCACTGATACATGTTGTGAGCAGAGCTATTTTTATGAATAGTGAATCTGATTAATGAACATGACACTTGAAATTGTTCACCATTGAGATATGCAACTAGCATGTGTAGAATGTGTTGAAGTCACTTGTGCTTTTCATATATGCTAGGTTGCTATGTCTCTAGTGTTGAGTCTATCACTTGCTTGGTATGTTCATTTTCTGTTCTAAAAATCTGAACCAAGTTAAGTGAATTGGAAAAGATCGAGATGGGATTGCTTGTCAACACATCACAGTTTCGAGACTGTTTCTCATTGCACTTTGAGTTAAACTTGAGCTGTGTAGTGTATGACCAAAACTGTTGCTTTAAGCTACTGATTGCTTCTGCATAGGCTTCGCACATTTGAAAAGTTAGGCAATGACAAGCTTTCAACCTCTCGCAATCACATGCTGAAATTTTAACTTGTGTAATTCAACCGCTGCAAACTCCGATAAAATTTTGCAAACACAAGTCTATGTTTCATTCTATAGCATGATGATTGAACTGTGCTAGGGGTAGTTCACCTTGTATACATGTTTAGCACTTTTCGGATATCCTGTCTATACATGGTTTGTGCTATTTTGATGGTGAACCCTTTTTGGCTGAAAACTACTCTTTTGCTCTCATATTCATATTTCGTATCTGGTGATCAGTTTGAGCTTTGCTAGCTTCTTATGGATGTTGTTGAGTCATCGGATCAGAACTGTGTAGAGCATCCTTGCACTCTTTTGATTATATTTCTGAAGCTACTAACTTGCATTTTTACTCATATTCATTTCTGGAGGGAGATACTCTGTCGAGGGGGAGAAATTTGCTTGTTGGTGCACTTTTGCTTGATGGTGCATTTTCAACTAAAGGGGAGAAATTGCAAATCATTTGTCCTCCAAGGTTCAACTAAGGGGGAGTTTGCTCGATTTGCTTGCTGCTGACTGTTTGAGCATCTTCAATTGGTTTGGAGCATTATTGGTCGCTGGTTGTGTTGAGCCTTTGCTTCTTTCTTGAGGAATTAGCTCTTTTGCTCTTGATGCTCTTTAGCTGATTTCTAGCTTTCTTTAGCTGGTATCGAGCTTCCTCGCTAGCGGTGTTGAGCCCGTTCTGCCTCTTCTTGAGGGCTAGCTCTGTTTTGCTTGATTCTCAGTTGATTTTCCAATTGGTGTCAAGTTTTCTCGCTAGCGGTGTTCATCCTGTTCTACCTCTTCTTGAGGGCTAGCTTTGCTTTGCTTGGTTGAGTCGAGCCGTTGCCCATGTCTTTGGGAACCAAGCTGTTTTCGCTCTTTCCACTTGACCTTCTTCGGCTTTGCTATGCTTTTGGGTCATTTGGTCGAGTTCTCTCTCTTCCTTTCTTTTTTCTTCTATTCCATTGTTATTTGTGTTGGTAGTTGACAATGCACTCATCAAGGGGGAGATTGCAGATACATGGGTGTATGCCGAGTCACTGAGTGATGAGTGATTGTCAACTGGGATAATGCGCATGTTCTTTGGCTTGTGTTGTGCAGGTGTCGAGCACGGATACAGTGATCAGAGGCAAGGTGAAGGTCAAGTAGAGACGTGTCATGCCGATGGACCGAGAGTGGCGAAGGGCGGACGTGAGGCTTGGACTGAGGGACCGGTGGCACAAGGATCAGCTGTGGTGGCTGACAGCCTGGGACAACGACGAGCGAAGACTTGCGGGCACGGTGTTGCTCGGGTCGAGGACCTGGGGACACGTGTCGGTGGACGGGGTGCACGGGAGGTGCATCCCCTCTACGGCTCGGTTTGGTGGTTGAGCCACAGAAAAACCACCGAGTGGACGGTTTCCAGGTTTGGGCCTCAAAACCTGGGCGCTGATGGTTTCCGAGTTTGGGCCACAAAACTCGGGCTGAGGACGGTTTCCAGGTTTGGGCCTCAAAACCTAGGTGCTGCGGGTTTGCTGAGTTTGGGCCACAAAACTCAGGCTACGGTCGGCTGGTTTCCCGGTTTGGGCCTCAAAACCGGGGGTTGGTCGTGATGGCTGGTTTCCCGGTTTGGGCCACAAAACCGAGGGTGCGACGTCCGGGAAAAGGACAAGCAGAGCGGTGGCGGCACGTGGCAGCGATCGGAGAGGTTGCGTCGAGGCAACGCTACCAGTTGTGCGGGCGTGGCCGTCGGATCACCACCTACCATGAGTTGGTCCAGAATAACCCTAGGGTTTAGCTGGTTCGCTCTGTAATTAGAGAGGGGTAGAGTAGGAATTAGAATTAGGATAAGTAGAGGGAGACACCCTCCTCCCCATCTATCTCAGTCATTTGCTCTTTGCTTCTAGGGTTTCGTGCTCTCCCAATCCCCTGCTGTAGCTAGCTGAGATCCGCAGAGAACCATACCTCTGTGTATTGGAGATTTTGAGGAAGTGAGACCGTAACCTCACTGTTGTAGCATGTGGTAGCCACACAGTTGCAAATCGATCACTTGATTTGCGTTTTGTTTGTGTTCTTCGCGTTCTTCCTTTCTCCACGATTTTCCTGTCACTCGATCTCCCTCTCTACTGCGTCTTTGCGAAATCTGTTTGAATCAACTTGTTTTTTATAGTGAGGAGATCATTTCCACTGAAGGAATTTAGCTAACTCCTCATGAACAAGTAGATCGGGTTGATTTCGTTTTTGTGGCGCTTTTTCGTTCATGCTCCTCTCCTTTCGATTTCCCGATGATTAAGTCAAATTGAGCGGATGATTTCTTGGGGATAGTCTCCTAACTACCTCGTGATCATCCTCTCCTAGTTTGGGAACGTGGGATTGTGAGTTGATTTGAATTCGGGGAGATTTGAGTTGAGGGCGACCAAAATCGCCCTCTCTGGGCACTCGCGGACAGTCCGCCGTTGTGCCCGCTGACAGTCCGAGCATCGGGCTCCGACCGAGGCAGTGGTCGCGCGGCTCGGCTGTGCTATTTCAGTTTGACCGGCGGACAGTCCGCCGTAGTCGATCGCGGACAGTCCGCGAGCCGACCAGGGAGGTTTAGCAGACTTGCTGTTTTGGAGAAGTTGCCGGTGGACAGTCTGACCCTTCTTCGCAGACAGTCCGGGATTACTGCGGACAGTCCGGGATCCGAGGTCCGGGCAGTCCGCGAGTTGGCTGTTTGTTGCGGTTTGGTCTGTTTGCTCTCCCGACTTCTCTGCTTGGTTTCCGGTCTTCTCGTTTGGCCCTAGAGTTGATCAAGGAACCTCTCTAGGTATCTTTGCTACTAGTTAGCATAGGTATTTGGGGTTTTCTCGACGTAGCCGTCTATCTACGTTCGAGACTTGGTTTTTGAGGGTTGAACTTGCTCCGGTGGTTGTTGCGTTTGATTTTCCATCGCTTTGTGGTGCCTCGCTGTGATCCTAGGGATCATCCACCCTCTTCCAAGGGTCGTGGGCATCACGGTTTCGATCGAAGCTCTTGGGGTTGATTTTGGGAACAAAAGGCCAAAGTTTCGAGAGAAATTTTTGAGCTCCCATTCACCCCCGCCCCCTCTGGTCGCCTTGCTATTGCATTCTCGGTCCTTCAATTTTGAACTTTGAGATGTTGGACATGCTTTATCTGATCCAGATTGGGTAAATGCCATGCATGAGGAGTTGGAAAATGTTGAAAGAAATCGGGTTTGGGTTCTACTTTCTCCCCCTTCTGAGTGTCACCCAATTGGGACAAAATGGGTTTTCAAAAACAAACAAGGAGAGGATGGCCATGTTGTGAGAAACAAGGCCAGACTAGTAGCCCAGGGGTATAGTCAGAAGGAGGGGATAGACTATGAGGAGACTTTTGCTCCTGTAGCATGTTTGGAGGCAATTAGGATACTCCTGGCTTTTGCTGCATCCAAAGGGTTTAAACTTTTTCAAATGGATGTCAAGAGTGCCTTCTTAAACGGCTACATAGAAGAGGAAGTGTATGTGAGACAACCCCCCGGTTTCGAAAATCCAAAGTTTGCAAACCATGTTTTTAAACTTCACAAAGCCTTATATGGTTTGAAACAAGCCCCTAAAGCCTGGTATGATAGGTTGAAAACCTTTTTTCTTGCTAAGGGTTTTAAAATGGGATGTGTGGATAAAACGCTTTTTCACCTCAAGCAAGGCACTGATACTCTCTTGGTCAAGATTTATGTGGATGATATCATTTTCGGTGGTTCTTCTCACGCTTTGGTTGCCAAGTTTGCAGACACTATGAGCAGGGCGTTTGAGATGAGCATGATGGGCGAGTTGACGTTTTTCCTCGGGTTGCAAATCAAGCAATCCCGGGAAGGGACGTTCGTGCACCAGGGTAAGTATACCAAGGACATATTGAAGAAGTTCGATATGGGTGAGGCCAAGCCTCTTCCAACACCCACGTCGACCACGACGGCCCTAGTTGCGGATGTGGATGGAGAAGCGGTGGACCAGAAGGAGTACCGGAGTATGATCGGGTAGCTGCTGTACCTGACGGCGACACGCCCGGACATTCAGTTCGCGGTGTGTCTTTGCGCGCGATTTCAGTCGTCGCCGCGCACCTCGCACCGTCAGGCGGTCAAGCGCATTATGAGGTACTTATCCTTCACTCCAGAATTTGGGATTTGGTATTCTGCTTCCTCCACCCTCTCCCTTTGCGGTTATTCCGATGCTGATTTTGCTGGTTGTCGCATTGATCGCAAGTCCACTTCTGGGACTTGCCAGTTTATTGGTTCTTCTCTTGTTTCGTGGTCTTCTCGCAAGCAGTCTAGTGTCGCCCAGTCTACCACGGAGGCTGAGTATGTTGCTGCGGCTAGCTGCTATTCCCAGTTGCTTTGGATGATGGCCACTTTGCGTGATTTTGGTCTGAGTTTTTCTCGCGTTCCTTTGTTTTGTGACAGCACGAGTGCTATTAGCGTTGCTAAGAACCCTGTGCTGCACTCTAAGACCAAACACATTGATGTGCACTTTCATTTTCTGCGAGACCACTATGAGTAGGGTGATATCGACCTTCGCCATGTCGATACTCATCATCAGTTGGCTGATATTTTCACCAAGCCTTTGGACCAATCAACTTTTGCTAGGTTGAGAGGTGAGCTTGGTGTGTGTTTCCCCTTTTAGATGGGGGAAACATTTTGGTTCTTGTATCATAAACTGACCTTTTGTTTTTCAATTGGTTTCTTCATGCATTCTTTCTGCATTTCATTTTGCATATTTACATTCACAGCTTCATGTATATAATCTTTAGAATGTGACTATGCTCTGTGTAGTATATGCTCCGATGCTTTACTTGTAGCTTATGCTCTTTCTGATCATTGATACATGTTGTGAGCAGAGCTATTTTTATGAATAGTGAATCTGATTAATGAACATGACACTTGAAATTGTTCACCATTGAGATATGCAACTAGCATGTGTAGAATGTGTTGAAGTCACTTGTGCTTTTCATATATGCTAGGTTGCTATGTCTCTAGTGTTGAGTCTATCACTTGCTTGGTATGTTCATTTTCTGTTCTAAAAATCTGAACCAAGTTAAGTAAATTAGAAAAGATCGAGATGGGATTGGTTGTCACCACATCACAGTTTCGAGACTGTTTCTCATTGCACTTTGAGTTAAACTTGAGCTGTGTAGTGTATGACCGAAACTGTTGCTTTAAGCTTCTGATTGCTTCTGCATAGGCTTCACACAGTTGAAAAGTTAGGCAATGACAAGCTTTCAACCTCTCGCAATCACATGCTGAAATTTTAACTTGTGTAATTTAACCGCTGCAAACTCCGATAAAATTTTGCAAACACAAGTCTATGTTTCATTCTATAGCATGATGATTGAACTGTGCTAGGGGTAGTTCACCTTGTATACATGATTAGCACTTGTCGGATATCCTGTCTATACATGTTTTGTGCTATTTTGACGGTGAACCCTTTTTGGCTGTAAACTGCTCTTTTGCTCTCATATTCATATTTCGTATCTGGTGATCAGTTTGAGCCTTTGCTAGCTTCTTATGGATGTTGTTGAGTCATCGGATCAGAACTGTGTAGAGCATCCTTGCACTCTTTTGATTATATTTCTGAAGCTGCTAACTTGCATTTTTACTCATATGCATTTCTGGAGGGAGATATTCTGTCAAAGGGGAGACATTTGAGTGCGTGTGCACATTTGCTTGTTGGTGCATTTTCAACTAAGGGGGAGAAAATATTGACAAATAATGAGTTCCATGGGTTGTGTGCACTAGTTGAGGGAAGTTTGCTAGTTGTGTAGCAAACATTTTCAGCTCATTTTCAGCTTTTCAATTGGTATCGAACTCTTTTGATTTTGAGTTTGATAACAGTTGGTATTGAGCTGCTTCGCTAGTGGTGTTGAGCCCGTTCTGCCTCTTCTTGAGGGCTAGCTCTGTTTTGCTTGATTTTCAGTTGATTTTCCAATTGGTATCGAGCTTTCTCGCTAGCGGTGTTGAGCCTGTTCTACCTCTTCTTGAGGGCTAGCTTTGCTTTGCTTGGTTGCGTCGAGCCGTTGCCCATGTCTTTGGGAACCAAGTTGTCTTGCTCTATCCACTTGACCTTCTTTGGCTTTGCTATGCTTTTGGGTCATTTGGTCGAGTTCTCTCTCTTTCTTCCTTCTTTCCTCTATTCCATTATGATTTGTGTTGGTAGTTGACAATGCACTCATCAAGGGGGAGATTGCGGATACATGGGTGTATGCCGAGTCTCTGAGTGATGAGTGATTGTCAACTGGGATGATGCGCATGTTCTTTGGCTTGTGTTGTGCAGGTGTCGAGCACGGATACAGTGATCAGAGGCAAGGTGAAGGTCAAGTAGAGACGTGCCGTGTCGATGGACCGAGAGTGGCGAAGGGCGGACGTGAGGCTTGGACTGAGGGACCGGTGGCCCGAGGATCAGCTGTGGTGGCTGGCAGCCTGGGACAGCGACGAGCGAAGACTTGCGGGGCACGGTGTTGCTCGGGTCGAGGACCTGGGGACACGTGTCGGTGGACGGGGTGCACGGGCGGTGCATCCCCTCTACGACCTCGGTTTGGTGGTTGAGCCACAGAAAAACCACCGAGTGGACGGTTTCCATGTTTGGGCCTCAAAACCTGGGCGCTGATGGTTTCCGAGTTTGGGCCACAAAACTCGGGCTGAGGATGGTTTCCAGGTTTGGGCCTCAAAACCTGGGTGCTGCGGGTTTGCTGAGTTTGGGCCACAAAACTCAGGCTACGGTCGGCTGGTTTCCCGGTTTGGGCCTCAAAACTGGGGGTTGGTCGTGAAGGATGGTTTCCCGGTTTGGGCCTCAAAACCGGGGGCGAAGTCCGTGAAAAGGACGAGCGGAGCGGTGGCGGCACGTGGTGGCAATCGGTGAGGTTGCGTCGAGGCAAGGCTACTAGTTGTGCGGGCGTGGCCGTCGGATCACCAGCATCTTTGAGTTGGTCAAGAATAACCCTAGGGTTTAGCTGGTTCGCTCTGTAATTAGAGAGGGGTAGAGTAGGAATTAGAATTAGGATAAGTAGAGGGAGACACCCTCCTCCCATTCCATCCCAGTCATTTGCTCTTTGCTTCTAGGGTTTCCTGCTCTCCCAATCCCCTGCTGTAGCTACTAAGATCCGCAGAGAACCATACCTCTGTGTACTGGAGATTTTGAGGAAGTGAGGCGGTAACCTCACTGTTGTAGCGTGTGGTAGCCACACGGTTGCAGATCGATGACTTGATTCGCGTTTTGTTCATGTTCTTCGTTTCTCCGTGATTTTCCCGTCACTCGATCTCCCTCTCTATTGCGTCTTTGCGAAATCCGTTTGAATCAACTTGTTCTTTATAGTGAGGAGATCATTTCCACCGAAGGAATTCATCTAACTCCTCACGAACAAGTAGATCGGGTTGATTTCGTTTTCGTGGCGTTTTTTTGTTCATACTCCTCCCCTTTCGATTTCCTGGTGTTTGAGTTGATTTGAGCGGATGATTTCTTGGGGATAATCTCCTAACTACCTCATGATCATCTTCTCCAAGTTTGGGAACGTGAGACTGAGTTTTGATTCGGATTTGGGAAGAGTTGTGTGAGGGGCGACCGAAATCGCCCTCACTAGGAGGTCACGGACAGTCCGCCATTCCTCCCGCGGACAGTCCGCGCGTCGGGGACTCGGCCACAGCAGTGGCCGTGAGTCTCTGCTGTTTGGGTCTCGGTTGACCGACGGACAGTCCGCCGGCATAAACCGCGGACAGTCCGGGACTGTCCAGGGGACTTGCAGGAGCAGTGTTGTTTCGGTGTTTTGACCGGCGGACAGTCCGCCATCCCCTCGCGGACAGTCCGTAGTAGGGGCGGACAGTCCGGGACCCTAGGGCCGGACAGTCCGGGATTTGGCTGAAGCCTCCAGTTTTGTGCGTTTGCTCTCCTTGCTTCTTCGCTTGGTTTCTGGACTTCTCGGTTGACCCTAGAGTTGACCAAGGAACCTCTCTAGGTACCTTTGCTACTTGTTAGCATAGGTGTTTGGGGATTTCTCGACGTAGCCGTCTATCTACGTTCGGGACTTGGTTGTTAAGGGTTGAACTTGTTCCGGTACTTTTACCGTTTGGTTTCCTATCGCTTTGTGGTGCTCCGCTGTGATCCTAGGGATCATCCACCCTCTTCCAAGGGTCGTGAGCATCACGGTTTCGATCGAAGCTCTTGGGGTTGATTTTGGGAACAAAAGGTCATAGTTTCAAGAGAAATTTTTGAGCTCCCATTCACCCCCCCTCTGGTCGCCTTGCTATTGCATTCTCGGTCCTTCACAGGTGGGCCCCGCCTTCTGTGGATCGCCTTCTCATGTCTTCTGGAATGTTCCGGAATGTTCTAGAATCTTCCAAGTCGTATTCCATCGAGGACTCTCGCTCCGGGACTCCAAATATAGCAAATCATATGTCCGTTTCGATCGTCTCGACGAGGTCTTCGCAATGGTGTGCTCTGTTTCATCACTTGAGATACTTTTATATGGTAAAAACATGGATGTCCTACAAAACAAGTGAGAGCACCAGAACTCATGGAACTTGTTAGTTTCAAACCCTAAAACTATGCTTTGTGATTCATTTAGTGTCATTTCATGCAATAGTTGACGGTATAATATTGACTTTAAGGACCGTCAACAAGAAGCAAAGACCGTTCAGCTTGTCCTTGATCTTCTTCTTCTCGGACTCATCATCGCTTGATGCAGTGGAGTCGTTCTCCGAGTCGTCGACATCACTGAGCGTGGCGAAGAAAGCACACTACTTGGCCTGGGCCTTCCGCTTTCATCCTTGAGAGCCCTTTCATGATCGTCGAAAGGTAACATCTCCTTGTTAGCCCTCATCCTATTGACAATCACCTAAAAGCGAGCGAATAAACTTTCTGTGCTATCGCCAGACATGTGTCGAATGTTCTCATACTCTCGCTTGTGCGACTCATAGAGATGAGTTTTGACTTGAGTGGTTCCCTCATGAAAACGCATGAGAGTCGCCCAAATCTCCCGAGTCGTAGCGAGCTGAGAAACGTGATCAAACTCAGACATGCTCAAATAGGAGAAAAGAGCATTACGGGCTTAGCTATTTGCATCGTGCTCATCAATCTGCTGTTGAGTCACATGAGCAGCCAAGACCACGTAATTAGCAGAATTGCAAATGTCCCAAATCGAAGCACCCATGCTCTGAAGGGGGTACTTATCGACATTCGTATCTTCCAGTACGCATAGTTCGTCCCATCAAAAAACGGCAGTTTCCCATCGCCGCGATCCATGTCGCCTTCTGTGGATTTGGAACTGGCTAAGGTGGAAGATCCTTTACCTACTCTGATACCAATTGAAGTACCGAGAATGCTACACAAAGACGACCAGAGGGGGGTGAATGGCAGCTTCAAATTTCTTTATAAAAACTTATAGCTACTGTCCCAAAAATCAACCCCGAGTGCAAACCCAAGAGCTTGATAGTGTCCATGACCCTAGATGTAGGGTGGATGCTTCCTGTAACGTCCTGCCTCCACGAGGCCGGGAACACATACATCTGACAGCTTTTTCTAGGATATAGACTTCCCTCACAGACCAACACCAGTCTTTTCTGCGCACTTTGTCCTCACTCGTGCGCACCCGGGAAGAACTTCCCGGTCGGTCACCCATCCCTAAATTTCTCTACGCCAAGCACTCGTGCGCACCCGAGAAGAACTTCCCGGTCGGTCACCCATCCCTAAATTTCTCTAGGCCAAGCACGCTTAACTTTAGAGTTCTTTAGAGATGGGCTTCTGAAAAAGAAGTTGCAACTTGTTGGTATAAGAATCCTATTATTCCTATTAAGCCTTAGGCCGGGATGTTACTGTTGACGTTTATTAGTGCAAATAGAATATGAAAGATTCCGCAAGCGCACAGAACACCATTGTAGCATTTTACCGAGAGTATTCCAGGATCGTTATTTATATTTTACCACAGAGAAGCTAGGGTCAAGAATCTGATAACTCACTATCAAGCATCTACTAACTCAGAGTACAAATTAGACAAGAGCAGGAGTGAATGATATATGATATATATAATAATGAAAACACATCAAAGAGAATTCATGATAAATGTATAGATAACTATAGCGGGAGGACAACGGGAGAGATCAAGGTTCCTACGTACTTCTCTATTACTTGGGTTCTAAAGCAACAAAGATGAAAAGATATAGCAGTCATAAACATTGGCACTTTGGAGCAACAGTTCCTTTCTGACTCTCGAAAAAGACTGGGAAGAAAGTAGTCAGGGGAAGGCTCCCAAAAGCTCTACGAAACATCAATCCGAACGTGGTGGACTACGAAGGCCTAACAGAGCTGTCACATCTGGGGCTACCACAACTGTTCCGTGGGATTGAGCGCAACCTCAGGTAACCTATAGACTAAACACCATGTCTAATCTATCGATTACTACTCTAATTAGCTAGCATAACTAGAGCACTCAATACGAGCGAAGATCCCATGCCAAGATATAACAACTATACTAATCATATAATAAAGCATAAAGTAAATAGAGAAGATAAATATATTAAAGCATAAGTCTTACAAAGAAAAGATACAAGACATACCAAAACTCTGAAGACTCCTCCGGAACCAGAGCGCAGCTCCGCTCTCCCTAACTCCCGACTAAGCTAAGCTATTACATTGGAAAATCTAAACCTAATTCTCTAGGGAGGAGAGGATGTCCTTCGAGGGACGCCTCTACACAGACTCCCAGATGACGATGGTGTCTGCCTCAGGGGGGTCATGGGTTTATTATATAGGGGCTCCTGGCCTCCCCTCCACCTTGGGCAAGCGATGTGGTACTAAATCCTTCGTCATATGCACTTGGGCCTAAATGGGCCCAAACGTGTTGGAGAGGTCAGTTGGAGTGCGTCACGCGAAGGGGGACGAAATTGGACCCAATACCCGACCGGTCGGTCCATAGAGGAGACCGGTCGGTCTGCCCCTATGACAGGTGGGCCCCGCCTTCCGTGGGTCGCCTTCTCTTGTCTTCTGGAATGTTCTAGAATCTTCCAAGTCGTATCCATCGAGGACTCTCTCGTCGGGACTCCAAATGTAGCAAACCATATGTCCGTTTCGATCGTCTCGACGAGGTCTTCGCAATGGTGTGCTCTGTTTCATCACTTAAGATACTTTTATATGGTGAAATATTGATAATCTTGCAAAACAAGTGAGAGCACCAAAACTCGTGGAACTTGTTAGTTTCAAACCCTACAACTATGCTTTGTGATTCATTTAGTGTCATTTCATGCATTAGTTGATGGTATAATATTGACATTAAGGACCGTCAACAAGTTTCCCCAAGCTTACCCTTTGCTAGTCCTTTAGCAAAGTCAAACTCAACAATGGATCAGGAGTCGCTGCAAAATCTGCACTTCTAACAAGTACTCATGTATTCAAACAAAAGTTCTCGTATGGAATAGGAAAAAGTATCATATTATTCATCATGGGGCTTAGTACTTTACCTTGAATCTTGAGTAATTGAACGATAGAACGATCTAATCAAGCACCATGTGTCTAGTTCTTTCACTTCACCATTATCCCGGAGTTTTTATGAATTTTCAAAAACCTTAAAAATATATGTTGTCAAATTAAACAAGGGACCCAAAGAGAAAGTCAACCACACTATTGTGTCGGGAAGTGCTTGTGTATGGAAAATGGACGCGAATGCTCTTTTGTCTATTAGAAACACATGGCTATCAGGCTAATTCTACTGTCGGGCACGTGCCCATTTTTTCTGATATTCATCATTTTTTTCTTCTTCTTTTTTTCGAGGTTCCGGACACTTGACCCTTTTTATTTCCTCGGGATCTATCTTTTTGAGGTTTCGGACACTTGTCCCTTTTTATTTCCTCATGATTTTTTTCTCTCTTTTTTTTCACTAGCCATATGTTTCAAACTTTTGAGAGGATAGCAACAGATAATCATGAGTATTTATGCGAAAGATGGATGAATTGTGTAAGTGATCTCAATTCAATAGCATGATAATTTCTCATAGGGTCAACAAAGTTTAATTTAACTCAATGCAATTATTGGTCATATTTATATTGAGAAATCTCCGGAACTCCAGTGTTGTTTAGAACAAGATAATAGCAGCTCAGATCATCACATGTCATATCTGTCAATTACCTAGGCTACCCATATATTTAATTTCATTTCAAGGCATCATTAATTTTTAAACTTAAGAGAACTCATGTTTAAAGGCTAGGTACTAGAAAGAAATACAATAGAGCAACTATACATCATTTCCATTTTAAGAAATTTAGGGAGAGAGTTCTTCAGACTAAACATGCTTTATTTATTTAATCTAACACATACTATAAGAAAAATATTAAGATAGTAGTAAGACATAGCTGAATAACGAAGATAATGGGGGTGCGTCTCCCCCAAGCTAATCCCTTTGATCACATCGAGCCTTCATGTGCCCGAATATTTTTGTTCTTTTTCTTTTTAAGGGTGAGCCTTCATGTGCTCACATTTTTTTTGTATTTTGAATTTATGTATAAAAAGAAAAACTTAAGAGGATAATGATACTTACCTGGATTCACGGGGGTGCTTTCCCCCAAGCTGAATGTTGACGTAGTCGTTTGATCTTGCAATGTAGTGGACTGGCAGTGGATTTGTACTTCCTCTATCGGAGCTTTGATTGATGTTGATGATTGTTGAAACAGTGCTCCAACAGTGGATGGAACATCCACTTGCTCGTCACCTTTTCTTGGTCATTCAATCCTGTGAAACTCAAATAGACAACAAAACTTGTGGAACAGATTAAGCGTTAGTGGTTGGCCACTCAAGCCTTAGTTGTCTAGAGTTTCAGTAAGATCTCTTTGTCAATATTTTTATATTTTAATATTTTTTTATGACGCAAGAGAAAATGCAACAGGATGAATGTATGCATATTTATTTTTGTTTTTATGCCACCACGGTGAATATTTCATGTGGGTTTTTCCACACCACAGAATTATTCACATGGGGCTTTAAGTTTTATGACGCAGTGCAAAAAGTAAAATATTTTCTCTCTTTTTTTATGCATTGCTAATGCAGAAAAGTAAATATGCTATGGAGAGATGATGATGGAAAGTAAATATGCAAAATGGAAACTATTGCAGAGAAGATAAATATGGATAACTACCGATTTACCTTTCGGCGAGGGTTCAATGTTTTAAGTCCTCTAAACACGACTTCTTACCATGTTCATTCCTGAGGTGCATCATTTGATTCCGATATGGTGTCACTCATGTTCTTCGTTCGCCTAGCAATTTGAAGTGAGACATTGATTGTGAAAGCTGGTAGCATCTTGCTCAGTGTGCGTGTTCTTGTAGATCCAGGACCTCCACCTTGTAAAATTTGGGAGTTGACAAACTCCTCCATGTTTTGCTCAAGAGTGTGTCCTGCTCATAAAGACAAGGTAGAGAACAAGTGCATGGGCTCTGTTGGTGGAAAAACACCAACAGAACCAAAAGTTTTGTTCATTCCTCTCTAACCTTAGACACATTGCACAAGATAAACTTGTTGTTTATGTGTTCTATTCAAACTTAACATGAGTGATAGGATCAGAAGATGAGCATGAAAGTAGCATCTTAAAATATTTAATAGATCATATTACTTAACCCAAGGAAGGAAGTAGAATCTTCCAAGTCGTATCCATCGAGGACTCTCTCGTCGGGACTCCAAATGTAGCAAACCATATGTCCGTTTCGATCGTCTCGATGAGGTCTTCGCAATGGTGTGCTCTGTTTCATCACTTGAGATACTTTTATATGGTGAAATATTGATAATCCTGCAAAACAAGTGAGAGCACCAAAACTCGTGGAACTTGTTAGTTTCAAACCCTACAACTATGCTTTGTGATTCATTTAGTGTCATTTCATGCATTAGTTGATGGTATAATATTGACATTAAGGACCGTCAACAGTTACATCACTGAAACGACCCACGATTTCCTCGAAGGGAAATCCGCAGATACATCACAATGTGATAGTCCAAAAGTCTCAAACCATCACATTATGATTATTCAGTTGCTACCATAGTTCATACAACACGGTAGTACAGATTTACAAGTCATTACATCACATGGGAAACACCACCTAGTACAAACTATATCGGTAATGCACACCTATCGACGCTGGAGTAGGCGTAGAGCGTCGACGAGTGAAGGCTCCTCCTTCACGGGCATCATCAAAGTTGTTGTAGCAGCGGTCGAAGACTCCGTCTTCATCTTTTCATCCAAACTTGCGTATAGGAACGAGACTTCCTAGTCCATCTAGCTTCCACCATCGTCGCGGTAGAAGTCGTCCAACCTATCGTTAATTTTCAGTACGGTTTGTAATGGCCACATTTTCCCATCCTATGCTAGCATTTGCTATGTGGTATGTGGAATGCAAGGGTAGAGGAAAAGGAATCTATTTATGGCTGTAGTTTTCCTATGCAGGTAATCAATATTTTATAAATATATCAAGTTTTATCCCATATCCCGACCACATGGCCTTCCATTCGGTCATCGACCGAACATCCGGCCACGCGGCCATCCATCCATCCATCCCATCCACATATCCACACATCTCACCACACTCGCACTCTCTAGGCGGTAAGGACGACTCCCACTCGTACCTTGCCTCAACGTCCAGCGCCGGACCTATCAACCCAGGGGGGAGAAGAAGAAAGGACACCTCTCACTAACTCCGAGGGAAACTGAGCACCATAGTGTTGTCCATGACCGTGGACACGGTTATACGTATAGATCGATCGACTCTGCAGAGCGTGTACGCCTGGAACCACAGGTTAGCTATCCTGGACGATCCGGCTCGTCTAAGCTGATTCCAAACTTCCCCCTAATCCGCAACGATGCCATCCTACCACTCAGCCCTGGGGCACCCCGATGGAAATCCACCGTAACGCTGAGACTGTGAGACGTGGATCCTGGCGTACCAAATAAAACACCACGTTGTCTTAGGAGGGTGTGGGTCTTCAGCCCTTACCTCCCAACACTTATCACCTTCCAGCCTAGCAGTAATGGCATCGTTTCACCCAGGGGGTAGGAACGGTCCCCGCTCATACAAGAACAAGTGGTGCGCACGAAGGTACTATGGTCTGATCACCCTAGCGCAATAAGTCTTAAGGACTGAACAGGATATCTCCTCCTCGGGGCTTCCATCGCCCCCGTGCTGACACAGCACCTCTATCCCGGGGATTCGTCCCACGAAGACACTCCTCCCCAGGATCTATTCTCAAGATCACAATGTACCCGCCACAGGTACTCCCCAGGGAATGCCCAGGTCACATCCCCTCGGCAAGACTCGTCATAGGACTCATCGTAGATCCTGTCCAATCGACTCAACCCTCACCACACGCACCCAAGACACATGCCAAGATCTCCCCAAGTCATCATCCCGTTATCACGGCACCATGTGCCTTAGCCACCCACAAGCAAACATCCACCAAGCATCACATCACAGATATAATGCATAGTAGAAATGAGTAGCGAGTATGTAAAGTAAGCGGTGTCTAGCCTAACAGCGGGGTGTGCAGGGGAAAGGGTTGCGTTAAGGTATATGCTTCACAAGCAATCTAACATGCAACCTATCACAGTTCATTTGCAAATAGTAAAGCGCTAGCAGCTACATTATTGCATGTCTAATAGGATTCTACGAGGTTGGATGGGCTGTGGCACCTGTTACGTTGTTAGTCCGAGATCTCAGATGTCCTCATAGCCGTCCTCCTCGGGTTCCGGTGTCGTCCTCGATCTCCTCCAGCGGGTCTCGATCCGATCAAGGCAACTCCCGACACAACTACCTCGCGGGACCCGCAAACAAGACAAAAGAGCAATCAGAACACCGACACGACAACTAGACCCGAAAGACGCTAAGGACACTAAACAGAGAAAGGACTTAGCCCTCGCGGAGGACATCCGATTCCTCGGGCTCGAAATGACACAAAAGTGGATGCTTGCTAAGCACAAGCTCGAGGCACAACCTAGCTCACAGTTTCCGGGCCAACCGAGTCGACCTGTACGGCTCGAGTAAAATGGTTGATACCTGATCCCGACTTAAGCAAACATCACACAAAAACAGGATTAGCCCTCACGAAGCGAGTTCGTTTTCCTCGGGCCCAAAGAGGCGAAGGAGAAACTCGGCTAAGCACATCTATGACATGTTCTCGGTGTAAATGTTTTCCTACGGTCGATCGAGTCGACTCGCACGGAACCGAGATCATGACATGGACCTTAACTTTGCTGACTAGAACGAGGGTTCGGTCTTTGATCCAATCGTCACGGCTAAGGACAAGATCGAATAGATCAACCATCGGGAAAAAGAAAGTAGTTTCGGTATCTCTCTGTCTGTACGCCATTGTAATCGACGAGGACCGATATGAGGGAACAAAACGAGAAAAGAAAGGCAACGGTGGTCTACTTCCTTCTATGCACACGCCATGGCGAAAGACGGGCATCAAATGGAGCATCACACCACGAACGCAAACACTCAATCCACTCATAGGGTACCTCGACCCATGTGCACTAAATGGCACTTGACGTTCCTAGAATCCGCAGCGTTGCGGTTGTCACCGCGAGGATCTAGGAGCGCTTCGGTCTAGAATAGGTACAAGCATACAAGGGCTCAATTGTGAAGGAGCAAAAGAGAGAGTAAAATGGGGATCCACCTCCCTTTGATCCACACGCCACAGCAGTAGACAGGAATCACAGGAATGTGATCAAGAGAGCAATACTACTACACAAACATGACTAATCGCGCAAAAGAGATAGACTAAAGGCGAGGAACTCGGTTCTGCGAGGCTTCGATCCACGGTCATTGCAATCGACAGTGATTGAAGTGAGAAACAAAAGGACTCGATCCACACCTTACTGGATCAGCGAAGATCAAATCAAAAGGGAGAAAAGAGAAGAGCGAAGAGCGATCTCCGCATTCATTCAACCAACACGCCATGGCAAAGGCGGTAGCCGAAGAATGAGAGAAGCTCGACCTAAGCCCACTCATAGGGCACCACGACCTTCGTGCAACTAAATCAGCACAAGGCTATTCCTACGGCTCGTAGCGGTGTGGTTGTCACCGCGAGAGTCGAAGGAATGCTATGGTCAAGCGGTGCAAGCATACGAGGTGGCTAGGTCAGAAAGAGTCAAATGGGTGGAGCCTGATGGTCATGGCGAGGCAACTCGCGACCATGAGTTTCACCCCCAACGAGTTGGCACCCGTTGTTTCACGATCGTTGTCTTTTAATCCTCCTCCCACTAGACTAGGTCACAGAGGGCTATCGTGTGCGGGTAACATCCGTATCGATATCGAAACCGATATCGAACCCACAGTGGCCACTTCTTAGGGCTAGGGTCAGGAGCTAACGCTCGTAGCACTACGAGGCCAATCCAAACACACAACAACAACAACGAGTAACGAGTTATGCTGAGCATTACGACCACGGCGGGACGAACCCACGATCGCAACGTCCGAGCGAGGGACGATCCCTCGATCGACTCGAAGGCACAGTCCACAGACGAACAAAGGATCGGCTGGAAGGCACGGTCTACTGCCAACGACATAAACACAACAACGACTATCACACGACCACAACCATAGAGTAGCACATATCCATAGCACAAGAAATAGACCAGCACGAAGGCTCGGCGCAGGCAAGTATAACACATAAGATGTGTAAGAGTGACATGATATGAACAAGATGGAAAGTAAATGAATTTGTGTCGATGTCCATGGGTGGCGCCAACGGGAGTTCCAAAGGATGGACCTTGACGAGGATGGAACGGTGAGGCTTCAGCGGGGGTTGCCGAAGGCGCCGGGGCATGTCGTGGTTAGCCGAGGAGGACTATGGCTGACCGCAGCATCTCCTGGACATGCTGCAGGAGGCTGGGAGTGGTCTGTCGCTGGCTGGACACCACGGCAGGCGTCCAGGAAGCACCATAGCTTCAATGATGACTCGCAGCGAGGTCGGCTTCACTGCAACAGTGAAGAACGTGGCACGAAGGCCGGGGCTCAGGTTGCTGTCAATGAGGAGGAAAAAGGTGGGATTTTTGGGACTGTGGAGGCTCACCGACGATGTAGGAAAACTCTGGTGGAGTGGACGGCGTCACAGCCTTGCTGGTCAGTGCTGGAGCTTGGGGTCGTTGGGAGAGGAGACGCGTCGCTAGACGAAGGAGTCCGGCGCCACGACGGCCGGCTGGTACGCGAGCAGGGAGGGCGGAGCTGGACCATGGTAGGAGCAGAGCACGACGAGGAAGGCCGAAGGCACGTCGGGGAAGGCACGCTGCAGTCGGCTTGCTCGACCCATTGCTGCTTGCAGCAACGAGGTTGGAGGTGGTGGCGCGGTCGTCATTGGTCGGGCTCGATGCAAGGGGTAGAACGCGACGTCGTGGTCGCGGCCGGCGCACGGTTTGGTCGGCCATGGTCATGGCTGGTTGCTGAGGAGGGGCGCCATGACGGAGGAGCACGGCGTCGCAGTGGTGATGGTGAGGTGGTGGTCGACCAGGGCGGACTGACGGTGAGCAGCCGGCGCGGCCACAAGCTTGCGGGGCCAAGGCGCGACCGGCTGGACGCCTGCGGTGTCAGCTGCAACGCAGGCTGTGGCTAGCCATGGCCAAGCCGGCGCAGCTGCGGCCGTTGGTGGCCCACAGGGACTCGACGCAGGAAGCCAGGACACGGCTGGGTGACGTCGCGTCACGCCGTGGTGGAGAGGCATCGCGGTGTTGAACGATGCGGGGCTCCAGCTTGGTGTGGCAAAGCGGCAGGTGCTCCGGTGTGCTCGGCCGAGGCGGGGGTGCGGCAAGGATGGCCGGTGGAGTGGAGAACAGCGACTGAAGGTGGAAGAAGAGGGAGGAAGAACGGCGGCAGCTGGGTGGGAAGACCGTGGAGCGATGCGGCGGCCAGGGTCTTTATACGCGTCGAGCTCGGGTTCTGGTGGCGCGGACGGCGAGATGCCTCGACGTCCGTACTCTCGGACGCGTGGCCTCCATCGCGTGGCCCAGACGCCGATGGAACAGGGGCGCGGGCGCTACCGCCCCTGGCGGCGGCGGCTTCGGCTCCCAGGGAGCACCTGCCCTAGGGTTCGGGGAATGGGGCGCCCGGCTTGGGCCTCTTGGGCCGTGCGGCGTGAGGTGGCCAAGGGAGGGTGAGCGGGAAAGGCGAGCGGGCCTCGGGCGCTGCACAGGCCGGCAGCGAGGGTTGGGCCAGGAGGAGGCTTCAACCCACGCGGTCAATAGAGAAAGAGAGGAGGACTAGAATTGACTGGGCTGTGGTCCATTTGGCTGAGAGAGAGGAGGAATGGGAGGGGTTGGGCCGCAGGGAGGGTTGAGGCCCAAGGAGAGGAATGGTTTCCTTATTTTGCTTCTGAGGACTAGAGAGATATGAAAAGGAGTTTGTGTGGAGTTTGTGTGGAGTTTGGAAAGAGTTCGACGGTGAAATCAAAGAGATCCAAAAGGGAACACAAATAAGTTGGGGGGTTGAATCCTAAAGTTATTTGGGAACGGTTGAACAAAAGATTTGGAGAGGATTTGTGAACAGGGGTTTGAAAGGATTCGGAGTAGATTCGAAATTGGAAAAGAGGGGAGAAAAGGGAAAGGATTTTCCTTGAGTCATGAATTAATATGACCCGAAGATCTTTTGAGGTGGAATACAAGAGAGATCGGGAAAGGTCCCAAAAGAAGAAGAGGAGATCATTATGGATTTGTGCACTCTGACTTTGACTTGACTCAAACCCTAACATCGACTTAGAAACTCGGGCACACTCCTACAGACAAAGCTATATGTATGCAACGTTTCGT
The DNA here is from genome assembly GCA_009763385.1 of Coix lacryma-jobi var. lacryma-jobi. Lineage (NCBI taxonomy): Eukaryota > Viridiplantae > Streptophyta > Magnoliopsida > Poales > Poaceae > Coix > Coix lacryma-jobi. The sequence goes on along the minus strand of CM019824.1, from coordinate 67,745,398 downwards.
GAGAAAAGAATGATACGTTAACTAGTGTTTGACCTAGCAACTACATGCTTCACACATTGCACGAAAAAGTTTTAAAAAGCTCGTATTTTTGGTTATGGGAAAACCCGGGATGTTACAGACCACCCCCTTACAGGAATCTCGTCCTCGAGATTTAGGGGTCTTTGTCACAAGAAGGTTGAACTGGTAGGCTTAACCTAGGGTTGATGGTTTTCGTTAGGCAGCCTATATGCACTAATGCATTTTGCAAAAAGCTTTTGAAACAGGGTGTTTGGCAAGTCCTTTTTAAGAAAACAGTTCACAATAAGACATTTAGAAAAGGGAGAGGTGGTTTTCTTAAATAAATAAAAAGGATTTGCTAAACAAGATCTTTTGAAGAAAAGTGGGTGTTCAAAACATGGGTGGGGAAGTTTTGAAGCCTTTCGCAAACCAAGTTCCAAAACATTTTGAAAGCATTTTATTTTTGCAAATCCTAGTTTTGAGAAACTATTTTAAACACCATTTTGAAAGCATTTTGTAAACCACAGCTTTGGAAAACAAGTTTCAAACGCAATTTTGAAATCTTTTCTTTTTAAGCACCGAGTTTGTTAAACAAACCGGGTACCATTTTGGGAAAACTTTTTTTCTTTAAGCAAGGATTTGTGAACAAAACGAAATCCATTTTGAAGTCAGTTTTGAATTTTGGAACCAAAACCTTTTTCTTTTCACAAGACATTTTGAAAAGGTTTCGAAAATCAATTTTCATAAACTCTTTCTTTTGAAATGATTGTTTGAAAAGAGGGAGATTTTCTCAAACTTTTCAAAATAAACACCAACGAGAGTTTTGAAAACTTCTTTTCAAACAACATTTTAAAATAAAGGCAAGGTTTTCAAAACATTAAAAAGGGTCACAGGTTTTGAAGGCAAAATAGTTTTATTTGAAAGAAATCTCTTCAAAAACTTTTCACAAACTTTTTCTTTTGAAAGTTTTAGTAAAACAAGACTCTGGCTTTAAAACATTGCTAAATCAAAACAAGACGTTGGAAGGAGGATTTTTTAAACCAACACAAATTTTTGCTTTAAATAAAAACCTCTTTTCTTTCAAAAGTTTTTACCAAAACAAAACTTTAGTGTTTAAAAAAAGTTTTGCTTAAAACAAAATAGGACTTTTGAAGAAGAATTTTCGAAAGCCAAAATCACCTTTTGTTTTTATGTAAAACCCATTTTTTTAAATGGACACTTATGAAAGTGGTTTTGAAAGCTAAGCTTAAGATCACGGTGGTATGCAGGTATCTCTCGGAGTGGTCACAGTCACGTACCGTGATACCAGCATACGCCCGGCAGCAAGCCATGTGGATGCATCACACATGGGGCCCCAGGTCTCGTAGCGGCACCGTGGGTCATGATCACAACACAGTACCTAAAGTTACTAACAACAACACTATCCCAAGCTAGAGGGAGAGAGGAGAGAAAACCTTTAAAATCACTTTGAAAATTCCTATGTGGAAAACAATTTTTAAATCCTTTGTTTTGCAATTTTTGCAAAGAGAAGAGGGTAACGACCTCTGAATTTTTGAATTTAAAACAAGGACATTTTGAAAATAGGTCACAACCCATTTTGGTTTTGAAACTCAAAATTTTCGAAACTGAAACAAGCTTTACAAAGAGCTTTTTAAAAGGTTCAAAATAAGTTTTTAGTTTATAAAACCAAAGCTTTTAAAGAGGTCTTTTTGTTTTCCAAACTCTTTTTGGAAAGATTTTTCAAGTGCGGTTGAGCCTTTTGGAATGAAAGCATTTTTTTAAATCAAACCATTTTATAAAACTTTTCCAAACAAACTTTGGCTTAAAAGATTTTTGAAATAGCGAGAACACGCAGCTTTGAAATCCTTTCAAGGAAACGTTTTGTAAAACTTTTTAAATCCAAGTCAGGTTTTGAAATGTTTGAAATTGATACTGGTTTTGCAATAAAAGTCTTTTGAAAGTCCTTTAGTTTTCAAAAACAAAACACACTCATTTATTTTTAAAGGATTTTGAAACAAGCGGTTCGAAAACACAACTGTTTTTGAAACGGGGCATTGCTCCCTTTTATTTTGAAACATAGAAAACTAGTTTTGAAACCGGTTTTAAAGCGTGCCTTTTGAAAAGCAACGATTTCGCAAAACAACTTTGTTTTAAACAGACTTTGTTTTCAGAAACCATTTTCAAAACAACTTTTGAAATAAACTTTGGAAGAACTCTTTTTGGTTTTGACAAATAGTTTTTAAAACGGTTGCAAGACATCCTTTTCGCAAAGATTTTGCTTGATAAAACAGTTGCAAAGCATTTTTTTGAATGTAGGATTGATTTTGGAAGGTGGAACTCGGCTCTCGGTTTGAAATCAGAACAATTTAAAACAAAATTGAGCCAAGGACCTTTGGTTTGAAAACATTTTACCGAGTCAAAGCAAAACTTGTTTTCCTAAAAATGAGTTTTCAAACACTTTTTGAAGAGAAAACAGTTTTCACATTGATTTATTAATAGCTTTTGAACGAAAACAGTTCGAGAAAGGAACTAAATCGGTTTTCTTTCGAAAAGAGAAACCTTTTGAAAACTTTTTAAGACCGTTTTTCCTTTGAAATAGATTAGCTTTTGTGAAAGAAGAGATATTTTTCAACCAGAAAGGAGGGAAAGAAGTTTGAAAATTTGTTTGGCTGGGGAAAGCCGAAAACATTTTCGAAATGGTTTTGAAGGACATGATGCATTGGCTTTACCTTTCCCACTCAGTTAGTTGGGGTCTCTCACTTAGTCATAGGGCGGCTTGGGTTTAGCGTGTAAGGGTTAACCGACACCTGGAGTCTCACACAAAAACATCTTCTATAACTTACACTCAGATAATAAGAAACATAAAACTACAAGCAAAACATCAAAGATCCACACAATCAGGCAGCATTACAACTCCTATATGCATATGTTGACTTAAGGCGACTCCAAAGCCTTCAAGTCTCACACAACTACCGATCTAACGTTAGGCGGTATAAGGGGAGGGTTATTTCCTATAGGTCAATTCTCCAAAAGGGGTAGGTCAATTAGCTTAGGACTCAAGGCAGAGAGGGGGAAACAAGTGTTAGCACTTATAGTTCTACCAACAAACAAGAAGTTTGGCTTCTATTCTAGTCTTTGGTCCTAAAGTCTCGTCCTACAGGCAAGTATGGCTCTGATACCAACTGAAACGACCCACTATTTCCTCGAAGGGAAATCCGCAGATACATCACAATGTGATAGTCCAAAAGTCTCAAACCGTCACATTATCATTATTCAGTTGTTACCATAGTTCATACAACGCGGTATTATAGATTTATAAGTCATTACATCACATGGGAAACACCACCTAGTACAAACTATATCGGTAACGCACACCTATCGACGCTGGAGTCGGCGTAGAGCGTCGGCGAGTGAAGGCTCCTCCTTCACGGGCATCATCAAAGTTGTTGTAGCAGCGGGCGAAGACTCCGTCTTCATCTTTTCATCCAAACTTGCGTATAGGAACGAGACTTCCTAGTCCATCTAGCTTCCACCATCGTCGCGGTAGAAGTCGTCCAACTTGTCGTTAATTTTCAGTACGGTTTGTATTGGCCACATTTTCCCATCCTATGCTTGCATTTGCTATGTGGTATGTGGAATGCAAGGGTAGAGGAAAAGGAATCTATTTATGGTTGTAGTTTTCCTATGCAGGTAATCAATATTTTATAAATATAATCATCAAGTTTTATCCCATATACCCGGCCACATGACCTTCCATTCGGTCATCGACCGAACATCCGGCCACACGGCCATCCATCCATCCATCCCATCCACACATCCACACATCTCACCACACTCGCACTGTCTAGGCGGCAAGGACGACTCCCACTCGTACCTTGCCTCAACGGCCAGCGCCAGACCTATCAACCCAGGGGGGAGAAGAAGAAAGGACACCTCTCACTAACTCCGAGGGAAACTGAGCACCATAGTGTTGTCCATGACCGTGGACACGGCTATACATATAGATCGATCGACTCTGCAGAGCGTGTACGCCTGGAACCATAGGTTGGCTATCCTCGATGATCCGGCTCGTCTAAGCTGATTCTGAACTTCCCCCTAATCCGCAACGATGCCATCCTAACACTCAGCCCTGGGGCACCATGGTGGAAATCCACCGTAACGCTGAGACTGTGAGACGTGGATCCTGGCGTACCAAATAAAACACCACATTGTCTTAGGAGGGTGTGGGTCTTCAGCCCTTACCTATCTACACTTATCACCTTCCAGCCTAGCAGTAATGGCATCATTTCGCTAGGGGGTAGGAACGGTCCCCGCCCATACAAGAACAAGTGGTGTGCACGAAGGTACTATGGTCTGATCACCCTAGCGCAATAAGTCTTAAGGACTGAACAGGACATCTCCTCCTCGGGGCTTCCATCGCCCCCGTGCTGACACAGCACCTCTATCCCGGGGATTCGTCCCACGAAGACACTCCTCCCCAGGATCTATTCTCAAGATCACAATGTACCCGCCACAGGTACTCCCCAGGGAATGCCCAGGTCACATCCCCTCGGCAAGACTCGTCACAGGACTCATCGTAGATCCTGTCCAATCGACTCAACCCTCACCACACGCACCCAAGACACACGCCAAGATCTCCCCAAGTCATCATCCCGTTATCACGGCACCATGTGCCTTAGCCACCCACAAGCAAACATCCACCAAGCATCACATCACAGATATAATGCATAGTAGAAATGAGTAGCGAGTATGTAAAGTAAGCGGTGTCTAGCCTAACAGCGGGGTGTGCAGGGGAAAGGGTTGCGTTAAGGTATATGCTTCACAAGCAATCTAACATGCAACCTATCACAGTTCATTTGCAAATAGTAAAGCGCTAGCAGCTACATTATTGCATGTCTAATAGGATTCTACGAGGTTGGATGGGCTGTGGCACCTGTTACGTTGTTAGTCCAAGATCTCCGATGTCCTCATAGTCGTCCTCCTCGGGTTCTGGTGTCATCCTCGATCTCCTCCAGCGAGTCTCGGTCCGATCAAGGCTGCTCCCGACACAACTACCTCGCGGGACCGGCAAACAAGACAAAAGAGCAATCAGAACACCGACACGACAACTAGACCCGAAAGACGCTAAGGACACTAAACAGAGAAAGGACTTAGCCCTCGCGGAGGACATCCGATTGCTTGGGCTCGAAAGGACACAAAAGTGGATGCTTGCTAAGCACAAGCTCGAGGCACAACCTAGCTCGCACTTCCCGGTCCGACCGAGTCGACCTGTACGGCTCGAGTAAAATGGTTGATACCTGATCCCGACTTAAGCAAACATCACACAAAAACAGGATTAGCCCTCACAAAGCGAGTTCGTTTTCCTCGGGCCCAAAGAGGCGAAGGAGAAACTCGGCTAAGCACATCTATGACATGTTCTCGGTGTAAATGTTTTCCTACGGTCGATCGAGTCGACTCGCACGGAACCGAGATCATGACATGGACCTTAACTTTGCCGACTAGAACGAGGGTTCGGTCTTTGATCCAATCATCACGGCTAAGGACGAGATCGAATAGATCGACCATCGGGAAAAAGAGAGTAGTTTCGGTATCTCTCTGTCCGTACGCCATTGTAATCGACGAGGACCGATATGAGGGAACAAAACGAGAAAAGAAAGGCAACGGTGGTCTACTTCCTTCGATGCACATGCCATGGCGAAAGATGGGCATCGAATGGAGCATCACACCACGAACGCAAACACTCAATCCACTCATAGGGTATCTCGACCCATGTGCACTAAATGGTACTAGACGTTCCTAGAATCCGCAGCGGTGTGGTTGTCACCGTGAGGATCTAGGAGCGCTTCGGTCTAGAATAGGTACAAGCATACAAGGGCTCAAGTGCGAAGGAGCAAAAGAGAAAGTAAAATGGGATCCACCTTCCTTTGATCCACACGCCATAGCAGTAGACGGGAATCACACGAATGTGATCAAGAGAGCAATACTACTACACAAACACGACTAATCGCGCAAAAGAGATAGACTAAAGGCGAGGAACTCGGTTCTGCGAGGCTTCAATCCACGGTCATTGCAATCGACAGTGATTGAAGCGAGAAACAAAAGGACTCGATCCACACCTTACTGGATCGGTGAAGATCAAATCAAAAGGGAGAAAAGAGAAGAGCGAAGAGCGATCTCCGCATTCATTCAACCAACACGCCATGGCAAAGGCGGTAGCCGAAGAATGAGAGAAGCTCGACCTAAGCCCACTCATAGGGCGCCATGACCGTCATGCAACTAAATCAGCACAAGGCTATTCCTACGGCTCGTAGCGGTGTGGTTGTCACCGCGAGAGTCGAAGGAATGCTATGGTCAAGCGGTGCAGGCATACGAGGTGGCTAGGTCAGAAAGAGTCAAATGGGTGGAGCCCGATGGTCATGGCGAGGCAACTCGCGACCATGAGTTTCACCCCCAACGAGTTGGCACCCGTTGTTTCACGATCGTTGTCTTCTAATCCTCCTCCCACTAGACTAGGTCACAGACGGCTATCGTGTGCGAGTAACATCCGCATCGATATCGAACCCACAATGGCCACGTCTTAGGGCTAGGGTCAGGAGCTAACGCTCGTAGCACTACGAGGCCAATCCAAACACACAACAACGACAACGAGGAACGAGTTATGCTCAGCGTTACGACCACGGCGGGATGAATCCATGATCGCAACATCCGAGCGAGGGATGATCCCTCAACCGACTCGAAGGCACAGTCCACAGACAAACAAAGGATCGGCTGGAAGGCACGGTCTACTGCCAACGACATAAACGCAACAACGACTATCACACGACCACAACCATAGAGTAGCACATATCCATAGCACAAGAAATAGACCGGCGTGAAGGCTCGACGCAGGCAAGTATAACACATAAGATGTGTAAGAGTGACATGATATGAACAAGATGGAAAGTAAATGAATTTGTGTCGACGTCCATGGGTGGCGCCAATGGGAGTTCCAAAGGATGGACCTTGACGAGGACGGAACGGTGAGGCTTTAGCGGGGGTTGCCGAAGGCGCCGGGGCATGTCGTGGTTAGCCGGGGAGGACTGTGGCTGACCGCAGCATCTCCTAGCCATGCTGCAGGAGGCTGGGAGTGGTCTATCACTGGATAGACATGACGGCAGGCGTCCGGGAAGCACCACAGCTTCGATGATGACTCGCAGCGAGGTTGGCTTCCCGGCAACAGTGAAGAACGTGGCACGAAGGCCGGGGCTCAGGTTGCTGTCAACGAGGAGGAAAAAGGTGGGATTTTTGGGACTGTGGAGGCTCACCGACGATGTTGGAAAACTCTGGTGGAGTGGACAGCGTCAAAGCCTTGCTGGTCGGCGCTGGAGCTTGGGGTCGTTGGGAGAGGAGACGCGTCGCTGCATGAAGGAGTCCGGCGCCACGACGGCTGGCTGGTACGCGAGCAGGGAGGGCGGAGCTGGACCATGGTAGGAGCAGAGCACGACGAGAAAGGCCGAAGGCGCGTCGGGGAAGGCACGCTGCAGTCGGCTTGCTCGACCCCTTGCTGCTTGCAGCAACGAGGTTGGAGGTGGTGGCGCGGTCGTCGTCGATTGGGCTGGATGCAAGGGGTAGAACGCGACGTCGTGGTCGCGGCCGGCGCACGGTTTGGTCGGCCATGGTCATGGCTGGTTGCTGAGGAGGGGCGCCGCGACGGAGGAGCACGGCGTCGCGGTGGTGATGGTGAGGTGGTGGTCGACCGGGGCGGACCGACGGTGAGCAGCTGGTGCGGCCACAAGCTTGCGGGGCCAAGGCGCGACCGGTTGGACGCCAGCGCGGTCAGCTGCAACACAGGCTGTGGCTAGCCATGGCCAATCCGGCGCAGCTGCGGCCATTGGTGGCCCGCCGGGACTCGACGCAGTAAGCCAGGACATGGCTGGGCGATGTTGCGTCGCGCCGTGGTGGAGAGGCATCACGGTGGTGAACGATGCGGGGCTCCAGCTTGGTGTGGCAAAGCGGCAGGGGCTCTGGTGTGCTCGGCCAAGGCGGGGGTGCGGCAAGCATGGCCGGTGGAGTAGAGAACAGCGACTGAAGGTGGAAGAAGAGGGAGGAAGAACGGCGGCAGCTGGGTGGGAAGACCGTGGAGCGATGCGGTGGCCAGGGTCTTTATACGCATCGAGCTAGGGTTCTGGTGGCATGGACGGCGAGATGCCTCGACGTCCGTACTCTCGGACGCGTGGCCCGAACGCCGAGGGAACAGGGGCGCGGGCGCTATCGCCCCTGGAGGCGGTGGCTTCTGCTCCCAGGGAGCACCTGCCCTAGGGTTCGAAGAATGGGGCGCCCGGCTTGGGCCTCTTGGGCCGTGCGGCGTGAGGTGGCCAAGGGAGGGTGAGCGAGAAAGGCGAGCGGGCCTCGGGCGCTGCACAGGCCGGCAGCGAGGGTTGGGCCAGGAGGAGGCTTCAGCCCACGCGGTCAATAGAGAAAGAGAGGAGGACGAGAATCGACTGGGCTGTGGTCCATTCGGCTGAGAGAGAGGAAGGAATGGGAGCGGTTGGGCCGCAGGGAGGGTTGAGGCCCAAGGAGAGGAATGGTTTCCTTATTTTGCTTCTGAGGACTAGAGAGATATGAAAAGGAGTTTGTGTGGAGTTTGGAAAGAGTTTGAGGGTGAAATCGAAGAGATCCAAAAGGGAACACAAATAAGTCGGGGGGTTGAATCCCAAAGATAATTTGGGAACAGTTGAACAATAGATTTGGAGTGGATTTGTGAACAGGGGTTTGAAAGGAATCGGAGTAGATTCGAAATTGGAAAAGAGGGGAGAAAAGGGAAAGGATTTTCCCTGAATCATGAATTAATATGACCCGAAGATCTTTTGAGGTGGAATACAAGAGAGATCGGGAAAGGTCCCAAAAGAAGAAGAGGAGATCATTATGGATTTGTGCACTCTGACTTTGACTCGACTCAAACCCTAACATCGACTCAGAAACTCGGGCACACTCCTACAAACAAAGCTATATGTATGCAACGTTTCGTGAGAAAAGAATGATACGTTGACTCGTGTTTGACCTAGCAACTACATGCTTCACACATTGCACAAAAAAGTTTTAAAAAGCTCGTATTTTTGGTTATGGGAAAACCCGGGATGTTACACTTCCGAGAAGCACAGCGAGACACTACACAACTCTAGAAACCCAACACGAAAACCCAAAACCAAATCGGAAGTCGGACGAACGAACTGCGGACAAACCTGCGCAGAACTCAGAGCATCGGACGCTGCCCTGCGTCCGACGTGATCCTGGCGGATGCGTCCGATGCAAAACAGGCAGAAACAAAACCTTACTGCATAGCCATAGGACGCTACTACAGTGCAAGCTCAGCGTCCGATGCTAAGGCCTCGGAGCATTCGATGACAACAGAGCGTCCGATGCCTAGGCTCCTACTGCGTCCGATGCAAAATGAGTGTCTCCAAAACGTCACTACATAACCATCGGACGTTGGACTGTAGCATCTGATGTTAGCATCTGATGCCCCTTCAAAAGCACAGAATCTGACACGTGGCAACGGCGCGTCCGATGTGATGAACACAGCGTCCGATGCCCTCGTGCTCAGCGTCCAATGCTCCCGAAAACGCACAGTTCTTCTGTGGATTCAACCCGATCTCCTCTGAATCAAAAGCTCTAAGGCTTAGACTTGGTATGAGGAGTTCTAAGGATGTTAGTGAGCTACCCTAAGAGATCATGGCTCGAACCTAACTCCAAATCAGTGAATCGAAAGAATTTGGGGGCAAAGGAGAGAAAACCGATCCAAACACAAAAACCAACGAATCTACTTGTTTGTGAGGATTGAGTTAAATTCCTTTGGTGGAAACAATCCCCTCACAACAAAGAACAAGTTGATTCAAATGGTTTCATAAAAGATGCAGCAAAGAGAGAGATCAAGCGATGGGAAAATTGAGACCAACGGCAAAACACGAAGAACAACTCAAGAACGTGAATCACAATCTCAATTGCCAGCTGAAATTTGTCCCCACGAGGAGACAACGGGAATCTGGTCCCGTTTCCGCAAAATCCAAATACACAGAGGTATGATTCACCGTCTCTGTGGATCTCAGTAGCTACAGCAGGGATGTGGG